>PVLA01001856.1:0-314568 GCA_004027455.1 Hydrochoerus hydrochaeris
TCTTTCCCTCTGCCTCTCTCTCTCTCCCTTTCCCTCTCCCTCTCCCTCTCTCTTTCCCTCTGCCTCTCTCTCTGTTTTTCTCTTCTGCATCTTTACTTTTTCTGCCATTGCATTTCACCTGCCCATATATCTCTGGAAATCCTTGTACCTCGGGAGTTATAAAGAAGCAACTGGAGCAGATCTTCTTTCCTGATATGCTGCTCAGGCTGGAACAGTGTGGGCAGGCAGGAAGGAGGCTTTGCTCAAGGTCACTTGACATGACCATCTTCCTTCCACTATACTGAACAACCTATGTGGTCAGAGGCTGCTAAGGAGCTAATTCTAGGAGCTGAGCCAAATGCAGGCAATTGAGAGGAGCTGGGGAGAGTTTAGAAACTAGTAACACCATCTATCACTGCGATTGGAGCACTCGACAGAGGATAGCCTGGAGGCTCATCACAAATTTTTCTTGACGTTGAAAAAATTGGCTTAAGGGAATTTTTTGAAGTTCCAAAGGTTCTTAATTAGAATTCTAACACATATCTTGCAGCTTGATTACAAGCAGAAAGAGGGAAGTAACTCAAACACATTCATGTTTTCAGCTGCCCAGCACGGCAATAAAGAATAGAAGTGTCAGAGAACTCGTTACAGGTGCAAGGAATTCAGATGGATTCACAGAGAGGGAAACGGCTCTGCCAGCCCTGGGCATGGCCAGGGAGAAGAGAGAAGCAGCAGATGGAGCTTAGGCTTTGGTACTAGAGGCAAATACTGAACCCTGACTCGTCCTCATATGTCTGCTTCTGCCCCCAGGATCTGCTTATGGTGACGTTTCTACTCCAGGACCAGTCTGGTCACTCCTGCCACTGGGCCTGGCATCTTAAGCTCTTGCCTACCCACTCCTGCACATCAGGGAGTCCCGATAAAGCTGGGAGGGACCCAAGCACATTGTATTGGTAGCACATTGTGTTCTAAATCCGTGCTGTATCTGGAATGCTCTTCCACGCACACACCTGGGGCCAAAAGGTGGATTTAAGGCTGCACCCTGCTCTGGAAGACCAGGAAGGCTGATTCAGTATCATTCACCTTGTCAACCCCTACAGTGGGGGAGCACCCTCCCTTTATGCACACTCCCTTTCTTTGGGCTTTCCTGTGCCTGCAGCTAAGTCTAGGATTCCAGAGGGCCGAAGGTATATGTGGAAGCTGGGCAGAAAAGGCAGCTCAGGGTGGTGTCCCTAACTCAGCAGGAGGCCACATGAGTTTTGGACAGAAGACTGGAAGCCAGGAACAGAGCAGGTGAACTTTAGCCGCACGTTTGGTCCATTTCCTCCAGGAATCTAGTGTGGATGTGGCCTTGGGTCTTGCTCTGTCTCACCAAGACATGGCGAATGGATCCCTTGCCCAAACTTACCTTTGAACATTGATTTCTGCAGCTTTGTGGGGTCAGAATGCTGCTCCCTCCCAGCCCATCTAAGGTGTCCCTAGAGCAACCTCAGACCCCAATCACAAGTCCCATTCCTGTAGTCACAGGACACGGACTCCTGGTCTCTGTTCCCTCAGAATTACTGGAGTCTGCCTTCATGTAGGGTTTAGGGTGGGGATTCCTAGAATCTGCCTTGAGTGGATTTATACTTCTCTTTGTTTCAAGTCTGTACATCTTATTATCATCACTAGACTCTAGGTTTCCCCAGGAGACAGAACTCAGCTTTATCCCTTATCTCCTGCTGCGCAGTAACAGCACTGATAGCAAGAACAGTACAGATGAACAAACGCAAGGGCTGTCATCTCCCATCTCCCTCCTCCAGGGACCCAGCAAAGGGTCCTTTAGGAGGCAAAGCAGCTCTGGGAGGAGTCTTTCTACAGGAAGGAAAAAGAGATGAGCAGGGGGAGCCCCCGGGGAGAACAAGAGCTGGAGAAGTGGCTGTCACTTCCTACCACTCCAGTCCTTGGGCCCTGGAGATTCGCTCACCCATGTAAGGGGATCTTCTCTGTTCCCAAAGGGTGGACTCCTAACCAATGAGTAGGTGCAACCCAGATGGAGCCCTGCTGCAGAAACCTGGCTTGGTGCCTGTGTTAGTTTGTTAGAGCTCCCACAGCCAGGGGCCCAAACCTCACAAATTCATTGCCTCGTGGTGCTGGGGGCTGGAAGTCTGAGACCCAGACTTGCAGATGGCTGCCTTCTGGCTGGGTCTTCCTGCTGGCTGTCTTCTTTTTATAGGAGGAATCTTACCATCACATTGGATTAGGGCCATCCGAAGCCTTCATTTTACTTTAATCATCTCTTTAAAAATCATCTCCAAATATAGTCGCCTTCAGAGGTACTGGGGATTGGGACTACGGCATGTGAGCTTAGTGGGCTGTAATTCAGCTTGTAACAGTGACTTGGGCACTGTTGGACTTTACTGAAATCCATTTTATTCAGTGCATTCAGAGAGATATATTGAGGTCCTGCACTGCACCAGCTCTGAGGTAAATGCTGGGGTACAGCAGTGTACTCAGCACACAGAGTCCACATCCAGCTGCAGGGAGACAGACAGAAGCAGTAAGAAGGAGAAGAATTAGGAAGAAAAAATATACAGCATGTTGAGTACTCATGAAGGCTTTGGAGGAAGTTAAAGCAGGGTCAGGGAGAAGGAGCATCTCTGTCCAGCCATGACCTCCCAGCAGGGTGGAGCACAACCCACCCAGGTGGGCACATGTGGAAGGGCAGCAGCGGGGAGCAGGAGCAGTGAAGGCCAGGAATCCCCCTCCCCACCCTGGTCATGTGTCTCAGCGGTGCAAACACAAGCTCAGAAGAGGCTCTGGGAGGAAGGTGAGGCTGGGGTGCCAGATGTCCACCCTGTGGCCTGGGAGACAGGAGCACAGCCATCCGTGCCAAGGGAAACCTGACAGTCCCATTGGTCTAATTCTTAACAAGTGCTCACATCACCTGATGGCTGGTTACTAGCTAGGCACTATGCCTGCTCTTGCTCTTCCTCCCTGCAGACCAAAGTGGTCTTTGCCTTTACAGTTAGGGGAGCTGAGGCTCGGAGAGAATATTTAACTATCTCCAAAGCCTCCTGAGAGAGCTGGGTGACAGCCACTGTTTCTCCCATGTTTAGTTATCTAGTAAAGGGCAGGTCACTTAGAGCTGGAGCTTAAATTTGCTTTTCATTGGTTTTTTCATACTTTTTTCCCCCCGTTAAAGCTGCCAGCTTAACATCTTACCAAAAGACTAATAAATCTTATTTCAATAAGCGCCTGCCAACATTAAAACATGCAAAATTTTTCAACATAAATTTTCCCAACAATTGTAATTCATTACTTCAATACAAGGTGCAAGCTACTCCAGCCTGCCCGCAGCGGTGAAGAAGACACCAGGCTCCAGCCCATCCACACATTCTTTGACAGCAGCATGAAATATTTTACAACAGTTTCCAGGAAGTTTTCCCTGGTGGCCCCAATTACAATGAAGTCTCCCTGAGGACATCTGTGACAGGGAGCTCTTAACCTGTAGTTGCTCCTGGTGCTCTTGGGGCTCTTTGGCAGCAACAGGCCCCAAGGACTAGAGAGGCCCCTGTTGAAGACGCTTGACTTCTCAAAGGCTGCTGTGTTTTGAATGTGTCCCCATCAAAGCATGAGTTGGAAAGTTATTTACCAGTGCAACAATGTTGAGAGCTGGAGCCTGAAGTGAGGTCTTCAGGTCACGAGTGCACTGGATTTAGGACAATTGTGATGGGCTGAAGCTGCAGGTTGGACCTCTGGCTCTCTTCGGTTCCTCTCTTTGCTTTCCTACCATGGGATGACGTGGTCAGAGGCCCTTACCAGGTACAGCCCCTTGATCTTGGACTTCATGACCTCCAGAACCACAAGCCAAAAAAAAATTCTGATCATGATAATTTTCCCATGCTGGGTATTCCATTATAGCAACATAGACTGGACCAAGGTCAAGCTGTCCCAGATCCTCTGAAGGAACTCTTGGTCAGTGTCTTCAGGCATAGTTTCTCTTCCTGCCATGGGTTCTTCCTCAGCATAGAATTCCAAAGCCTCTACTCTCTTGTCTCATAGTTAATCTTTGCTTGCAGGACATTGCCTTCTTTTGCTTAGTGTGATCATCAGTTTAGCTAAAAATTCAACATTGCTGGATAACACCACTTGTGAGAGAGGTTGAACACATTTTGTTTCTGTGTGTAAAAGTCTCCACATCACATCCTTGACCCATTTTTCTGCCTTTGTGGATCTCTTCTTTACTCATTTAAGAGTTCTTTATATATTCTGAATATTGACCTCTTTTTCACTGTGTGTTGGAAATATCTTTCTCCAGTTTTTGACTCATTCTCCAGTCCATGAAAATTCCAGTTTTAAATTTGAATCTATACATTTTTCATGACGTGCCATTTTGGTCCCTTCAATGGCATTCATGTAGCCTACTCCTCATTTCTTCTTCCACTGACAAGAATTCCCCACCTATACTTTTTGTAAAAGTTTTGTTCACGATTTTTATTTTAAATATAATTTCCAAAAGGCAGGCGGCATTGTCAGAACAAACAGCTGCTTTGGCTCAAGTGCCCATGCTCTGGAAGAAAGGGATTCTTCTCTGCTGATGATAGCAGAGGCTTGGAAACTCTAAGTGTGTCTCAGATTCTGGAATCTATCTAGGACCTACTTGAGTGCACATCTTTCACTTTAATTAAGTAATTAAAATTTCAATGGCCCAAGCATCTAAGAATATTAAAACTTTTCCATTATATTCCCTATCCACGATGCTTGGGAAGGTATCTGTATGTTTGTTGTATCTATTGATTCTATCTACTATCCAGGCTGTGCATCTATGATGTGCGTCTGTCTGCTTATATCTTACATGAAGTAACATTGAAATCAGTGTACGTTCTGGAAACATATGGAAGGCAGCCTACAAGTGGAAACCTGGCACAGAGTGCTGGACTATCAGGACCAGGTAGGCAATTATGTGCTACATAGAGAGTCAGTGGCTTCATAGAGTGATTTATTTCCTGCTCTCAGCTGGGGTCCTGCATCATCCAAATGCTTTGATCTTTGGCTCCACCATCTAAGCTTGATGACTCATCAGTCACTGGGCAGGTGAGGGGACAGCTAGAGAATTGCCTGGCTCCTCAGTGCTCTAACCTGGAAGTAGCACACATCCCTCCCAGCCAAGGCTCATTGGTCCAACTCTGTCACCTGCCCCTGTCTAACTGCAGGGGCTGCGATGTGGGAGAGAGCAGACAGACTCTTTAGGTGAGCATCACAGGAGGTCACTGAGAAACGAATACACCGTCCACAAAATCTATACCTATGTGGCTCAGAATTAGCTGAGGTCAAAAGCTAACATTTTGAGTACCACTTAAAGCTTGCGGGTCATGATACTGTACATGCAAATATAATTGACCCTTTCTATATTGGGTTCTGTATTCCCAGATTTAACCAATCAGAAATAAAAAAAATACTTAGAAAAAATTGCATCTGTTTTGAACACATACAAAGTTTTTTCTTGTCCTTATTTCCTAACTGGCATTTTATAGCAACTATATACACAGCATCTATATTGTTTTGGTTATTATAATCTAAAAATGATTTAAAGCGTATGGGAGAATCTGAATAAATCATATTCTATACTACACCATTTTATAGAAGAGACTCAAAGATCCACCACATCTACAGGGGTCCTGGAAACAATAACCAGGGACCCTGGAGAAGAATTGTACTGACCAGGACATGTGACTCTGAGCTGGGACAGGGAGAGGGTCAGGGATATACAATGTATCAGAGGTGACAGAGAGACAGCATTAACTACCAGTTACAGATGGACTAAACGGATTCCCATTTGCAAGAGGGATATTGTAACACTGCAAAGAGAATCGAGTAGGACAATGGGAGATATTCTGAGAAGTTCAGATAAACAATTAAGAAACATTTCCAGTGGGAATGGAAATTGGGGTCTTTGAAGGAACGTGCTGCTGAGAAGTCACTGCAGTGGTTTATTGCCTTGGGAGAGGGACATTGCTAGGAACATTTAAGTGTTTCTTGGTCAGACGTGTCCACAAAAGAAGGTGAGAGGACCAGGCCTGAGATGCCCAGCACATGCATTTTCCAGAGCACAAAGACATGAAATGAAAAGAAAATTAAAGTGATTACACAGTCTTCCATATCTTCAAGCATTCTGCAATAGCTGTCATTAAGTTGATTTTTAGGATCAAAGGAAAAAACAAAAACAAAAAAGGGGGTGACAATGAAACACTGAAGATTTTCCATACAGAAAGTTGTGAGGAGGATGGGGGAAGTCAGCAAGGAACAGAAGGTGTGGCGAGAACAGTAATTGTTTCCCAACTGCTGGTGACAAAACTCCGATCCAAGAGGTCCACTGACCTTCGGGTCCTGCAGGCAGCAGACTCAGGGGGGAGGGAAGAAAGTCACCAGGGTGCAGTGGGTGAAAAGGGGAACCACTGTGCCTGAGAAGGTGACGGTGAGAAAAGGGGACAGAGAATGAGGCAGAGATAAGAGATACCCAGAGAGAGAGAGACAAACGGGGAAAAGGGGGCTGGGTCTCCCAGAAGTCATAGCAGAGGCTGCTCGTCTGGGGTGGGGGTTTGCACTATTGGAGTATTTGGAGACTGCAGATCTGTGACAAATGTTGCTTTGGTATCAAACTATTCGAGTTCCAGTTTCTGCTTTAATAAAAGCAGTCACCACTTGCTGTGCCTTTCTAAGTATCATATGCAGCACCAGTACACTAAGTGCCCATCTCCCAGAGCGCTTGGTGACAAAAATGAGAGGACTAGCCGAAAGCAAAAAGAGCTGGCTGGTGTTGATGGCGTTTTCTACGCACCATGTCCTGCTCTGTGAGTTGTGCACATAGTTGGTTTCACTTTTACACTGGCTCCATCTACCAGGGCACCTGTGCCTTTCTGTACCTCCGTTTCTTCATCTGTAAATTAGGGTGGGAGGAGAACTCTTTCTGCAGTTCAATGAGGCCAAGAGGCCAGTGGCACTCATGGGCTGGCTGGGCCAATGCCTCCTTGCTGGCATTGTTGGGAAAGAAATCCACATTTGGGAAGAAAGAAGGGGCAGACAGAGGACCAACCAGGGATACAGGGGTGAGGAGGGAAGAGAGCCAGTCCAGTTCAGACCAATGGCTCCTCTGCCTGCTTAGTTTCCATGGCACTCCTGTCCCCTAGGTCAGACCTAAGGACTGCGCTAGAGCTGGGTCAACAGATACTGGGTTTCTTCACTCCTTAACCAGGGGCCCCTATTAAACTCCAGGGGCAAGTGGAACCCTAGGGCACAGGTTAATGCAGAGCCTGAGGAGGAGGAAGAGGAGGAAGAGGGAGGAGGGGGGAGGAGAGGAAGAAGAGTAAATAAGCCCTAAAGGACTTAGTGCTAGGTGAGTTTCAGAGTGACAGGTTTCTGAGGAATGACACAGTTGGGTGCTAAGGTCTTGATCCTCTGTTTCTCAGGAGCCAGGGAAGTGTGCCACTGGTCTCTTTGTTGACTTCTCCAGAATAGAGCAGGCTACCCCATCCCTTTTACCATCCACATTTGGAGGCCGAAATCCTGAAATATTACACCTTTTCCCTCTAATAACCAAGGACAAGCACCTCTAACCTTAGCAGACCCTTGTGGTCTCTAACCAAGGGCAAGCACCTCTAACCTTAGCAGACCCTCGTGGTCTCTAACCAAGGGTGAGCACCTCTAACTTTAGCAGACCCTCTTGAATCTCCTGGGGTCAAAGCATTAACCTGTTCAGCCCCTGTTACACCCTCATTTGAGGCTGGGGTGATCATTCATAATAAAGGACCAAGAACGGTACCTGCTCTTCCAAGTGCGCTGTCATTTACTGTGTTCTGATCAAAAACAGTTTCCTTTGGCTTGAACTGACCCCGATTCTCTGATTAGTGGTGCTTTTATTACATTAAGACTGGGAGGGGGAAAGGCCCCCTTGAAAACCAGTGTGCAGAATCCTCAAACCAGAAAGGGAGTAGGAGCCCTGGCCTCCCAGGCCCCTGATTCCAGGCAAAGGTTCCTGTCTCCTGAGCCTGTTGAGTAGGACCCACCCCATCCTGCATCGGTAAGGAGAAAGCATCGCAGTTTATCCTAAACATTTGTCTCACCCACTGCTTGCTTGTTAGAGAAGTGGGGAAAGCACCCATCCTCCTTCCATAGGGCAGAGCTTCCTGGAGAGGGGAAATCCTTAACACAGGAGCACGGTTCCTAACCCAGCACTTCCTGGTCTGGAAACACACCCCGAGAAAACAGTGAGATCATTGCCCAGAGAGGAATGAACAGGAATGCTCAGTAGAATATCACTTATAATGGCAAATAACTGGAAGTAACCTAACACGCCCAACAGTAGCAATTGAGTAGCTCAGGACAGAGTCAGAAGTGGAATCTGCACTCTTTACGTGATATTCACACACATTTACCCCGGCCAAGCATCTGTCACATGCTAGGAAAAAAGTAAGTCACAAAGCAGGCTCTAGAGACCAGTAGTATTTATGGGAATCTATTCTTGGAAAGAGTTTGTAACCTTAGCAAGATGTCAACACTGGTTATCTCTTGGAGGTGGGAGTGTGTGGTATAACTTTTCTTTCTTAATTTTCTACTTTTCTCTAATGAATAAGAGTCTTAAAAATTTTTCATGATTGCTTTCATATCAGAAACCTAAAGTATAAATAAAGAGCAAAATGGAAGGTGGAAACTCAGAAGTACAGAGATAGACCTTCTAGGGAAGGGGTTGAAGAGACAAACTAGAAACTGAGAGGGGATGAAAAAAGAAATTAAGATGCATTACATATGTGTGCCAGCTCCGTCGAGGGATGTGAACATTATATACTGCGAGCATGTACTAATAAAAAGACAGCATATGCACTGATAAACTCTTCACATTTCACCAAAGATCAATCTATTTGAAAAGTAAGTCTCCCCTGTTTAGAACTGTCCAGGATTCTTTTTCCAAATCGAGATGGTCTCATTTTCTGAGCTACCTGACGGAGAGACGAAAGGCCACTTTCCCCCATGCATTGATTTTCCTGTCTGGATGACAGCGAATCCAAGGGTAGTTTTGGACTGGAAAATGCGTACAAGGGGTGAGTCTTACAGGTTGTGTACATTACAGAGAGGGGCGAGCAGGGCTAACCCCTTTGTCTTGACTGCTCATGGGGCTTTTTGTTTTGTCTTGTTTTGTGTTTGCTTTTTGTTTTGTTTTGGGCACCAGGGATAGAACTCACGACCTTGATCTTGCCAGGCTTGCGCTTGTGTCACTAAGCTAAATACCCGGCCCCTGTCCTGATGCTCAACACATGTCACCATTCATTGATTTTTCTCATCCATATGTGTAGATTAGAGTCACTTTCAAGGTAGACAACAACTTAATCTCCCCTCTCCCAACCCAATCCCAGTCCAGTGCCTGACACATAGTAAGAACAGTCATACCCATTTGACCCTTTGATTTACTTTTGAGCCTCAAGTATTTGTAGAACCTGGTATGAACGAGTCAGACTAACCTAGATCCAAATACTGGTTTGCCACCTACAAGCCACGGGCACTCAGTGTCCTTTCATGTAATATTGACATGACATAAATACACATTGTATCTCCCCAGCCCCTTCCCTACCCTCAGCCACTGATAGTCAACATTCTATTCGCTACTCTAGGAATTCAGACTTTTTCATACTCCACACATAAGTGAGATCATGTGATAGTTTCCTTTCTGTACCCAGCTTATTTCACTTAAGATAATGTCCCCAGGTCCACTGTGCTGTCCTATCTGCAGGACTTCCTTCTTTTTTAAGGCCAAGCAATACTGAGCTGCACTAACATTTCCTTTGTCCGTTCTTCTGTTGATTGGAGCTTAGACTGATGTCCCCTCTTGGCTGTTGTGACGAAATGCAGTGAACACGAGGGCGCGGCGGTCTCTTCACCATGCTGACTTCGTCTGCTTTAGCTGCATAACCAGGAGCAAGACTATTGGATTGTCTGGTGGTTCTACTTTTACTTTTTCAGGATTCTCTATACTGATTTCCATAGTAGCAGTACTGAGGTGAAGGACTTTGACGACAGTCTTGGAAGATTCTTGTAAGGATGAGGTTTAATCATTTCAACCATGTTTTTATGGGCTCCACCTTCTATTTTCACTTTTGAAAATTCTTTAGCCATTGACCTGCCTCAAAATCCACTCACTGAAGCTGCTCCATGTAACCCAGGCTTCCAGTAGTGATCTCCGGACAGTCACACAGCAGCATGCAGGTTTCTTCCCAAGAGTACTTAACCCCAGCCATCATGGCGATTTGGGAAGAAACCGTGTCTAACAGGAGTTGGTGACTGGTAAGTAGCCTTAGCTCACTCAGTTCATCCTCTCTCAGTAAATGAGCCTAGGCTCCTAGGAACTCTGTGCAAGAGCTGAAAATGTCCTGGGCCTTAAAATAGCACAGTGCTTTGAAGAAACCTATCTTCCTAATGGAAAAAAAAGAAAACAGAAGAAAAATGACTGTCATTCATATATAACCCAGGTTGCAGCATGCGACAAAAGTCAGCATAGCTGATTTACAGTTCTCCAGAAACTAGCCGTGTGGAGGAGGAGGCTGAGAATGATAGATGACGCCGACCAGGTGACTGCAGCCATCCAGCAGGTGTCTGAAGGCCCATGTTAGGAAACAGCCCTCCAGCCACCACCCGGCCTTGGTCTCCAGTGCTGCCATCTAAGCCTGGGGTTTGTCCAGGGAGCAGAAGGACCACGTGGAAGTGGCAGGTGATGAGGTAGAAAAATGGTCCCTGTTCTACTGTTTGCTTTTACTAATGTGGCTCTAAGGCCAAAACAAAAAGAGAATTTAAGCTTAGAGACCCGTGTAGTTACTGCAGCCAGTGGCCACAGTGCCATTGTGTGCATGCGTGTACATGTGTGTGTGTGTGTGTGCGTGTGGCTTCTCCTTTAACAAGGCTGTGTAGTAGTCACCAGTCTCATACAGCTGCATGAAAACACAAAGCCATGCTCCTGCCTATCATATTAGGACTCAGTCCCAGTGGTAGAAAACGGACTGAGTACCTGGGATGCCTGGTTAGGCCCACTGGCTACCATCCTATCATGCTTGGTGCAAGAGAATTGACAGAAGGTATTAATAAATCTGTTCCTTTTCAAAGTGTGAACAGACTTGAGCTCCAGAGTTACCTGGCACTTGGGTCCCAGTGTCAGAGGTCATAGTGATGAGGCTGTCTCCTCCCTCCTGCCTGTGGCACCAGCCCTGCACAACCGACTGTGACATCCAATGATATGAGGCTTCTGTGCATGCTTTCCTGGGAGAAAGCGCTCCGAATCCACTCTGATCAGAGCCAGTCACTGGCAGGGTGGCACCTGTGCTGTGAGTGACCAGGACAGCTGCTGATGACACACCTTACCCTGGGACTCAGAGGTGTCCAGTCTAAGGTATAGGGTTGGCACGGGAGGCTGATGTGTTACCCTGTTCTGTTTCTCTGAGATGGGGTCAGACCCATCAAACAAAGGAGCTCTGAGACTGACCTTGTGGGAAAACTGTCAATTATTCTATTTTATACCTTCCTTACTTTTCTAGTACCAGGGTTTTCCCTTCCATTAGACCAACTTGGGACAGTGCTGGATGTTCTAATCCTTTTACCACCTTACCCAAATGAGAGAAGTTGGTACAAATGAAGGGGAAGAGAAAAGGGAGGAGGAAGAAAAGGAAACACAAAAGAAGGAAGAGGATGATTCTGGAGGGCGCTATTTTTAAATCCTGACTTTACAATTTGCTGAAAGTGAACATAACATTAACGGGAAACCTGGTCACTGCTGGAGGAGGAGAGAGATTCTAGTGACCCGTTTAAAAAACCTTGCATTTCTTATTTTGAGAACAAGGCAGTCACAGATTCGGTGTGATTTCTCCATGGAGCAATGAGTAGGGCTAACAGAGGAGACAGTTCAGCCTACAGAGAATCAGAGCCAGGGGTTGGGGCACTGTCTGTAGAGGGGTTCTTGGGACAGGCCACACCACACAGCGGGTACGCTAACCCTCTCCAGCATGAGCTAATGCTCTCAGCCTACCAAAATGTTTGAAAACACATTGCACTGGTTTGTATTGTTTCATGATAAACTGCCATACACTTAGCTGTCAGAAACAATTTGCATCTGTTTTCAAAGGTCACGGGTCCAGGCACAACTTGACTGGTTCAATGGTCAAGGTTTCAAAAGCTGCCAATAAGTTATCTTAGTTCGTTTTCTATTGCTGTGACTGAGTACCACAGACTGAGTGATTTATAAAAAGTAGAAGTGTGTGTGTGTGTATGTACGCATGTGTGCATGTGTGTGCTTCTTCTAGTTTGGAAAGCTGGATAGTTCGAGCTCAGGCAACCACACCTAGTGATGTCCCTCTTGCTCATGCGGACTCTACAGAGTGGCATGTTGACACAGGGCATCACATAGTGATGCTGAATATCATAACTCAGGTCTCTTTTCTCATTAAGCCACAAATCTATAGGATGAGGGCCCCACCCTATGGACTCATTTAATCATAATCAACTAATTACCATAGTCAGATTGTTTGTACCCTCTTGATACTTACCCATGGTGATTATATTTCAACATAGGTTTTGATGGGGCCTTCAAACCATTGCATAAGTGGTCAGGCAGACTGTGTTCTCACATGGAGTTTCCACCGGCCAAGCAACAGGTTTCCAAGGCCAATCACTCTGTTGTAGGGATTCATTTTCTTGAGGCTGTATGACATTGTGTACCCTTTTTGTGGGTTGAAAAATGGAGATTATTCAAGTACTTTGCCATGTGGGCTTCTACATGTTGCTGCTTACTCTGGGCCTTCTAGGGGGGTGCTCCAGCTTCAATATCCAGCATGGAGTCTTCCACTACGGACTCTGATGGTTTGGGAGGGTGCTATGGGTCCCACCACAGTTACAGAGAGAGGTGTATGGAACAGCATGAACACCCACAGATGAGATCATTGGGATCACACTGGATCACTAACCCCTGGGGATTCTCTCCTCAGCCAGCTAAATCCGTGACCAGTTATCCCAGCTTGCACGGGACTATCCCAGCATTTGCAGCAAAAACCCACATTCCAGTTCTAGGAAACTTCTCAGGTCTGGGAAAACCAGGACAGTTAGCTACCCTCACCAGATCCTGGACTGTAATTCTCCTGGCCCAGAATTAGGGATAAAAGTGAAAGTGAAAAAGTTTCACCCAGAGGTTGCTGAACTGCTGCTCTCTGAGGGGCTGTTTGTAGACCACTGAGCCAGAGGAGGTAGGATGTGGGTGAATCACACTGGTGGGGTTCTTCGCCTCCCTCCCACCGTTTCTCCAAAACCAGCTCCCTGTCTGCTCAGACGTATTAGATTCTGGATAATTTGTCATGTGAGGTATGGTTTCCTTGGTCAAAGGTCAGTGCCTTAACAATCTGATTTCACATATAAAGAGCCAAGACTTACAAAGGCATCAGAGAATCCAATACCACACAAAGAGCTAAGCACTTCTTGGACAGCTCTCACATGTACAAATCTGCCCTGGTGCTGGGCAGGAAGGGAGGGTTTGAGTGTTTTTGTTGTTTATTTGATTTTGATTTTTAAAAAGAAAATACTAAATACTGTCTGTAGGGAGTTTCTCATCATATTGAGGAAGATCAAGCTAGGTCTAGTTTGCATTCAACTTGACAGCTTTATCTGAGGTGGCTAGTTACTAAAATCTCAAAAGTGGTGACTTCAGCTGCCTGGTGGTGGTGGGTTAAGTATGTTAGAACTGCATGTTATTTCAAAACAACACAAGGACATGAGTGGTCTCCTAGGATGAATATGCAACTCATGTCCAAAACAGGGTCTTTCCAATCTTTTCAGTATACAACACAAGGCAGTTTTTAGCCTACTAGAGACAGAGTTCATAAGTACAGAAAGGAGGTAGGTTTGTTTATGCAACGGGGAAAAATTACAAGACAAGGTTAATATGGACAAGCAGAGTGGTGGTTTCCGATGGTGTTGGGGAAGGTGATCCAAGCTACTGACCAGCACAGCTCTGCCTGCTGTGGCCAGCCACGTCCCATAAACCATTCAAACCAAGTAACAACTTTATGCCTAAGGGCAAGAAAAAGGTGCAGGGTAATAACTTATTTCTCCACCTGGCCAGCCAGGCAGACCTCTGTCATTTGACACCGTGTAGTTTGGGTTTGCTGATAAATAGCTCTCACATCTTGGAATGCTAATCGTGAGGCAGTTTGGTTTGCTTGAGCAGCCTTTCCTGATTAACTCATACTGAGCCTGGGGGGTTGGAAATAATGTGGGAGACACAATGTCTCTGAAGGTGAGAGGCTGTTTGTCCAAGGTTACTTGGTAGAAGACCTTTACGTGAGGACCTTGCTGCTCTGTAGTCCCAGACACTTGAGTGCTGGTCCTAAGAAAAACCATACCAGTCAGAATAGCTCTGGAAACTTAGCAGGCCAAATGCCCTCGAGGACCTGAGACTTCAGGCTGTCAGGTTCCTAGATGGAATGCTTTGCTGGTTCTCACAATGTTTTCAGAGGTGATGAAATGTCCGTAGACGCATATTCTCCACGAGCTGTTGTTAAAATATGCAGAAGGGATCATGTTGGAACTTTGGGCAAGAACAGGTGGCCTACTCACCGCCCTGGTGAGCAGCTGGTGGCCTGGCAAACCACTGGCACATCAGGGCGAGAACTATCAGCAACTCCTAAGCTCTGGATCATGTTGGAACTTTGGGTGCTGGGAGAACAGGCAGCCTACTGGCCACCCTGGTAAGCAGCTGGGGGCCTAGCAAGTCGCCAGTGCACCAGGGCTGGAACTATCAGCAATACCTGAACTCTGCATCATGTTGGAACTTTGGGTGCTGGAGAACAGGTGGCCTACTCGCTGCCCTGGTGAGCAGCTGGTGGCCTGGCAAACCACTGGCACACCAGGGCGAGAACTATCAGCAACTCCTAAGCTCTGCATCATGTTGGAACTTTGGGGACTGGGAGATAAGGCAACCTGCTGGCTGGCCTGTAAGCAGCTAGGGCCCTGCCCGTGCATGGGCTAAGAATCAGACATTGATCCATCCCCCCACCCCTAGCAAGTAGGCACCAGTGGTCTGAGTATCTTTTTGGAGGATGAATGTATACAGTGTAGCAAGTAAGGGGGATTTCCTTCTACCATCTCTTTGAAGGCAAATATTTTTATCACTGCTTTGCTCAGTTTTGATTAATGGTATTGCTTTATTCAATATTCTGTTTTTAAAAGTTTGATATTTCCTTCCATTTTCCTCTACCTGATTGAAAGAACAGCTAATGTGAACAAAATGGGCTGTACTATTGAGCCCATTGCTTGTGTCCTGGTGACCTGCTCTGAGGTTCTGTGGTAGTTTTATTGCAGTGTGGTTGCATGGGTTTGTTCTGTCTTGTTCTGCTGTATTTCGCTACCTTCAAAAAAAAAAAAAGTAGATAAGAAAGTAACAAAATACCTCCAAAAATCTCCCAACTCCACCAAAGCTGATCCATGGATCATGGATGAGGAGAAACTCAAAAACAAGGCAACAGAATTATATAAGGTGATTAAAAGTATATAACAACAACAAAACAAGTCAGTAAGGTACTGAGCAACCTGAAACAGGATACTAAGCAGATAATGGACTTAAAATGTAAAAAGAAGAAAAGACAGTGCTCTAGAGGATATGGCTGCCTGTATGTTTAAGTGTGTAGGATTGAAAACCATGTTGCTAAGTTGTTACTGGATCACTGAACTTCTTTGCAGTCTCATTGTTTGAATGTACACTTTGTATGCTTTAATTTTGTAACTTTAACAACTAAGTCTAAGAAGACAGTATGTAATTTATCAACTAGTGATTTCTTACTGCTTTTTTTCCTGAGATTCTGTATTGTTTCTACCCCTTTTTCTGTTTTGCTTTTTTTTCTCTTTAAATAAAATTTAAAAAAATATATGCAGAAGGTATAAACTTACACAAGGAAAGGCAATGAAGGAGAGAAAGAGACAGAGAAGTGTTTTGGCGATATTTTGGAAGAGAAATGTGGGAGTGAAAACAAAAAATAGAATACAGGAATCCACCAACTAAAGAATGAGCTATGAAGGAGGAATCAGCCTGGAAGCGCTCCCGAGAAGTTCATGGAGCCGCGGGAACCTTGTGTCTTACCTTCAAGAACAGTATTTCAGGAAACAAAAGAGAACATTTTCAATGTATAAATGTGTTCAGAAAAACCAGGGAAAGTATTATATCTAAAGATGAGAAAATGAAAATATATATGAACAGAGAATAAGAAAAAGATCTTGGGATTTAAAATTATGATTGCTAAAATAAAAATCTATATAGAAGGTACCATAGTTAGAAAATCTTTTTTTAGTGGAAGAAATATAAGAAAATATGCATGACAGTGAGGATCCATTCAAGAGGCCCACCATGTGATGAATAAGAGCTACTGAAGTAGAGAGTATGAGATAGAAGAGAGAAGTTAGCAATAATTCACAAAAGAATTTTCCAGACCCATCAAATGGAAAAAGATATCAAGCGTTGTGCATAAGAATAAGAAAAATATCAGCTAGACATAACATGTGAAATTTTAGAATACAAAGAATAAAAAAGTTCTTAAAACTTTACAGAAAAAAACCAAAACAAAACCCAGAAATAAGATTCATTTTGGCGTAACGCTCCCAACTGCATGTTGAAAGATAACAGATCAATGCCTCAATGAGACGCTATTCTGAATCCAGATTTTTATACCCAATCAAACTTTTATTTGAAGTCTACTAATAGAGCCTTTTTAGGCATGCTAGGGTTCAAAAATATGTCCTCGCGCTCCTTTGTAGCATAAAAATACAAGAATATACACCAGTAGAAGAAATAATTACACCAAAGCAAAGAAAAATGTGGCATTCAAGGAAAAAAATGTATTATGCTTGAGGACAAGCCATGCATAGGCCTAGAAAGCAACCAATCTTGGGTGGAGAAAAAGGTGGAAATTGAAGACGTTTCTATAAATAAGGGAAATTAATAGATGAGATGATGATGACTGGGAACTTGAAAAATCCTAAGGAAATGATGCCAGTCCAATATAGAAGGAATAATTCAAGTTACCTTTAGAAACATTTTCTCTAGAATATCACGGTGGTGCAAGTCCGGGCTGCTGAGAAGGAACAGAAATCTGACATAGGTATTTCTGCTATCATGTCATATAAGCATCCTTGAAATACCTGATGCTTTATAAAATTGTGTAATAATAATAGGGCTTACAGGAAGAAGTAGGTTCAGCAGGTGGCTTAAAGCCTGTGGGAGCACTCTGGAGGCTGAGGCAGGAAGATTGCTGTGAGTTCAAGACCAGCCTGGGCTACGTAGTGAGTTCAAGTCCAGCCTGAGCTACATAGCGAGACCCTGTCTCAAAAACAAAACAAAACAAAACAAAACAAAACAAAACAAAATTCTGTGGACTTGATGACCAAAGCCTTAACAAAAACAGTTACTAGCTTAATAAAATTACTGATACAGTTAATTCTTTGCTAGACTCTGCTGCTAGAGTTATAGTTTTTCTTTACATCCTGGGGTTCTGCTTCTTCCTTATATATAAAAAATAAGTTTTAAAAATTTGACAAATAATAATGGTGTATATTTATGAGGTTCAGATGTATATATATTTACATTGTGGAGTGATTAATTCAAACTAATGGACATATCTATCATCGCACTTATTTTTTGTGCATGGTGAAAATAACAATCTAGTATCTAAAAATTTTGACATATTTAATATATTAACCTTAATTATTGCCATGAGAGGCAATGTCTTTGTAGCAGCTAATACACTTGCATTTGCAGCTTTCTTCTACCACTTAATGCAGAAGAAACTAACCCAACTTCTTGAATAAATGAAAGGCACTGCTCTAGATTTTTTGTTTCCAAAATATCTTTATGTAATACCCAGAGTTCCTCTTTTGTTGTAAGAAAATGTGTACATAATTACTTCAAACCATCAAGCACTGGAAAAACAATTGCCTGTGAACCAACACAACTTCCATGTTCAGACCTGACCCCCTGCTTGCTCCTGTTTGCACAGCGGAACCCTCTGCCCTGGCTCTGCAGAGAACACAGTGGATGTGAATCTCCTGGTCTAAATGCTGTCTTCCGGTTTTCAGCTGTAGACTCAAACTGAGACCAAGAGTCATGTTCTCTTCCTTCTCTCCAATGTTAATACCTTCTTCTCAAGACCGCAGAACCTGTGGATGGCGTCTGCCATGTTGTGGGTTTTAAATGTACCCCAGAGGTCCCAAGACCTTGAACCCTTCCTGTGGTGTGGTAGGGAACTGGAGGAGTTTCTAAGAGGTTGGGGCCTTGTGGAAGGAAGTTCAGTATTTGGGGGCCCTGCGATGAAAGGGGATATGGGGTCCCCAGGCATTATTCTTCCTTGCTTTGCTTCCTAGGATCCACGAAGTGAGCAGTCCTTTCCCACCACACACGCACCTCCACGGTGCTCTGCTTCACCGCAGGCCCTAAAGCCACAGCTCCAAACAACCAGGGACGGGAACTCCCAAACCGTGAGCCGAAATAAACCTTCATTCTTTTCAGTTCATTATATCCAGTGTTTTGTCACATAAAGGGATGGCTGACTAACACAGCACCTCTAGGGGACAAGACAGAGTAGAGCTTCAGCAAACCTCGATAAAGTGCTGGGGTAACCGAGAACAGCAAAATGCTTGTGGAGAGAGTAATGGAAAACATGTTCTTACCCTGCTCCTACAGGTTTATAAGCACTCAAAGATCCTCATTCTGGTGGGCACAGAAATTTGTATCTTGAAATTGATTGACAGATGGCTTTGCTGGTCATTCAAGGTTAAGATGAACTGTTCTGGGTGATGTAGGGTGAGAGGGATATTCTGTGCAATTTAGTTGATTTTGACTCTTTTCTCTTTTTTTTGAAAAAAAAAAATAAGCCTTGCGCCCCTTGAAACATCTTCAAAGGAATGCAGACCTTTTTCAAATGTGTACCATTCCCTTGGGCAGAGGAACAGGAGTTCCTTAGCCGAGAGAAACTATGATGACGAATACCTTTGCTTTGATGAGCAAGATGCCCAGCTTCTTATCACTAAGGGAAGGACTCACAGCTCTTTCCACAGGAGGACTGATAGCTCTAACTTTCTGGCAGGCCCGCAGTGGCTCATCTTGTTCACATATGTGTAGGGTCAGGCAGGGTGGGTTTGGGTGGTGCTACCGGCCTACCTGGGGCTGTGCTCCGGGTTCTTCAGGGTACGGCCCTACACACAGCAGCCCACAGGCTCCCTGCCTGCAGGAGGCTACAAGAGCCACACGTGTGGAAAATGCCAAAGATGGTCAGTCAGCAGAGAAAGGAGAATTTGCCACACTGGTAAAAATCCAGGTCTAGCCAAGGGTTTAGAAATTTCTAAGCAACACCGACATAACTGAGATTTATTTTCTTGAAGCCTAGCAGCTTGAAGGGGCACCAGATGCCCTAATGGGTTTTAAGCAAAAGGTACCACCACATCTATCCCAGTGTACAGGCCATGCCTATAGCTCCAGAGAATGTGGAGGGGTCTTCTGACAGCTGCCTTCTGCTCCAGCCTTCGTGGAAAGCTGTCAGGAGTCACAGATCAGCCTAAGAATAAGAAACAGAATTGCTGCCTTGTACAGTGGCCCAGAGAGATCTTAAGGAACGAGTGTCTCAGGTGTCTCTTGTAAACTCTGTCATCCTAGAGCAAGGTCTTCCAAATACCCATGCATCTTGGGTAAGCAAACAAACAAACAGACACTAAAATGTTTGCTGTACAAAGAGATCTTTAAAATATACCTCCTAGTTATGCCTGCAAAATGTTGCTATCTGTGAGTCTTCTTTGCTGGAAGTTCTGAAGTCTTGTGCCACTGAAGGGAGGTCCTGTGGTACCCCATTTCCTATCTAGCCTTTTCTCTCTGATCCCTAGCTTCTTTATGGAGGAAAGAAGGACATGGATTGTTTACTACTGGCCTGGGTTGAATGTAGTCCCCAAAATTCATGTGTTGGAAACTTCTCCAAACTCCTATGTTGGTGGTATTTGGAGGGAGGGCTTTGGAGAAGTAACTAAGGTGAGATGAGAACATGAAGGTGGCACCCCATGAAGGGGAGGGAAAGCCTTTATCAGAAGAGGGAGAGACCTGAGTCTGCCCACTCCTGCTTCCTGTCCCTGGGGTGTCCTGCTCCACACAGCAGGTGGTCCTTACCAGAGCCGGCCTTGCTCTTGGACTTCACCAAGTTCCAAGATGCTAAGAAATAAATCTCCAGCCACTCTAAATCACCCAGTCTTAAAGAATCCTGTTTTAACCACATAAAACAGATCTAGGGCTCCTTCTATTATCTTGCCAGCTTTGACATCCGGGATTCTGTGCTCTTCAAAGCTGAAGAATGTTCCGAGCACCCCTAGTTTCTATCAGGCAAGATGGTGAAAAACTGGGACTTGAAGGGAGGAGGCTCCCGGGACCCCACGCCTAAGCCAGACACTGAGCCTTTGTCCAGACAGATTCGGCTGTCTTTCTAGGGAAGGGAGAGAGAGCCGCTCACCAATGTGGAGGCTTCACAAAAGCCCAGGAACAAATATGCGGTTCTTAACAAATACTCCATTTACCCAGAAGTGCTCGGCTGCCGGTGGGGAGCGGGCTCTCCGTTGGCCCAGATAAGCAGCCCAGGGCCCTGTGATGTCTGTGCGAGGGACTTCAAGGTGCCTCTCACCGCAGGCCACCAGGAGGCTGGGCAGCCGGTCCAAACACCAACACAAAGGCGAGTTTTCAGCTAATAAGATCCTCGGTGTTTGTAGCACTAAGCAGGTAAGGTCATTAGAACTCGTCTTTAAATACATTCCCCCCTCATCCTGACAGAAAAAAAAATAGGTTGAAGGAACTGATTTTATTTCCCATTTCAGTTAATTCAGTGGGAGGCAGGTAATTCTGTGTTTTCTTTCTGTGTGTGTGGCAGGGTTGGAGGAGCCTGGGGGAAGGAGAGTTTTGAGACGGTGCTGTGGGTCCCTTGGCTAAAGAAGAAAAAATGTCGGGCTTGAAATGGTTTCCTCTGGGGGCTGTTTGTGGAATCAAAACGCCTCTCTGGTTTGCAGTTCTGAAACCCACCACTGTGACTTACAAAAAATAATAGAAAAAAAAGCACTTTCAATTTAGAGGGGCAAAGTGTACATCGCCTGGAGTCCCCACTCAGCAGAGGAAAGTGCTGCTGGAGGAGGTGATCGCTGAAGATCTGGGTTTCAAACACTGCCGTTGATCTCAGCAGCGTGGGGGGAGTGTTTGGTTCCCGAGGGGGAGAGGATTGATTGCGGGGTGTCGCTGTGAGGCCCGGATGGAAGAGGAAGGACAAAGGGCGCCAGTGCCAGGACGAGGGAAGGACCCCACGTGCTCGCTCATAAACTGTGATCCTGCAAATCAAAGTCGCGTCCTCAGCCCCTGCCGCCCTCCTGCACTCTGTCAACTCGCTTCTCCTGGGAGGGCTCCGGGCTTTGAAGGATGCTCAGGTTAAATCCTGTTTTCCCCACCACCAGGCAGGGGCCATGTCGATAAATGATTCATCCTCCTCTGTTTCCGTACACAGGACCCCCCCAGCCCACCAGGTTTCTCGGTCTAGGAGATCCACCCCAGGGCCTCACTCTGGCTTCTGGGTTCCAAGTAATTGTCTAGTGAGTTGTTTAATTCATTCGACGCATAGTTATTGGACCCACTGTGTGTCAGGAGCTCACCTGACCTCCGGGGACCAAATTGACTATCAAGTGGAGATAGATGGCCAAGAAAGTGAGTTCTGATAGGGTATAATGTGATGGGTGCAATAGGAACGGAGAAAGAGCTGAGATGGAGAAACAGAGGACTGAACAAGGTGCTCTCAGCTCATTGGACTCCTCTAAGAAGGGGACACCCGGAAGTGAGCACTCAGGGGCAGAAGGACACAGAGCGCACATGCCAAGCACAGGCAGTTGCTGGGCACAATGAACTCAAGGCAGAGAGCATCTGAGGGGTCCAGGGGACACTAAGGGAGCAGAGTGACTAAATAAGACTGTGCTGGAGCACCCAAGGGAGAGTCATGGGTAAAGTCAAAGGGGTCCTATAACATATTGTGGGCCACCATTAGATTGTCAACTCTGATTCTTTCTCAGAGCCACTGGAGAATTTGCAACTGAAGAATCCCAGGATCTAACTAACTGTAAAGGAGATTGCTCTGGTGCTATATTAAGAGCAGAGGGCAAAGGCGATGTGCAGGAGGAAGAGTGAGGTGGTAGCAGCAGAGGTGGAGGTAGGAAGGACTGGGCTTCCAAATGCGGTTTGGAGATGGAGCGAAGGAGCTTGTTTGTGAGGGGTTGGGAGTTGTGTGAGAAGAAATTTTCCAGGGAAGATCTGGAGTTTAGTTTTAGGTGTATTGGAGCCTGAGATGTCTCCTGTAGGCATCCAAGTGGAGATGTTGGACATGCAATTGGAGATGTGAGTCTAGAGCTCTGGAGAGACATCTGTGCTTCCAATATCAATGCGGGAACCTTTTGCATGCACATGCTATTTTAGTGCATGAAACTGATAAATGAAGATGGAGAAGAAGACAGGATTCTGGGGGCACTCTAACATTAAGAGAAAGAGAAGTGCAGCAAAGGAGGCTGAGTTAGAGACAGCCTGTGCAGTAGGAGTTGATGGGATTCTTGGAGCCAGGTAAAGAAGGGAATCTGGGTCAGCTAGACACGTTGCTGCAGAGAGATGAAGACTAAGACGGCACCATTCCTTTGAGCAATGTGGAGTTCATGGGTGGCGCGGACATGAGCAAGGCTGGAGGACTACAGAGGCAAGAGCTCAGCTGGACTGGAGCTAGGAGGAGAGGAGAGGAGCTGCTAATAATATAGAAAACTCTTTGAAAGGTTTCACTGCAAAGGAGGTCAAAGAGTTGGAGCATCAAATAAGGCCATGGTAAGTTTCTGTTTTGTCTGGCTTGACTTTATTTGGTTTGGTTTCAGTTTACCATGGGAGAAAAGTGTAGCAGCAAGCAGTCAACTAGACAATATGTGGAATATTTGCCACATACCCAGTCCTGTGCCAGATACAGAAGGAGAAATCAAAACAGAAACAGCTATGTCTTTGCCTACAAGGATTTTATATCCTAGTTAGGAGGAGAAATGATTTTTAAAAAGGAATCAGGGAGCCACAGGCATACCTGGTAGAAATAGCCCCTAAATATGATGAAAGTAAGAGGCATATGTCATAGGTAGAAAGAGAGATAGAGAGGAGGAGAAGGAGAAGGGGAAGGAGAAGGAGAAGGAGAAGGAGAAGGAGAAGGAGAAGGAGAAGGAGAAGGAGAAGGAGAAGGAGAAGGAGAGGGAGGGAGGGAGAGAGAGAGACAGAGAGCACACTTGGCCAACTTAGTGGGTGACACTGATTGATTGACTCCTAAGTACTCAACAGACATAGACAAGCACTTAGTTATATTAAGGACAACATTGGAATCTTTTTTGGGTGAACCTTCATGGATCCATTTGCATCTTTATAGCCCAGATGATGAAAAGTTAACTGATCCTGAAGCTATTCCCTGAGCCCCTCCTATGTGGAAGGAGCCGTGTGCATTACCGAGGTGTCTAGAGCCGTCCTTACTCTTCACATTCTGCTAGGAAAGCAAGATGAGGGCAGCAGTGATTCGGAGGTGCTCACAGATGGGCACTGTGGGCCTGGGGACCAGGACAGAAGAGACTCACCTCCCACGTTCTTCCCCTCAGTCTGTGCTCCTAGCCAGGCTTCCAGTCTTCCCTTTCCCCCTTAACCTGAGAGAAGCCTCTCCCAAGGTGCTGTGTGCTTTTAGGGTTTCCTTCCCCAGTGTTCAGGTGCATTTCAGACTAGTGAGCAAATGGAAGCAAGGGAGGCCATTTTTGAGGACTCCTGAGGGGCAAGGTCTGGCGTGGAGTCTACCAGACACTATCCAGAATATTCTCTGGGCGATTTTGAATCATAGCTGTAAAGCTGATAGATTAATTACGACCTTCTTCAGCACTCGGGTGTCCCAGCTAGAACAGAAAGCTCTTGCTGATCTATGCTTATGGAGACAGGGCCCAGTGATGCCCACGACAGGTAAAGTGCCTTCTTTCTACTGGACTCTGGAATGTATCTCAGGGATTCTGGTGAGAAATAATTATTTGCTCTTCTAGAAGCATAAGAAAGATCAGAACAGATAGTTATGCCGTGCTGTAAAGTCCAACTGGGGCAGTACTAGGGGAATGTCTCTCTTTCCCACTGCAGTCCTCCACGGTCTGTTCTAAGGAGGAGACCTGTTTTGCCCTTCAGATGGATGTGTCCACACCAAGCCAAGCAGAACTGTCTCCCTGCTTCCTTCTGACTAACACATTATGGGCAGCATGCTGGGTTTGGGCTCCTATAAGAGAAGCTCTCTGATACCCCATAGTCAGTCCTCTTCGTTACGGTCTGGAGGCTAAGTTAGAGCCTCCAGAGAGCTGGCTATGGAAATGTCCACCAGGTGGACAACACTTGGATTTTCAAGATTTGCTCTCTTCCCTAGAAAAACGCACATAGTACAACTTACTCCTCCTGAAGCTTGGCAGAGAATAAGTTTATTCACCAACCAGAAGAAAGTCAGGGTAGACCTTAATCTCTGTACAACAGGTTAGATATAAAAAGACAGCGGCTCATGTAGCCAGTGGTTTAGGACCACGGCAGACATAAAGGGATGTTTATACAGGGCTGTGTACGGCCCAGCAGCGGGGAGCAGAGAGGAGGACACAGCAGCAGGGCAGGGGGTGAGGGGGGCTCTCCCTTGCGCAGGAGGGGCTGTAGGACTGAGACAGGAAGGCCGAGTGGGAGATTTCCAGGTCTAGAGCAGCGTGGAACAGCCCCTGATTGGGATCAGGTCTTCACCTGGCTGTCAGCTTGTGTGTAGATTAGATGCTATGGCAGGGACAAATGCAAGCCATGTCTGAGCTCCATCTCCATTTCCAGGAGCAGAGGGGCTGCAGGCGGGCTGCCCGCCTGCTCTGACTGGCCCTCCGCCCCGCCTCCCCTGCTCCCAGCCGTTTCACAGCCCTCGCATGCGCTGCCTACGTGGCAGCCACTGACAGCACCGCTTCTGACTGGCACCGTCTTTATTCAGGGGTAACTTCAGGAAAGGACTTGGCTGGGGTCCCCAGATTTGCTGTTGGAATCACAACGACATTAGCCCGCGAGTGAGTCCGCCAGGCTGAGGGGAGGAGTAACTGGATCTGATGTTGAAGGGCCTTGGGGGCTGCGGGGGGACAGGCCCATGATTTTTGTTTGTTTATTTACCTAACTTCAAAATTCTCTCCAGAGCTGCAGAGACAAGGCCTGCCTTGTCTTCTCTAACATGAAACACTGGGTAAGACACCTGTCAAATGAAAATAGTCTTTTTAGTCATAGTTGATATTTTTGTTAAAATTTGACAATCAGACTCTACCAAGCTCAAATGCCTATTTCCTAGTGCGGGTTTGCATTGTTTGGGGGACAGGGTCCCTGAGACTACTCTGTAGCACACATCAGTCGTGACTGCAGGGAACTTCAGCATAACCAACTGGTTCTCAGCTGACTTTCCAGCTCCAAACGATAGATCCTTCCAGCTCACGCATCTTCTTATACTGGTCAGTTTTCAAACGGCCATTGGATCAGTAGTCCGGGGGCAACTGTTTGTTCTCCATTCTTTGTTGGCCTGGCCCCCTCTCTGCTGACTCATTTTCTAGATTGACATCTTTGTCTCTGCTTGTCCTTGCTTGGCAAGGAGTCTGCTGTTTGGTATAAGTGGAGAGGGATGTCAGGAGGCTGGTGTAACAGTCCAGGAGAGATGACGAGGACCCCAGCCAGGACACTGAGAATGCAAATGGATCTATGGGCTGAGAAGGAAAAAGTTTGAGCTGACTTCCAGTGGCCAACTTGGAGGTTGTGACGTATGCACGAGGGGAAGTAGCCCTCTGCTGAACATGTGGGGTGGACATTATGCAGAACACAGAGCAGAGATGTGACAGACAATCGCTCATCCAAGACCAGGGTTCGCAAGTGGAAATGACAGCTAGGGCCAAAGATATGATACCATCTGCACAGCTCCCTGCAGATATTAGGGTTCCAGTCAATCATCCCCCCTGCCCAAAGCTTGGAACATCACATCGGTCAACAGGAAAATGTTCATAGTGATCTATTTTAATACTGATTTCTCAAATTTCACTTTGGTCTTTCTGTCCAAGAGAGTAATGGCAAAACAACCTACAGAGAAGTCATAAAAAGAATTAAATACGGGGATCTGGGCAAGAACTAAAGAAAATGAAGGAACAAGTAATTATAAATCTAAACTGCTGAGCACTGCCACCCGAACAATAGTTCTTTGTTTTCCTACTTGGCCCTGTGGCAAGACTGGGCGTCTTGAAGGTCTTGGAGGAAGTCATAGATAGCAATTTTAGCAACTCCAGCACCATGAATTTTCTGCACAGACAATAGATTATCATAGCGCATCTGGCCCAAAGAGCCCATGGTGATATCATAAGTTAACACAGTCACTGGAGAAATGATCAAATCATCCTGGCAGTTGGATGGGCTGGGAACCAGAGAGTCTGCACAGAGTGTGGCATGGTGGCACAGTTGCCCGGAGTGGCACTTTTCTGACCCAGTGGCTCCAATGTACAGGGAAGTTGGAAAGCTGGAAATACCAGTGTTGGTCCCTTTCCTGTGCCAGAGCATGCCAACAGCTGAGAAACCACGCTTCTGTCAGCTTTTCAGCCAAGCCACGCTTTCATCCACTCGGCCACCCCCCACCTCCCACTGAGACACCCAGAGTCCTTCTGCCACCTGCTACTCTGCAAGGCTATGCCAGCTGCCCTGATGTAGAGAGGGCAGGTGAGATCTAAGCTCCCCAAGCCTGGAAGAAGGGGGTAGAGCAGGGATGTGCCCCAGAGATGAACAGGGTCACCTGCAGGAAGAGGCAGCGCTGCCTTCCCTCCCAGAGCCTGAGGGCTTGGAGACTCGTCACTTGTCACTCTTGTTATTGCCTTTTGAGGCTTCTATTATGAAGCCTGGGGAGACTTTATGTATGGAGTAGGGGGGTGCAGATTCACACTTATGAAGATGGTGTGAAGGATGAATGAAAAGAATAAGGAAGTAACCGCATAGTGACATAATATTTCATAAACGCTCAGTACGTGGTAGTTAGTATTTGGTGAGCATAGAGAAGTGGTTAGGGTCACACCTCAGACTTGGTGCCACCCTTTACCAATGATGAGACATAGGGCAAGTCATTTAACTCCTCAAAGCAGTGCTTTCACAATCCTTAAAATTGGGTTGACAATATCTACCCCATTTGGTTATCATGGGTTTTAACATCAGACAATGCAAATAAAAAGCTTTGGTAAATGTCTTTTATGGCAAAATTAGTTCTGTATTACTTTTGGAAATACCTGAAAGGAGGGCTTATTTCATGCTCAAATTCCCAGAGAAAATAGTTTTCGAAGGTTAAAAGCAGGTTCTTATGGAACTGTACACAGATCTCCAAACTACAGAGGGACTAAGCTGTGTGTTTACCAAGACTGAGGTTAACACGTCTTTTTATTAAAGGGTAATAGAGTAAAATATTAAGGCTTTTTGAATCATGCAATCTTTGTCCAATCAACTCAACCTTTCCATCCACATTAGTCAGTTTACTTGATGGGTCAAAATACCTGACACTTGAAAAATAAAGGAGAAGAGGATTTTGACTCATGACTGCAGTGGTCTCAGTCCATGGTTAGTTGGTTCCAGGGCATCACGGTGGAAGCTCATGGTGGATGAAATCTGCTTCCCTCATAGCATCTGGAGAGTTAAAGGGCCAGGGACCAGATATGGTCCCCAACGTCATGCCCCATGACCTATCCAGACACACCCAGAAGTGTGCTTGACTAAATCCTAGACATCTCTCAAGCCAGTCAAGCTGACAATCAAGATTAACTATTGCAAGCCCATCCCTTGTCAATTTGTCAGTAAAACACATTTCCTTGAGCCATAATCTCCAACTAATGACAATAACATGATAACTATCCCGCGTACCACACAAAATGTTCTAACTCTTTCCCTAAAGTTTCAACAGCTCAAGCATTGCTCAAATTCCAAGTCCAAGTCCAAGTGTTCTCTGAGGTACGTAGCAAGCTCTTGGATGTGAAGCCCTGTAAAATTCAAAGAGTAAGCTATATAATCCCAAGATACAGTGGCACAGAGCCATTCCAAAAGAGAGAAATGGGGCCATAGAGAAGAATCAGATCACAGTGAGATGGAAGCCCAGCAGGACAAACATTACAAGTCCTACAGCTTCATGACTTGCACCTAAGGTACGGAGTGGAATGATGTGAGCTCCAAAACCCTTTTCTCGACCAAGCTGATAAACAAGATTAAGCATCACGTCATCATAGAGTTAAAAGCAGCCGTAGACAATAAGTAAAAACATGGATGGTATTCCACTAAATTCCACTTATTTACAGAAAAAACGGTACCAATTTTAACCTGGAGCCACATTTTGCTGATTCTTAAACTAAACGTATACCGATCTCACATGCAGATGCTTGCTGATGCAGGGTGACGGGAAAAGGAGAAGGACTTCATGCCATCCTTAGGAAGAGCCGAGTACTAGGAATTCCACTATCAGAAAGTCTTTGCACGCTACAGATGTGTGCTAGGACTGTATTACTTCTGTGCAATCAAGGTAAGTGGTAGAAAAAATTCCAGGGGTCTTTCATTACATTCAAGGTACAAGACTTTATTAAGGAGTTTCTTAGGAAAGAGGAAAAGTGGGCGTCATGTAGAAAACAAGGGACAAGGCCCAAGTGGCCTCTGCTCAGTCTCATGTGAAACGGGACACCCCACACCTCAGGACCCACCCCCTGGAGTCTTGTGGACCCCGACTCAGGAGCACCCATTCTGGAAGAAGAAGAGGTGGTGGCACACACGGGGCTGCCTCCTATCGCCCAGGGGCATCACCTCCTTGTGTGGGAGACAGGGTGATCCTGCAGTCACACCCCGGAGAACACCGAGAGGCATAAAGCAGTGCGGAGCAGGTGCCTGGTCAGGGGTGCTTGTCACTGGTTCCTGCAGTGGCAGCTGGAATGGCCCCTGCCCAGAGCATGCTGCTTACCAGCAGGTATTTTCTACTATGCTTGGTGCAGACGTAGACTTCTTATTCAACAGATTGCTTCTTCATTCATTAATCAATTCACGCCCTTACTGTTTACCAAATACTGTGATAAATAGGAGTAGCCCTGAATTTCTGGAGCTACCAGTGGCACCTTGCATACCATTTTAAAGTCACCAGTCGCATTCCCTGGATCCCCACTACCGCCCTGCCCTATGCTCTGTCCATTTGGACCAACCGCCACCATATGTCTTCTTAAGAAGTGTTGAGATGCACACAAATCTCACACGGCAGGGCAGGAAGGCTTCGAGAGGCCCATGATAGAACGCATCCCTTCTGAGGGGAAAATCTCTCCTCTGAACGGGAGCACTATTTTGTATCACTATAGGTCCTTTTACCCCATGTCCCCACAGGTCGAGGTGCTTCCTTGGGGGCCAAAGACTGTGCCCACACTCCTGGAAGGGATTGGGGCTGTAACTCAGTCTCCACAGGAAAAGTGGGTTGCAGAGCTGGGGTATTCCTCAGAGACTTCAAATACAGGAGAGGTTGGTGGGGAACAGTGCGAAGGCAACTCCCATAGGCTAAAGAATGGTAAATCTTTGTATTTTTGCTTCGTACATTTGCTGTCTTCTTGCCTATGCACCACCATGACTACGGCCGTGGCCATGGACTGATTGCATTCATGTGGAAACTGAGGCTGAAAGATTACCTAACTTCCTGAAGGTCACTCAGCCACTACAAGGTAGTTATGAGCTACAACCATGTTTGTTGTGTTTCTGTTTTTGTTAGTTTGTTTGTTTTTGAGACCGAGTCCCCCTGTGTAGTTCAGGCTGTCCTCGAACTCACAGTGATCCTCCTGTTTCAGCCTCCGGAGTGCTGAGATTAAAGCTGTGTGCCACCATGCCTGGCAGTGTCATGTTGTGTGATTGGTATCTTAGACCCCTTCTGATCAGATCTGTCCTTCATCTCCAGACCCATCATCACACGGCCACCACCACCACACAGCCACACTGACCACGCTGACCACTTGGGAGCCAAGGGGTCTTAGGACCTGGGAGTTTAGCTCAAGGTGCTTTAGCTCTCTGAGTATTGTCAGTTGGCAAAGTGCCAGTGCTCAGGGCTCTACTGTCCCCTCCTGCGCCCTCCTGCGCCCTCCTCCCCCTCCTCCTCACCTACCCAGAGCCAGCGGCCTCCCAGTAAATTCCGTGTTTTTCCATTCCACTGAATACAGCCTGTATTTTGATTTGGGTGCAAGCAGCTGCAGGTGCCTCAAGTCATCATGTGCTATCCCCCCTCGCCCGCTGCAATGTCATCCATGTTTACTTGCTGCTCTGGACTTTAGATTCTGTCAGCGTGCCAGTCGGCAGGGCCGCCAGGCTCCACAGCTGCCAGTCAAATCTGTGAAGCCGAATCCTTCTCCTGGAAAGCAGGGCTAAAGGGGTTAGTACACTCAAGTCAGGATAAACACACCAGCTGTTAGGGTTTCTAATATTTAATATCATTATCTGATAAATAACTCAGGAAGAAATCACACACACACACACACACGCACACACGCACACACGCACACACGCGCGTGCCACAAAACCTATGGCATTCTGCTTCCTTTACAGTGGCTACAAAGAATATTAATAATTACCTTAAAACCCTCCACAACAGACTAATGGTGGGGACACAATGAAGGAGTATTTGCATATAGGCTGCTTCTGGCCCCTCCCCTGTCAGCCCTGGAGGGAGGAGTTGGGGGAGCAGTGTGACTCCACAGGGGTGGAGACACCCCTGTTGGTAAGAGAGTGCGGCTCTATAACCGTTGGTTTTGCTTTGAACGGTCAATCTCCTTCTGTTATCAAATCTCCCACACTCCTCTCTAGCTCCGTAGTAGAAGATGAGCCTGTTTTGCTTTTGGGAAATACGCATTCAGACAGACCTTGGCATTGGTAACCTGTTTGGGGGGTAACGGGTTATTTAACTGACCACTAAATCATGGTTTGCTCTTTTTTACCCTTCAGTCTACTTTGTGCATCTGTCTTAGCCAAAACAATGATGAACATCTATCTTTCTTTCATGGGCCTGGCCTTCTAATTCCCTGGACTCGCACGCTGGGGCGAGGCAGCGCAGGATTTGAACGGCTTGTTAACTACATCAGGAGACTGTGAGCCCATCACCCCCCTGCGTCCTGGCTTCGGTTCACCTGGGCTCCAGGAAGGGACAATGATGATCGTGTTTGGGGGGAGAAAAAGGAACATGGGTTAATTTTTTTTAAGGCTCCAACCAAATGTTTTCCAGGTCACAAAGCACTGGATGAAATGAGCCCCATATCTAGTTTATGTTGAGTATTATAAGGAAAGCTGGTCTCAGTAACTCTGTGAAGGGTTCATGAGCTTTTTGTGTGTGTGCGGGGGATACAGCCTTCATTTCGAGGGACCAGGGTTGAGCTATTTCCCTTCTCATCCAGCAAAAACCTGGCATCCTGTTTGTCTGTCCAGATGTATTTTTGTTTGGATTTTTACACTGTTTGATCGAGATCAAGTCATGAATTTCTGTGCTCTGGATGGGCAGGGCAGGGGAATGGCAGTTTGGGAAGGCTGAGGAGACACATGGTTTAGCTCAAAACCACAGCCAGATGGATTTGGTGACGGAGGATGTGCTGCACCACATGGCCCACCACAGCCAATATCTGGGGCAATTTCTCCTTTACAAACTTTTAAAAACCAGCCTAGGGAGAGTAGAATTTTAATCGTCTCCTCTATCCAGAACTGTATGTGTGGGATGGATCACAGGGAAGAATCCCAATCATTTAAAACAGGCTTTTGCTCTGATTAGACTTGCATAGCAATTTTCCTGGTGACCTCGCATTTGTTGCAAGACTACTACGATGACCGGGCTGTCCACACAATTTCCAGGTAACGCCCAGGATGTTGGGTATGTACCTGGCTTCTGGCCACACTTCCGCGCTTGGCTCTTTATTAGAATTCCAGATGGCCCGGTGCTGCCTTTGCTTGCCCTCTAGCCGGCTTCCGGGGGGTCTTCAGCACATTTCTCAAGTGTGTGGAGTGTGGGCAGCCAGGTGGGCAGGATGAGGTGTTCCCAAAGACCCCTCGCAGACGACGGGGTCTCAGAGCCACTCAGCAGAGGATCCAGGTGCAGATGGGAGGCGTCCCCCTAGGTTTAGCTCTTTGACAAGTTTTTCTTGTTTATATTTTTACTCATAAATATCTGGATTTGAGGTGAGACCACAGTTATTGTTGATCATGAGAGTCAAAGAGAGGAGGGGAATGAAAAAGAAATTGCCAGGGAGAAAGAGGAAGGAAAGAGGGACAAGGAAGGAAAGGAGGAGAGGCAGACAGAAGGAGGGATGGAGGCAGAGGGAGGGCCGGGTTGGGGTGACAGCGAAGCTGGGCCTGAACCCCAGCATCCTGCTGTCTCTGGTGGGGACCTGGTGCTCTGCCCCTCATCCTCCTGCGCACCACCGGTTCCGACTGCTGTCTGGAGCCTCAGATGGAGCCTTCCGGACCGCTCAGCACCAACGGGAGCGCCCTTTCCCCTCTGCTCCCTCGCCTTCCTGTCCAGGCTTCCCCCTCTGCCTCGCTGTCTCCTACAGGGAGGAAACACGTCACTGCTCCATGGCTGCCCGGCCTGCAGACCCATCCAGGTCTCAAAAAGGCTTGTTGAGTGAGTGAGTGAAAATGAGAGAATCAAGCAACAGCCAGTGACATAGCACGTCCAAGTGTGACCCTAAGCACTCTCCTGAAGCAAATTTCATCCCAGTAGATGCTTTATAATCATTTGCTAATGATGACAGACACATTTAAATATGTCATAGAAATGGACCAACAGTAGAATTCGTGGTCAGTCTCAATAGATTTCCTTCTATTCCAGGGAGAGATACTTACACTGCCCTTCTAGAAACAGAAACTATGTGCTGTTATGTTTACATACAAAATGAATCATATGCTATGGCCAGGAATGCAGCAGCTGGGTGTGTTCCCTTTTAAACACATACACAGGTAAGCATTTAACAAAAATTTTTAAAGCGCTTAACTAACTAGGGAACTAGACTGGCACAGTCTGAGCGGCACTGACCTAAGGGCAACGTTGGCTTCTGCCGACTGATCTCAGTGGCTGAGCTGCCGCCCAGACCTCTCTGCTGACCAGGCCAGCTCAGCAAACAGGAAGTAGAGGAGGAAGAGTTCCTTTCCTTTCTGTCCAGCCTTCACTGCCTGCTGCTCTAGTCACCTAGCAAATTACCAGAACCCGGGAAGGCAAGGAAAGGACTGACTGTCCTCTTCCCTGTTGGAAACTTAAAGTCCGGAGAGCTGGTGGCATTTGAGCTGAATATGTCCCCCCATCCCCCCCAGGCCTGGACTGCCAGGGACAGGAAATGTGGATCTAGCAGGTGAGCGGATGGCTGGGATCTGGTCCTTGACTTCCACCTCCCAAGACACTGGGGGGCTGTAGAAAGGGTTGCTCAGCAGACGATCTGATGAAGGAGCAAGATGCTTAACCAAAAGGAGAAAAGTTAGATGCTCAGGAAAATTCCTGGCTGTCAGGATGATTTAAAAAAAAAAAAAACTGCATTGAACTTGTAAAATTCCTAATGAGTTTCACATTCTTGCAAGGATCTTCCTCCACAGAGTTCCAAATCCCTGACTCCTTGATTCCTTCCTTCCGGCAGCTGAAGGACGAGCAGGCGCAGAAGCCTCGCTCTGAATTCTCAGCCTCGCCCGCTTCGCACCCACGTCTCATTTATGTGAATATTATTTCTTGCAGACATTTTGCTCTCCTGGCTGCAGAAGGTGAGTTTCCCAGACTGCTGCTGGAAGTTCCTTCCCTGCATATTTTATTCATAGGGATCTGTTATTGGGTCGTCCCTTCCTGAAAGAGCCGGAACCTGCCCTTGAGGCATCAGATGGAGCACTCTGAGCGTCAAATGTGTCTCCTAATTGAAGTGAACAGCGGCACAATATTTGCCAACTGGAAATAAACAGGCCCAGCGAAGTAGCAGGTTTGTCACCTTCCTGGGCTTGCTTGGGCCGTGCTGAGAGTAGAGGAAAACATGGAGAGAGAGAGAGAGAGAGAGAGAGAGAGAGAGAGAGAGAGAGAGAGAGAGAGAGAGAGGCTTTCTCCAGTAAAAGAATACTTCAGTGGAGCCAGAGCCAGAGAGAAGGATCTTAGACCTTGAGTCTCCCAAAGCCAGGCTGGCTGGGGCAGGGGGCCGGCAGGGAGTGAGATTTATTTCTGGAGCTGTCTGTTGCCCTTTGTTCTCCCTGTGCTTCTGGGGCACCTCCTCCTCCCACACCCGAGGGCCAGCCGGGGACCAGCCCGCCTTCTGTGCCTGTCAGGCCCTCTGCTTGGCAGGCTCTGCTCTCAGACTCTGAGGAATACAAAGTGAAGTTGAGACAACGTTCAAAAGGCGGCCTGTGAGACCGTCTGTTGCCAGCGGCTCAGGAGTCCCAGCAAACTCAAGAGCTCTGGCGCTAAGGGCCATCCCCAGCTTAGGTGCAGAGGTGTGCATGTGTAATTCCAGCACTCAGGAGGCTGAGGCAGGAAGGTCACTGTGAGTTCAAGGCCAGCCTGGACTAAATAGCGAAACCCTACCTCAGAATGTTGAGCTGGCCTTGGTCTCCTGTGCCTGCTTGCATGGCCACCTTGGGCAGCTGTAGGGTGGAGTCTCTCAGGGACAGAAATGGGAGGGCCAGGCCAGTTCAGGTCCCTTCAGAGCACTGGGTCCTCTCACCGAACACAGGTAGCCAGCTTACAGCCAGCCACTGCTTTCTGCTTTCTGGGAGAAGCTGATCAGAAGGAGGATATTTCCTTCCAGGGTCGCCCCCACTCTCTCTCTGCTCCCCACTGCCCTTCCCTGGCTTATTCTAGCAAATGACCTCCGAGGAGGGAGGCCACAGTGCAGACACCCTCCCCCACCGCCATCAGTTTTCAGAAGTTGTCACGCCAGTGCCCTGGGCTCAGGCTTGGGAGCTAAAGTGTTCCAACTTGTTTTCTGGCTGCATCTGGAGCTGACCTGGAAGTACTAACAAGTAGCATGACCTTCCTTAGCCACTGTCTCTCTCTCTTCCTCCTCCTCCGCTTCCTCTTCCTTCTTTTCTTCTTTCTTCTTCACTTTTTCTTCTTCTCCGTCTTTTAATTTTGAAATTAGATTTTGATAAATTGTCCAAGCTGGGCTCACACTTGAGGTTCTCCTGCCTCAGTCTCCCACAGTGTTGGAATTACAGGGGTGTATAACTTTCCTCCTATGCCTCTTCGGGGAAGAAGAGAAGCTGTGTACACAGGAGGCCTCTGTGACCTGCTCACTTCTCTTCTCCCTCGATGCTGCCTTCTTGTTTGGAAAGAATAACCTGGGCTTCCATCAGCCTCCAGGGCAAAGACACGCCTTTCACCCCTGCGACTCCAGCCCCACAGTGGGTCTACCATGCACTCAGAGCTTGCTGAGCTGAGGAAACTCCCCAACTAAACAAACAATGAACTCTACCCCTGGAGCCACCCACCCATGTCCTCCAGAACCTTGGTCCCCTCACTCACCTTCCACTGCCAGCCCTGACCTTCCTCAGCACAGGTAGACCAAGTCAGCTGCTTGGTGAAACCATTCTGGTCACCAACTTCCAGGGGCACTGTGACAAAATCAGACACCACTTGTGGATTTTATCGTTTGCTGTAAATCATTTGTTCTTTGGGATTAATTTAAACCAAGGTGGAGGTGAGGACATGGTAGAGTCCCTGTGTTTTAGGTCTGAAGGCTCCTTGTGGGGCCATTGTCTTTGTTCCCTTGAGGGATTCCCAGCCTAAGTGGGCAGACTGACAGAAGTCTGGGAGAGGGTGCTTTGGAGGTGGTGATATTTTGAAACACAACCCCAAGCACTTTCGCATTGCCACCAGCCTCCTGGCATGTCCAAGGGTTAGTCAGTCTGGTACGGTAGCTGGTGGAATCCAACTTCCCCACCCATCTTTCTGGGTATGGAATTGAATTTGTAGAGGCCCAGGGCTTGACAAAGACTTGCTTACTATCTATTGCTTTTTTTGCTCCTGAGTCTTAAAAATGTGCAGCACGTGAAATTATGTTCCAGAAAAAGGAAAAAACAAATGATGATGCAAGGTGTCAGGGCCAAGAAAGTAGTTGTCACATGGTAAGTCCTTCCCCTGTGCTATTCTTTGTAGATCAAGACGATAAAGAGAGATTGGCTTTTCCAGAATGTTCCCTAACAGAAAGGCGGAGTATGTGACAGATTCCCTTGTGAAATATGATCCTACAGCAGGAAAACCTGAGACTCTTGCCTGTTCTAATTTCTAATGCTTTCATTTTCTTTTCTGTCTTTGCCAGAGCACTTGTCATGACTGCCCATCCCCTGGGATTTAGAGCAAAGAATGCCCTTGGCAGTCTCTCTCTCTCTCTCTCTCTCTCTCTCTCTCTCATCACTCAGTGTTCTGGTCTCCCCTGTACCTATCCTGCACCCCTCTTCTCTCACATGTTCACTAAGGTTCTGCCTCTGGGTGTCTGTTTTCCCTTCTCCTGTCCCCTCTCATGATTTTCTTTGTCACCTTCATGACGATGCCTCTGTATCTCTTATCTCTGGCTCTCGGCCACCTTCCTTTCCCCAGCCTGTGTGTTCCACCAACCCTTCAAAATAACTGAGAAGCGTTCCATTCTGCTTCATTCCAAAATGGCCTCTGGTCCCGTTTCTATGGAAGCTACCAGAACCCCAAGTCTCAAATGCCTCCTTCTTCACCTCACCGCGGCTCCTCCCTGTTACCCACCCCATGGCTTCTTCCTTTGTTCGAAGTCCTTCAGATTCCTGTTCTCATGATCCTGCTTCAGGACTTGTCACCCAACAAGTCCATTGTCACAGTGTCCTCCCTATTTATTTCTCTAACACTTCAGTTTTCCGTATCATGGTCTGGTTAATCCGCCTACAATAAAACCTTTTATTCATGGAACGCTCTTGCTCGAAACTCTTTGCTATCATCCCCTGGGCTAATCCTGCCATCTCAGGCCTTTCAGAATTTAGCACAAATCGCATCTTCCGGGGCACATCCCATGACTGAAGAGCAGGCCGCTGCTTCCCATTGTGGTATCTTCAGTATCTTGCCCCCTACCTCTCCCCTCTGCTGCCGCCTTCCGGAGCACCCTTCCTTCCTCCGGTCAGTGCAAATCCTACCCCACCTATAAATCCAGGCCCAGGCCAGTAGCTCAGGTTGCGTGAGGATTTCATGAGCCCCAGCAGGAGCACATCCATTCAGTAACTTTCCCGGGCATCTGCTCTAGGCTACTTGGCTGTGCTAAGTGCTGAGGGCATCAGGTAAATTACCAGGGAGAAACAAAATGACAAATGAAATACTTTCAAGCAGCACCAAACCAGCCTCAGCTACCCTCTTTGTGGAAAGGGAACACTGACTTAGAGAAGTCTAATGTCTTCCCAGAGATCACACAGGGACAGCCAGTGACTGCATCATAGACTTCACCATCTGAACGTGTCTTCTGCACTTTTCCCATCACTTGTGTCACTTGCTCCTGTAACCAAATGCTACATTCCCTCAGAGCAGGTCATCAGTCTCTGAGACTTGTCCTGGTGTTTAGCCCCCTACTGGGTATGCTGCAAGTGCTCAAGGGATACTTAGGAGAAGGAAGAGGTAAAGAGGGCAGCCTGCTGTTCCGCCATCTACCTAGGTCCTGTACTAACTCTCCCATGTACCTCACTGGTGCCACATCCACATCAATCAGATTGTCTGAGAGTTTGGGGTTAGTAAAGACACTTTCAGGGAGGACAGGCATTCATTTTCCACGAAGCTTGCCTTTTAAGTGTCAAATTCTATCATTTGGACTGTGAGTTGGGGAACTCAGGGTCCAGCTGGCTCCAGCTCCCAACAGGGACAAAGTAGAAGATGTATCTCAGCAAGGCAAAGGCTGGTAAGAGTCAAGGTGATGTGCTCAAGACAGAGGACTGTGAGGCAGAGGACTGGCCAGGAAGTGGATCCACCCTCTTCAGGAGGGAAGAGTGGAGAAGGAGGAGAAAGAAGGGAAAAAGAATGGGAGGAGAAGGAATTTATCAAAAGTTATAGAGTCAATTTATAGAGTCACAAGCTCTAACAATCACCTGTCTTTGGGAAAAGAAGCTATTGAAATCCCATCTGAAATGGTCTCCCTTATATCTAAATAACTCTCATGCCTCCACCCCAACTTTCCATGAACTCTGCATTGAGGACTACAGTTAGGCCGACAAAACCTGGAGAGTGGAATGGCACCCCAACTCTGATCTCCCTTTAAATTATTTTCCATTTAGTGTAAATCCTATACAGTGGCATAAAACTTTATTGAATAGCTCATTTGAGCAGAGAACACTTTTGAAAGAATATTAGTAAACTCTTTCAAAGGAGTCAAAATACCAAAATGGAAAAATTCAAGTTTTGAAGAGAGCCATTAAGTGTGATTAAACCTTTAAAAAGGAGAGAACAAGGCCTGCAGAACTCTATTTAGCCATTTCGTATCTTTAATTGTCCAAAGATTTTCTTTAAAAGCAGCAACATGAAAGGATGCTGAGTGTGGCAGTGTTTAGAGAGAAGGAGTGAGCAAATGGAGCTCAGCCCAGAAGTAGGGACAACAAAAGCAACAGGGACCTGCTTCCTTCTGCAGTGTAGATGGAGAGAGGGAAATAAAAAGGCAGCAATGCTTGACTTAGCTTTGAGGAGGACAATGGCCGTGATTAGGGACCTGGTGTGGGGGGGTAGATGAAGCAGCAGAGGCATCGTTGGTAATTAAGATGACAGCTGGGAGGGAGGAAGCCAGCCTGGGGAGACGCGGGACTGGGAGGATGGATAGGGTTTGGGGAAGGGAATTTGAAGGTAGTTTTAGAAATTTAAAAATCACTTTGGGAGCTAATTTTATCAAGTGCTTTTCCTACACTCAAGCCCCTGAGAGCTTGATGCAATCCATAGCACAGGGACTCAGGAATCTGCATTTCAAAGACACTTCTAAAGGCATGCCTGGCACTGCTGATGGCCCTTGGGCCACCATGGAGGACATGGCAGGGGGGGGAGCTCAGGACCCAAACCTGGCAGGGGAGAGGAAGCCATTCCCAACAGCTGCACCCCACATCTGGCTTTTCTACCCCTTCTCTGCGCTCACAGGCCTAAGTCAGGCTGGGAAGTAGGCCTCAGGCTTTGGTGAGAGACCAATGGCATGCAAGGGATCCCTTTTGCAAAAGTAGAGATGCAAGGAAATCAAAGTGACATGGAGGGGGGAAAAAACAAAGAAAATGACACAACAAAACTACAGCAAATCATAAGTTGAGTATTTTTAAAAATTGTCCCCAAATGCAAATGAACAAAGTTATTTGATAGTAGGGTGCTTGGATATGTGTTTGTAATATTTTTAGAAATACACAGTCATGCTTTGTGACTAGGTCTTGGCACAGTAGATAAAGAAATACATAGAAGTAGAACGGAAATACTGTCAAGTGGTCCGTGGTTCACACCTCTGTCCTGCAGTGTTCCATTTGGACCTCAACGTCTGCCTACAGGAAGTGGGGGTCACCGAGTCAGGAGGCCACAATCTCCTGTTCTGGGTAAGATCTGATTTGAACCCAGCAGTTCTGCTAAAATATGACTCAAAAAAATCTTAATTCTGAACAAGGTGTGGGGGTGCCCCACTGTAATCCCAGCAGTCAGCAAGCTGAGGCAGGAGGATCACCTCCAGCTGGAGGACAGCCTGGATTACATAGCTAGAGAGAGACCCTGTCTCAAAACAACAGCATAAATAATCCTGTTTCTGACCATCTCCTTCACGTTGTAGACGAGGATACTTAGAAGCAGTGTGCTGCCACTGTCACTCAGCGAACTCGCTGTGATGTGAGCCTGGATATGGGACCCCTTTCTCCAGGCTTAGCGAGCCCCTAGACCTCGGCGGCTGGCTACCCCTTGTCATGCTAGAACTTGTCAAGCAAGAGGATTGTACGAGGTGTCGATTGTGCATGGCCAGAAACTTTTGGGGTTATGATTTAAGCAGTGGTGTCTCCAGTGTGTGATGTGGCGGACTGTCTGGAGAGCAATTGGTAAAGGAAAAAATTAAGAGAAAATTTTTTGGATAAAAAAACATTTAAGTTCACACATCCAGAAAGATCCATCCGAGTGAGGGCTGTTACGAGGGGTTCCTGCCACACCTAACTAACAAGCAGTGTGTCCCATGGGAGCAGTGTGTCACTTTGGATAGATTATCACAGACTTCCTCGTCAGCTCATTGCTCCAGCCTGCTGGGTCTGAGTGAGGACAGCGTAAGCCACCCACTAAGGAGGGGGCTCAGTCACCTTTCTGTTGCTGGGACTGAATACCTGATGCACATAATTGAAAGGGAAAAGATATTTATTTTGGCTCAAGGTTTCAGAGGTTACAGTCCATGGCTGGTTGGCTCCAAGGCAGGAACATTGTGGTGGAAAGGTGTGGTGGAGGAAAACTGCTCACCTCATGGCCACCAAGCAAGTAAAGTGAAGAGACAGGGGAGAGGGGCCAGGGACCAGATGTGGTCCCCAGCATCACTCCTCCATGACCCTCCGGACACCTCCAGAGTGAGCCTTGCTAACCTCCTAGACAGTCTCAAGGCAGCCAACTTGAGAGTCAAGATGCCCTGTCCCATCTTCACAGATGAGTGCATATTTTCTATCCTATTCCTTCTACCTCACTCTACAGCAGAGACTTTAGCCAGGCTGTGTGTGGTCAACATCACTAGTTTTCTAGAGTTTTCTCTCAACTCCCTTCTACTTCACTACCCTGTTCATCTTTCTTTGTCCCTTCATTCCCCTCTCTCCTCTGGTTTTCTCTTCCCTTCACTGAATCTGAAATCAGCCAGGATTCCCAGGAATAAGGATATTGCTGGGTTGTGGCTGGACTGCACCTGGCTCCTCCTGCAAGGGTGCCCTGGTGAAGTCCCCAGGGAAGTCTATGGTTGTAGGTCAGTCTCATGCCAGATGTTCCCTAGAAGGGAACTGAGGCAGATAAGTAGAAGGAGGGGATTAGGTGGTTGTAACAATGAATTGGAACCCAGCACAATGAAAGGGGGAGAGATCAGCTCAGTCATGGTGGGGCTGAAGTCAAAAGTCAGGTTGTGCATTTCCCAAGGAATGGAAGGTGAAATACGTCACCACCTGTCAATAATCAAATCATAAGGACAATAATGATTCAGATGGATCCAAGCCATGCCTCTGGAGGAGAGTAAAATGTTGTGTGTTATTTTCTGCTCTACGTCCTGAACTCTGTTCGGTGGTGGTGTTATAACAACCCTCCATGAAGATCATTTCATTTTAAGAAAGATGTATTGACTCCCAGGAGCAGAAGCGTATATTTACATAGTCCTTTAAATTTACAAAGCACCTTTGTATCCCTTCTACCCACCAAAGCAAGAAAATGTTCTAGATAGACTGTTAGAAAGCTGACATTTGACCACAATGAGACTACCTGAAGTTTATGAAAGTTCCACAGGAGCAATTAATGTAAACACCCTGCAGTGATAAGCATTTTAAGAGGGGCCAAGGGTGCAGCCGGGAATCTAAGACGCAGTGAAGGTACCGCAGGAGAGGGTAGCATAAGTGAGCGTGAACATTCAAAAGATGGAAAGGAAAGACATCTAGGGGTCTTCTAGATGAGAAAACATCACCAGCTCCCCACACTCTGATTAAAGTAAATTGCAATTTACAATACTTCTTTGTGATTCAATTTCCTTGGCAATTATTATATTAGAGTGACACTTCTATTGAATTATATGTTTCAATTACTATTTAAAAAATCAAAGTCCTTAAGTTTGAGCAAATTATGAATGCAGCTTCTGGAGAGCTGTACCTCTGACATTCCAAGGATAGCGTCGTTTATCTCCTTGGCACTCGGGAGCCCATTACTGATGTGTGGACAAGGAGGGGAGCCCCCACCCACACAATGGTGTCCAATACTATCAAAGCACTTCTGGTGGATTCCACCATCTCTGCGTGGGGATGTGGTAACCCCAGTTGACCGGCCGCCTTTCTTTGCACAGGACACAATGGCAAATAGAAATATTAACTCACACAGTGTCACAAGAATCTGAGCATTATTCCCTGACCTCCAGAAAGATAATGTGTCACTTGCTGTACAAAAATAAAAAGTTTTTCAAAGCAGTTGGAAATATAATTGTGCATACTTCAGGTGCTGAACTGCCTTTCTAGGGTTTGTTTGTTTGGCCCTTTGGAGTGAGAGAATGGCAGACTCTCCGAGAGTGGGTGGCTGTTGCTTTTCTTTCCCCTGTCTCCCCGCTTTGCCTGGCAGGGAGATAGAGTGGTTTCTTAGCCTGCATGGCGGTGGGAGGGGAGGGGACTGGTCACACAGTCCTCCTGGATCACAAAGCTGGCCACAGCCAGCAAGAAGGCTCTGCCTGGTGTCTGAACACCCTGGGGCAGGGCTCCGGGACATCTTCTTGGTGGGTGGATATTTACTAGAAGTCAATAGCACAGTGGGCTTTGGTTCAATGCTAATGAGGCCAAGGTTATCCAAGGGCCAACTGGTTTCCTTCTGTTCTCTCTGCTGTAAACCGCCTCCCGCCAGCGGTCAGGCCGCTCACAGATGCAGAGAGGGGGGCTAGAACAGGCAGGAGGCTTCTCCCGGACAGATGGCTCCCCAGCTGTTTTTGCCAATGGGTAACTTTTGTTGCCACTGCTCAACTTCCCCTCGAAAGACTGTGTCCTCCAAACTGTCTCCCTTCCATGCTCCTCAGGGGCAGTGCTTTGTCAGCAGGGCCTCTCCAGGCCTGCTCCTCCCTAGCCAAGTGTCCCTCCCAGGGGACGGGGAACCATGGCAGTGAGAGACAGATGCGCCTCAGCTGAGCTGTGCATGGAATGCCCTCGGATGTCTTCAGGGTTGCCTTTCCCTGCTGAGCCACATCCCCGGATGTGGGCACCCAGAGTAGCATATCTTCTGATTTGTGAGCTGAGCATGTAGCCCTTGGCCCTGCCAGCTTGCAAAGTGAGTGGGGGACCTACACAAAGACAGAGGGCGACAATTGGGGAAGGTAAGGCATGGGCAGGAAGGGTCCCAGCCATCCGTGCTCTGTGCTGGCCATTGCTTTGGTCCATATGATTGTTGTTGGTCCCCTCATTCCCTGGGAAATGTGTTGTGTTCAACATCACATCTACAGACTTCTTTCACAGGTCCCAACCATCCTCCCAGACCTTGTATGTCCTGAATCCAGAGCAGCAGTGATAGGAATGTCTGAATTTCTTTCAGACTCCCCTTGTTACTACTTCCAGTTTGTTTCTTCCTCTTCTGAGCCAATCCTACCTACAAAAGTATCAGTTTGGATTCTCCAGAGAAATACAAATGAAGGAGGCACTTGTATGTACTACGTAGATGTGTACAGAACACACATGTACAGAATCAGACATATAATGAATACATATGGCTGGTTTGGGGCATTTGTCTATATGGTTGGATGGCTGCCAAGTCCCAGATCTGGAAGGCAGACTGGCAACTGAGTCAGGAATTACCACTGCAGCTCTAAGGTACAATGTCTCTGTTTCCAGAAAATGAGTCTTTGCTCTTAGCACACTGTGGAGGATAACCTCATTTCCTTGAGGATGATTGAGTATGGATTGTTAAACACATTTTAAAACACATCCTCAACAAAAGTTATTGTTTAGATGACTGGTACGGCAGCCTAGCTGTCTAGTTACTTTTCTGTTTTTTCTGAGACAAAATACTTGATACCCAAAGTTAAAGAAGGAAATGTTTATTTATCTCAGGTTTATTTTGTGGATGTTTCAGTCCAAAATCAGCTGACTCCAAGGCAGGGTGGCATGGTGAGGGGAAATAACTCAAGGCAGCAGAAGATAGCCAGAGCTACAAGAGCAGAAAGGGGAAGAGCAAGCCTCCTTTCCTCCCTTATATTGTAAGCAGGGTACTTGCCTAGGGCCAGGCGTGGAATTCACACCATCTCTATGCCCCTCTCTTGCACAACCTTCGGATGTTTGCAAAGTGAGGACGCTGGCCCCTTGATGAGTCATTTACACTTCTAAACTTCTCAAGTTGACACAATATATCAACCGTTAAGACATCCCAGAGTGTAAACATCCTCCCTAGGGCATGTCCTCTACACCTTAGCATGTAGAACTGCTAAGTTCTAGTTAAACTGCTAAACTTCTAGTTCTAGTTAAACTGCTAAACTTCTCAAACTGACACAAGTATATCAACCATTACACTAGCCAAGTCAACACAGAAAGCCACCCACCAGTCTTCAGTGGATAACTCCTGTTTCTCTCTTGGTAAACCATACCTCAGTGCTGCTCACTCTGCACTCTCAAGAAGTGTGTGGTTTTCTCTATCTCCTCTCTGTGTGTCTTCTCTACTCACATCTTCCAGAGGTAAACATCTGGGCCTCCTAGTTCCACTTATGCAATTTTACAAGGACAGGTGGATTGATATTGGCAGCTCATCTTCTAGAAGCAGTTGATTGTCTTGTCCTCAGCCTTCCCTCATAAACACCATGTTTAACATCCTATAACACTGTCTGCAGCAAATGGGCTATGGTGTGACCCTTCTCAGGGAGGAAGCAGGAGAGTTTAATGTTAGAATTCTCAGTGATTCAGCTTGAGTGTGTTTTGTCTAGTTTCCAAATACAAAGTGAAGAGTGATATGATTCCCTTGAATGAACAACCCTCTGGCCAGATCCTTCTAAAATTCAGGCAGTTGGGGAATTCCCAGAAGGAGCCTCTGGTACCCTGTCCCTATGGGAAATAGCCAGGTAGTCAGGAGAGACAGGTGCAGAGAGTTAAAATGCAGGGCAGACACTAACATGCAGGGAAACGGAAGCATGAACTTATGCTGAGCTAGCCATGGGCAGAGTTCATGAACACTGTACACTGAGCCCCCGACTGCAGGCAGGAAAAAATGCCTTGGAGCTAACGGTGGAGTATTTTATGTGGGTGTTTCCTGGCAGTATTTTCTTCCCTTTTATACTTTGCTTGGATTAAAATTTAAGTTAGTTTGCAATTCTTCAGAGCAGATTAAATGATGGCAAAATAACCCTGTCCCAAAGCCACTAGAAAGCTGCAGAGCAGCAGAGGGAGAATTTGCAAGGGAGCTTGTGTTCATCCCGCAGCCTTCCAGAGAGCTGGGGCTGGGGGTAGCCTGTAGGAGGTGTGAGGGATGTGTGAGGATGAACCGGAGTAAAGATGCAGGTGCAGGGCAGGGAAAGGAGTCTTCTGAAGTCAAGCTAGCCTGGGGGACTGTTTTATCTAGAGTGGGTCGAGAGGTTCCCTGATGGGTCATAGGGTGCCGGAATGAAGAAAGTGAGGAAGTGAGCCTAGGGAGAGAGCTCACGATGCACCTTCACTCCACTCCTTCCCTCCTTCCCTCCCTCTCTCCTTCCCTCCCTCCCTCCTCCCCTTCCTCCCTCCTTCCTAAGTGAAATGGGTGCATTCTAACAAACAACACACATGGTATAATCTCTACTAAATAAAACACATATGTGTGCATGTTGGACATCGTGGTAGACTTCTAGAACCCCAGGACTCTGGGAGGCTGAAGCAGGAGGATTATAAATTCTATCTGAGCCTGAGCAACTTAACCACTTAGCAAGGTGATGTCTCAAAATAAAAAATATGAAGCCCTGGGAGAGCAGCTCAGTACAAAGGCACTGGATTCAGGGATGAACAAAAATGTGTATGCATTTGTGTGTACACAATCAAACTATTTTAAAATATAAATGTGCATATTTGCATTCACATCAGTGCAAATTATGTCTCTGAAGTAACACGTGCCCTAATATTAACACGAGTTATCTTTGCAAGTGATATTACAAGTGAGTTTAATTTTCTCCTCTGATTTTCTATACTCCCACTTTTTATATAGTAATCATGTGTTACATTTTTGTCATGGATTAATCTTCCATGGGCTCTTCTTAATTTCCCAAAGGACTTATCTACTGAGAATTGAGTATTTTACCTTAAAGTGAAATAGAATTGCAATAGCTGTATTTATGACCATTTGGTGGGTGTGGGTTCTCTAACGCATCCCTCACTGTGACTCCTCCAGACAGGTGCTGTCCTTGCTACTGTCTTGTCATACTGTGGAAGAAACTGAGACATTCAGAGGTTAATTGCCTAAGGGAATTAGGGGTTCAGTGGGTTTTGGACAGGGGCTGTTCCATGGAATTCTGAGCCCCAAATGCCACCCAGCACACTATTTCACAGCAATGCCTTTGGAAGGCCTGGAAGGCTGCACTCTTTATTCTTAATTGCTTTTTAGAGGTAGAAAGTAGAACAAGTCATCAAGGAATTACCAAGAGAATTGCATCAATAAATATTGATACAGAAGAGGGCAAATGTAGCCATAGTGAAAATATTTTATCCATCTACTTCCCTGTTAGCTGCATTTGATTCTAGAGCAGATAGGTGGTTTGCAGATTTTCATACCACTTTTGACTGTTCTGATACCTTACGATAAATCAGCCAGGATTTATTGCCAGGCTAGGTCTTGATATGCATGGCCACAGCCTCCAGGACTTAGACTGAAGTGCCTTTCTTCCTTCTTCTCTCATTTCTGTTCCTCACCTGCCATGGAAACTTCCTTTGTTGCTCTTTAAGGGGTTTAGCATTGGAGAGTGGGGAGATTTTTTTTTTAAATTTATGTGACTGTAACTATGTAACAGATTCACCTTTTTTATTGCTTATTGTTTAGATGACAGGTAGACCAAATATCCTTTGTGGAAGGAACCACAGGCTGTGTTGACCATAAACCAAAGGGACCCCAGACCCATACATGCCAGGGGAGTAGAGGGAACGCCATGAGTATGGGTCCCGGGGCTCAGATGAAGGACAAGCAGAACCCACAGTCCCATTGCCACGCCTTGGTGATGTCTGACCAAGGGCTTCAGTGCCTGGAGAGAGGATGGTAAGCCTGTCCCACTCACCCCAGGAAAACTTTAGTACCTTGCCAGGGCTCGGGAGGCTTTGGATACTTTCTTGAGCTCTCCGAGCTCTGGTTTGGTAGGAGGGATTGAGAGGGTAGTGAGCTCCATTCTTTCCTTGGGATTTCAGAGTCTGTACTCATAGCACCCGAGGAACTGAGCATTTGAGGAAAGAGAACAGAAGAAGAGCAGGGATGCGGTCAAGTGCTGCTGAAAAATCTAATAAGTCCTCCTCATTTCCGGAGCACACTGAAGGGATGAGAAGTTGTCACCAGAGGCCATGGAGGTCATCAAACCAGACTCCTTGCACTGTGGTCCTGGAGTGACGGAAGAAGGTACCTTAGCCAAACACCTGGAGGAAAATGATAGTCTTTGGATGGAAAGACCCGAAGGGCCCTGTGTAACATTTAATAAGCTCACTGTGTAGGTAACTCGTATTTCTGTGCACATCTCTGTCACCTCCTGCCTGCCTTATCCCTGGCGCTCAGAGATGACACACCCCATCAGGTTAAGCAAAGTCACATGTCATGTGACATTTGCTTTGGCTTCTCCATGGATTCATAGTACTTTTCCTTGTTTCTCTTTTAATGCTCTGTGACTTCACCTTTTCCAGACTACAGACTTTTGCTTTTGCTTTCTGTTGTAGTTTAAAAACATGGTTAACGGTTGACAGTGGATCAAGAATCAAAGCTGAGCTGGCTTCATGAACCTCCAGGAAGCTGGGAGGAAGTCACAGAATCCCTGGATGTAGGTGTAGTAGGGTTAGGACCACGAGGATAATTGGCTTGGTGTGCCTGGCTCCCTAGCAGTTTCAGCTAGAGGGTGGATACGGAGGTGCATGGAGAAGTTCAGCTTTGGGTGGAGCCGCCTAGCTTCCTCCCCTTCAAGTACGAAGCATCCGATCAGCTTTATAGCAAAGCAGTGAATGTGTGCGATCCGAAGGAAAAGGCAGAGGCAGATGTTCCCAGCGTCTTTCATGTGATGTCTTGCTCGGTGTGTGTGTGAGTCCACGTGGGTGTCTGGTTAGTGAACTGAGGTTAATTATCATTGCTAGGCACTAAGTAATTCTTCAGTAGGAAGATACACACCAGGCAAAAGAATCAAGCAAGGCAATCCAAGGCATGTTCATTTGCAATAGGAAAAACAAAAAGACACATTAGTTTTATCTCTTATGCAATTGCCTGTGGTTTGACTCTTCAGTATGTCTTTGAGTCCACAAGTTCAAAGGTGAGTAAGTGCATTTTCAAGTGCATTTGGACCAGGCACAACAGCCAGTGGCAACACTGTTCTTCTGTCCCCATTTCTACTTCTCTATAGCTAGGGAAAGTTCTGTGACTATGGTAAGATCTGAGTCACATCTTGTAAGACTGTACAATCCCATTGTGCTAGAGGAACTGGTATTGCGTCACAAGGTCAGCCTGGGACAAAAATATTCCTTTTCTTACAGGCAATGAATATGTTAACCATGTCCTTTCTATTTCAACTAGTACCATGAAGACCATTTGAAGTACTGTGAGTTGGGAGTGAAGTGGCCCACATTTGGAGCTTGACAGATGGCACTCAGGGGAGGGAAGGTGCTCAAAGAAACAAGAACCTAAGAAATGAGGTTGAATAAAAGAAACCAGAGAATCTGGGGACAGTGGCACATACCTGTAATCCCAGCACTCAGGAGGCTGAGGCAGGAGGATTGCTGTGAGTTTGAGGCTAGTCTGGGCTACAAAGTGAGTTTAAGGTCAGTCTCAACTCTGTAGTGAAACCATGCCTCAAAAAAAGACCAAAAAGAAAAAGAAACAAAACCAGAGAAAAATGGCAAGACAGGAGGAAAAAAAAATCATGGAAACCAAGTTTGGACAAAGGGGAGAAAATGTCTATATTCTACTGGCAAGAAGAAAATCTAAAAGTTCCTATTTGCAGTTCTACAGAGATCTTAGTGGCTTTCATCAGAATTGGCTAAATTGAGAAGACAGAAGGTGATTATCATAGATCAAGGAATAGATGGGGAATGAGGAAAAGGAGACAGTGAGTGTACAGTACTCCATCAGGGGTATAAAGCCAGGGCTTGGTTTACGTGCTGGAGAGATGGAGCAACTGGAGATGGAAATTTCAGGAATAAAAAGGTATCATCTTCAAAGAGGGGATCTAGAAGACAGGAAGATGGATCGTCGTTGGATGAGCAGGAGGATCCTTTGAGAAGGGAGAGAGGCACAGAAAAGCTTGCAGGGTAGGAATGGAAATTTAGACAGTCGTGTGCATGTGTACCTGGAAGTATTGTGATGCATGAAGGGGATCGTAGAAGCTATTAAGGGAGCTATTAAAGGATGTGCAGTGGAACTGCCAACTGGTTTTGAGGGGCAGTTGAGGCTGGAGACCCAAACTCAGCCTCACGCTTACCAGTGAGGCTGATTTGTTTCCCTTAAGTCACTCTAATCTAGGATGGAGAATGAAAGAGACAGATGATGGCGCCGACTCTTAGTCAAGGTATAGCTTAGTCAAGGACAGGTCTGCTGAGGAGTTGGGAATGTGAGTGGAAATAGGAGTTGACCCCTCCTGTTCATTGTCAAGGACCCAGAACTTCAGCTAAGTGGAAAACGAAGCATTTTGCACTATTGTCTTTCCATTTATCCCCTCTCTGTGTTTACACAAGTCAGAGCAGCTGTCAGAAAAACCCAGATGTCAATCCAGGACTGCAGAACGCCCTCAGCTGAGGAGCAACTTATCAGGATATTTCTGGCAAACTGGGTAGAGTGAAAACACACACACACACACACACACACACACACACACACACACACAGGCAAGACTATTTCAGTGCTATAACACAACAAAGGTTTGTTTCTTTCTCATGCAAAGCCTCCTGGGGCTGGGCCTCTCTCCCAGGCAAACCCTTTCAGCCAGCAAGCTAAGTTGCTTCCATTGCTGGAGGGAGACACACACCATCTCAGCATAGAGCCCCTGTGGGGAAAGGGATGGATGAAATGTCCCATTTATTAGGATCTCAAAGCCAAAGTGATGCTCATTCTCCAGAGTTTAGACTCATCCTGAGACTAGTCCAACTGCAGAGAAAGTGGGCAGAGGCAGGCAAGCCTGTGGACATTCAATGATCAGCAGTCATTGCTAGTAAACTGGCTCAATTTAGCAAGCACCATTTCAGGGAACCTGATTTGTTGGTGATGAGGAAGAGAAGGCTTGGGAACACTCACCATCTTACAATGGGGTTGTGTCCTGATAAACCATAAGTCAAAATGCATTTACACCCAGCCTACCAAACACAGTAGTTCAGCACCCTGTACGCTGTGGAGTGCTGGTTCTTCACCCTGGTGACTCCCTGCTGAAACCCAACACCATGGGAGAGGATACCGCTGCATATTGCTAAGGGAAGGACCAACACACGACATTCCAAGCGTGGTTTCTGCTGAATGTGCATCGCTTCCACACTGTCATAAAGTGGCAAGCTGAAGCCACAGCATGGTCAGAGGGAGACCGTCCGCGTAACATGACTTGGGAGTGACAGGGTCTGCACTGTCCCAGCTCAGGCAACTCAAAAGTGAAAATATACAGGAGCTCAGCTGTAATTCTATAATTGGATATTGCATAGGAAAACAAAGGCAAAAAGAAAGGTGAAGAGGAAGAGGAAGAAGAGAGGGAGGAAGAGGAGAAGAAGAACAAGATGCAAAGGGGACAGAGGGAGAAGAGAGAGACACGCACACATGCAGAGGACCAGGCCACTCCAACTTTGTCTCATCTGAGCAGACTAGCGTCTGCCTACAGAAAACAGGAAGATGAATAAGGGTGGCGCTGTGACCAAGGGGCCTACACTTTCAGCACCCAAGGCCACGAGGGACACACCATGACTGGGACCAAGTTGGAGGGATAGCTGTAGACCCAGACGGCCACCTTGGAAGGTTCTCGGCTTCCCCTTGTCTGACTTCCTTGCTACCTCACACCAACTTTCTCTGGAAAGCTCTGGCCATTTACTGCTATTGTTATTGTCAGTATTTAAGATGCCTGTCAAGACAAGGAGCTGCTAAAAGGCCCTCACCACACCCGGCTCCACTCTTGGAGGGGACATGCTCTTTCTCTCTAATCTGCTCAGTCAGTCCTGAATAACTTTTCAGAAGCTCCAGACACCACAGTCTGACAGCTACACCAAGGCACAGCGGATGCGATGGAATTGCTCTACAAGCAACCTTGCCAAAGGCCCTTTTCCATGCACAAAGCTGGCTCTATCTTTGTATATTGAGGGAGCTAAATCAATGTTAAATGCTTGGCTCTTTTCACAGGACAATGACCAGGACCTAAGCTGCGTCCTTCCTTTTTGATTGACACTTGAAACGCAGCGCGGGAATCAGCCAGAGGCGCTGCTACAAGCCGAAGCCTCTGCTGGGATAACCACTGGTGACATCTGCAGAAAGGCCGACAAAAGGCAGTTGAAAGCTGTGTTTGTTGCTTCCCCCTCAGATCTCCGTGCTTTCATGGAGCTCCTTACTTGCTTTAATATTATGATTCAGCACCTGGCTTTTTTGAACCTTGCTTTAAACTTCAAAAGGCGAGGTGGTATTAACAAACATGAAACGAAAGAGTGGCGGTAGTTTGATTTACTGTTGTCGTCTTATCAAGGGTTTTTTTTGTCACCAGCTGCCACTTTCTGTCATCTTTGGAACCATTATCATTTCTCTAAAATCTAAAAGAGTCCACTTAATAACAGCTTTGAATACAGGCAGGATCACTAGCATGCACAGTTCTGGGGCTGACAGGACCATCAGATGGAAAGAAAGACATTGCCAAAAATAAAAAATAAAATAAAATAAATCCACACAAATAAGAGCTGTAGTACTTTCTAGTGACCTTGATTTCAGAATTAAACAAATCAAATCCAATTCTATTGTTCCTTTTCAATTCCAGTTTGGAGTTTCCTTGAGAAGTTCCTTTTTTGTTTTAGGACTAGTGGGGAGGAAAAAAATCTCAAGGCTTTATGCCTCTAGATGGAAAAGGAAGATCATGTTATCGTGAGATGTCGGAAATGACCTTTGCTCGTGCTGCTGCTCAGTTCATTAGCAGCTCACTGGCATGGATTTTCTAGTACTTGCAGCACTAACTTGATGTGGACAGACAGACAGACATCACCGACTCTCTCCAATGAAGAGCCAGCTCGGTTCCTGCTCCTTCCCAAGGACTGGCAGCTCTGAGCTGTCTAACCAAACCTGCTGGCCCTCTAACTGTGTATATCAGAGCTAGTTCCACCAGAAGAGCTGCCGTCTGGTTCATTCTGCTGGCTGTTGTCAACCTCAGATCTCTTGGGAACACAAAGTTGCTAAGATCCACAAGGGTTCTTAGGGACCACCCAGTCTGGTATTTTGATTTTTCCAAGGACTTGGTAAAAGTATTGGCACCCCCTGCCCAAGCTCCTGTTCATATCTTGTGAATGCACCACGCAGAAGATCTGCTGTGAGTGCAAAAAAGTTGAGATCAACCCTTAAAGGGTGAGGCTTCGGAGATTTGGTGAAATTTAAGTTACTTGGCTAAGATTGCACAGAAAGTAGATAGCAGAGCTGGACCAAGACCACACGATGGGAGCCCAGAACAACACCCACGTCTCCTTGGGGGACTGCAGAGGAAAGATGGGGAGGGAAGTGGACAGTGCCACCACAGCCCGGGCTGAGCATGGGTTTACAGAGACGTCACTCTGTCCCTCTTCGGGGTTTCCCATCTGCTTCCCCCGCCAACTTCCTGATCCCACTGGGGATGAGTTTCTCTCCCCCTTCTCCTCCTTTCCTAGCCTCTCAGGGCTAAAAGGAACTAAATGTAGAGAAAATAACTGCTATTCCTGGGCTTCAAAAGAGTAAGAAATGTAAATAAAATAAATTTTAAAAACTAAAGCGGATGAAGCCTACTAACCTTGAAGTTATACAGTGCAAAACATTTCATTGGTGGCTTGGTTTAATATACTGTCTTCTGGAAATTAGTCAAATGCATTTGATGATCTAGTCCTGCTTTTTATGGCCTAGGGGCTCGAACTTGCTGCTTTACTGTGTTGTTATTAGATACAGCATCAAAAGTCCTGCGCATTGTAGCTCTTTTTACAAGGTGGTTGCGTCAAATGAACTTTGCCAGTGATGATCCAACAGTCTAGTTTCAACCCACAGACCCTAAGCAGTCTCTTCCAGAGGCAGGTTCTAGCTCCTGGGTACCTCAAAGGCCTCCCTCCTACGGTGAATTTTGGGGGAGGCCGGTTTGGGAGTGCATCCTTGTGTTCTTCCAATACTGGGGCTGTAATGAGTACAAAACTCAAGAAAATTAACCCCCTCAGAAAAAAGCATGAGAAATCTCTAGATCCAAAGATCAGGACCATTTTGATGACTTAAAATCGTGCAGCAGTGGGGTCCCATTTTATCTCCACATCAAAATAACCAGGTACTGATGGTGCTGATGGGGAGCAGTGTTAGCAGAGTCAGGGCTCAGTAAGATGAATGATTAATGAGGTCTTGCGTATACGGGAAGACTCACTCATACATACATATATGCATGCATACATATAGCTTGAAGACTTTAAAAAGAAGTTGAAATGAGTTTTGGAAGCATGCATGGGTTTGTAACCTAGTTCTGTCATGTACTAGCTCTGCAATGTAGAGAATAACCCAATTCCTCCCATAGGACAGCAAGGTAAGGCACTGAGATCACTCTCTAGGCCATGAGATGAAAGAATTTTGAGCCAAGAAAATGTACCTATTCTACTTCTTTATAATCCAGCAAGAAAGAGGGAGGAAAGGAAGAAAAGGAGGCAGAAAGGAAAGAAAGAAAGTAGGAAGGGAGGAAGGAGACATGAGAAACAGAAAGTAAGGTAGGTGGGGAAATTATAGCTCTGTCCAAGTGCCTCACACCTTGAAGTCTATGTAGGCTGGTTTCCAGAAGTCTTGGTGTTTTTAGCCATAGTTCCAGCTTTCTTGCCAATAGCAAAATCGCTCTGTTTTCCGTAGAAAGATATTTCTTACTCCTTGCTATTTTTCATGGTTTACTCCTTTTCAAAATATGTGTTTCCTTATATTTCTGTTTCCCACTGTAAAAGGCACAGCGTCAGAATGCGATTCTGTCACAGCTCAGTCAGTGGAGCCTTTCCGAGCAGAACTCAGAACACAGCGTTGTCTCCTGCTTGGCCCGACACGGGCTGGGTGTCCTTGGACTCAGTCCTGCAGCCTTTCGGCAACAGATTCCTCCTCCGAAAAACCGAAATAAGGAAGCGCTGCCTACCGGCCTGAAAGGGCTGTTGGGAAGAGAGTGAGTAGCAATGGGCAGGATTTGTTTAGAGGAGACAAGAATTCTGCTTTACTGTATTTATTTATTGTAATTTTTATTTTAAAGAGATAAAATAGAATCAAGCAAAATAAAATAGAATCAAGCCATTCAAAACAAAACAGTGTGACACAGGATTTCAAAACAAGATAATGGGAAATCAACAATGGTTGCCATAATGCTTCTTGTTGTCTTCAAAATAGCTGTCCATACCTTCAGACATAGTAAAATCAAACAAAACAGAACAGAATAGAGCCAATAAAAGCAAACTAGTGAGTACAACACGGGACTTCAAAACAAGATAATAGCAAATCCCAAATGGTCACCATAATATATCTTGCTGTCTTTGAAATAACTGCCTACACCATTGGCTATAATAAAATGAAACAAGATGAAATAGAATAAAACCCAACCAAACCAAACAATGAAAATGATACAGGACTTCAAAACAAGATAATGGGGAATTAACCATGGCTACCACCTTTAGATGGAAATCCCCATAGATGCTACATTGATGTTGTTATCCTCTAAATAGATGATCAAACTACCAGCTTTAGGCCTGCAAAGTCAGTGAAACACTAAACACTACAAGCATTAAGTTGTGTTTTACTTCAACAGCCATCATTGCAGCCTGTGTTTCTCTGGATCAGTCGGTTGCATATGGCGGGTGGAGGGGGGTAGACTATTCTTATTTCTCAGCCCATGTGCTACAAGAGGCTTGGTTCTGGTTCTCCTTCTGGTGGCCCATGCATGGTGCTGACTCACAGGGAGGGCTTGCTTCTTGTTTTCCTTTCCCTTAGTCCACGAATGGCAATGACTCACAGGAAAGGGCTGGGGTCTGGTTCTCCTCCAGGTGGCCCATGTATGGTGCTGACTCGCAGGAAGGACTTGAGAATTCTACTTTAACCATGATACATTTGTGAAGTGTACCACTTAGCAAACCTGACAAATGGAGATAAGAACACGGCACAAATGAAATCATGTAGAGAAAGCTCGGTGCAGAGTCAGAGATGGGAAATTATGAGTGGATGGGAAATGAAGAGACATGGTGGGGTGGGGATGGCCCTTGTACAGTGATGAGGGTGTGAAGGCCAGAACAACAGGTCAAGGGACCAACCTGAATAAGAGAAGCAAAAGGGGACTGAACACATAGTTTTAGTGCTATTCCATTCTCTTCTTGATCCCCATTGTGTGGTCTGCTGAGGACAGAGGAACCATTTACAAGGGGCCACCAGACCAAATTTTTTTTTCATTAAAGCTTGTTTTTTGTCTTCTTCTACATTGATCAGGTTAACAGCACATTCAGGGGCATGATGTAGAAATGATGGTCTCGGTCCAGGATATTGAAATGATCTACAGCAGCCATGAGACTTCCCTTCACTTGAGACTGAACCCTAAGGAACATAACTTTCCTAAGTAGCGACAAAATGGATACTACTGAGAGACACATGGGGTTTAGTCCTTGGTGGTATAGTAAATCTGTGCCAAAGATTTTATTTATCCACTTGAAGAAGCTAACCATATTAGAGGCTATGGGTTACCATCTACTTCAATGAATATCAAAGGATGCTGACCTCCCAGTCTGCCAGAAAAATCTTCTGAATTTGTCCTCTTTCCCATCATGCATCTCTTCTAAGTTTGAAAATAGCAAAGCAAGACAAAACCCAAACTGCAGAAATCCCATTCCTTCCCTGACTTCATCTCCATGCCCTGTGCACGCTTTTATCAGCTCCATGTAGCAGCTAGAATGGAAACAAAGACTACAGGAAACTTTAAAGTTAATCACACTAAATGGTGACAAATACTCAAGAGAAAGCAGTTCTGGTCACATCTGATACCACACAGATGGCCCATGCTACAGAGTCTCTCTTCACATTCTTGAGCATGGCTTTCAAGCCAACTTTCTGGGGAGCTCTCTGAGTTTGGAAATGTAGGTGCTTTAACCTTACCTGGGCAGTGCAGGTGCATGGATTTGGAGTATGAAGTGATCCAGGTAGTCTCTAAGCTTGCCACTCTCCAGCTTAGACACAAAAATTAATTCTTCAGTCATACACACACATGCAGGTGCTAAGACCTTCCGCCTCTCAAACAACATTTGGAGAGGAAAGGAAGGCAGAAGAGCTCAACACATTTCTAAAGGAGACCAGAAGGCTAAGACTTGGCCAGGTTGACAGTCATCCCTTACTGTAGACTCAATGAAGAGAAGCCGTGAGGAATGAGGTCACACAATGACTGAGAGTGGAATTCAGTAAAACTGATTTACTTGACTTCCATGTAGTCAGTAGTGACTGAAATTTTCCTTCAGTCATATGCCAATTATTAATTATATCTTTCTTTCTTTCTAGAGGTATGAGGCCAGAAAGGCAGGGACTATGTCTCTGTGGCTCCATCATCTTATTTCTAGCATCCAGGAAAGGGCTTAGCACATTCTTATTTGAAGTGAAATACTTGTTGAATCATTGAAACTGCATTGGTAAACAGCCTCTGAAAGAAGATAACAGAATTCTAGAGAAGCAAACTGTGCTGTTCCAGGAACTGGCATGTGGAACCAAAGGTTACGCACACCTGTTGGGACACCTGCGGCTCTGGTCATCTGCCTTGACTAGAAACAATGACACCATGGGAGCACATAGTTCGTCCGTCTGTTGAGACAAATGGGTTTGCTCACAGTGTCACAGAAGCTTCTGAAAATCATTCCAAGGCAGGTGATGGGATAAAACTAAATCCCTTCCAATAAGAAGGGATTCTCTTGAGCGTATTTGATACTGGAATGTGACCAATTGCTAGTTAAATCTTATATCTACTAGGATGGTGACAAAGAAATGAGGAAAGGATTCATGATAATATTGCCACAAAGCCGCCAGATGCCATCCATACTTCTGTCTGCAGCAAACTTTTAAATGCATCAGACTTAGATGGTCTTTTGTTATCTGAACTATGAAATATGTTGTATTCAAGCTCAGAATATACTTTCCCTTATATTAACAGCTTCCAGTGAAAAATAATGTGATGGTATGAATCGTCCAAAATAATGACCTTAAAAGCTTACAATGAGCTCTTCAGGTAATCAGTTTACTTTCTTTTCCTTGGGATGCAAAGCAGACCAGGGAAGGAGGATTTGGGGAAGGAAATGAATTGAGAATTACTAGCGATACCTTCTATAATAACAAACCTGCATATGGGTAGAGATGGAGCTGGGGTAGAGACAAGGGTGGTTACAAACTACATTCCACATTGCTTTTACCTGATTCTTATTCAACTCAATGTCTCATTCCAAATATTCACTTTAGCTTTTACTCTATTCCATGGTCACTTGATCAGTTGGGTGCTTCTTGCCAGGAAAGAGTCTATGCCCAGTGGCATTTGTGACTTTCTCTTCATTATCCTTTTTGGACAGGATACAAGGAGACAGAGTGAAGATGTGATAGAGAACATATAAACCTTGTCCGAAATACACTCAGAAAAGAGAATGGTATTTTCAACTACAGGTATTTTGTGTGGCAGGAAATGCTAAATTTAACAGTTGTCAGTGTCACCCCAGGCAAGAAGCAGAAGGAAGTATGTATAATCTTTCAAGAGACAGAAGGAGAGAAAGCGAGAGACAGAGAGAGACAGAGACAGAGAGACAGAGACAGAGAGAGAAAGCATTCTGGTATAATGTCCCTCATCCTGGGTTCATCTATGAAACACAAAGGCCTTGCCATGTAGAGAGCAGAGTGGCTATGAAGATCGGCTTCTGTGTTATCATCACTGAAGTGGAAAGATTTCTACAAATCCAAAGGCATCAGAGACAGGACCTTAGTGAATGTCAAGACGAAGGATGACATCACTATAATGAGATTGTCTATTTGGAGTAGAAAATCTCTGGGGATTAAATAGAGCTATATTCCTTCTTCTAAATAATGTCTTCATCCAGGACTGTATGTGACCCCATGGCCCATGATGATATATCATCTGTCTAATTTAACAAATTACAATCTTCAGGCAGAGACTGCAGCTTCAGTGATAATTGTAAGGTGATGAAACATCTTATAAATGTGCCAGTTGGCTCTTCTAGCAAAGTCTGGAAGCAGACTAAAATGACTAGGACCCTTAAGTGAGAAAAGTCAAGAACTTGGATTACTGTGGAAACAAATCTACATAATATAAGGCTCTGAGTAAGATAATGTCACGCCTGTCCAGAATCCCAAGAACTCATGGCCCGTTGTCCTTTGTAGAAGTGTAAGCGGCTTCTCCAAGATAAATAATAGAAAAACATTAAATGAAAGCCAGAACTTAAAATTCCATGGAGTGATGGAGGCTGAAAATATAAAGAGACAGGAAAAGTGGAAAAGTCTTATGGAGTTTCTTTAAGAGGGAATTTAGTGTAGCCAGTCTGACTTCTAAAGGCGAGACCCAGGGCACAAAAATGACATACTCTATACTAATAAACACATTGTATCCCAGGCACCAACATTAGCTTTGATGAGTCACCGTATAATACATCTAACAAACATGCACAGGTAGGCCACTGTTCCAGGAACCGTTTCTAAGCCACCATCACTCTGTGTCAGCACGGCAAATTTCTCATGTTCCTATGTGAATTTCATGAAAAGGCTGATCCACACAGTAATGAGGAGATCAGGACATGAAAGAAGCAAAACTGGAAGTAAAGAGACAGAAAGACAGTGATCCCTGCTGTCCTAATCTATCTGGAAGGGACACAACAGTCATAAGCTTATGAAGTATCTCACTTTTACAAATTACCCTATAGTTACAATTGTCTAGCCTTCTTCCACCTCAGGAAGATTTGAGGCATATAATTAACTCCACCACACAGGTGAGGAAGCAGATCGAGCCCAAGGTCACACAGTGGACCAGTGGTCCAGTCAGGTCTACTATGCATGTGATTGCTGGTGTTACCTCCCGGACTGTGCAGGCTTTGATCCTTCCCTGTACACAGATCCAAGATGGCGCTGCAGCGGAGCAAGTCTGTACTTAGTATGCTGTGTCCTAGTGAAGTGTGGGGCCATTTGGATGAATCGATGAGCTGCAGTGAAGCTGTTAGGAACAGTTGAGAGATCACAGACAAGATCACCTGTTTTGGCCACTAACTCTTCAATTCCCCAATACTGTGCCCGGGCCCTCCCATCCTTTCCTCCTGCTCTACAGCCCATGGTGCATCTCAAAGAACATTCACACCTACAAAAGAGAATCACAGAGCTGTATGAAGAAGGCTCGGGCAAGTCCAGAACTCCAGGGTATGTGGCCGTTTTGAACAGGCACTTTTGATAGTCTCTCCAGTTTAATTGGAAGAGTGAGATTTAGAAGCAAGCAAAGTCGGTGGAACATAGCCCTGGAACTCAAAATGAGTATGGACCTTCTCTCTGTCTCTTCTCTTCCTGTCGGTCACTGTCACCTGGTGTACAGGCAGGCCAGCTCTCATCTCAGCTGGCCAGCTCTACTCCAAGTATCAGTAAGTCTGACAAAAACCCCAGTGAATGCTTCAAATGAAAGTTTACCTTCCCCAAACTCTCCTTCCTCCTTTTAAATAGAGATATTTGTTTAAACCCAATCCTTCCTTCAGGTGAATAGAGACTCTGTGAGCTCTTATTTGGGTGCTAAGAAAGACACAATACGCTTACAGATTCTGGAATTTTCTCTCACAAGTACATGGGTGGCAAAATGCAGAACTAAAAATGACTATAAAGGCTGTAACAGTCCTGGATGAGGGGAAAGAAACCAAGTCCAGATATGATACTGTAAAGTAGTACTTTTAAGTTATAGGTAGCCTAAAAGGGCAAAATTTTCACAGTATCTAAGAGGTCCGTTTGAGGCTCATCTTCCTTTCACCCAGAGGCCTTCCGCTGTCTGCCATGTTGGGTTCTCCCAACACCCTGCATCCTGGACAGACAGGCGTCTTATCACAACACTCTTAGTTGATTTTATAGATGAGAAAAAATAACAAGGAAAAGAGCATAGAGATAAACAAAGTTTCCAGTTTTCTCTAGAAAGCAGCTGGGATAAATTCATGCTCTTCAATCTCTGTCTCTGTCTGTCTCTGTCTCTCTCTCTCCTCCAGAGAAACCAATTCCCAATCTCTTCACATGGAATTACAGGTTCAGTGGTGGAAGTGGTGAGCCTTTCTCAGTGGCTTGTCCGAGGTAGTAATTTTGCAATCCACTCTAGCTGAAGTAAGTACAGACCTGGGCTGGTCCCAGCCTCTCTTCTCTCCCCTCCATCCAGAATTGGGTCCTCACTTAGGTGAAAATGCTTTGCATATAAACAAACTCCTCTCAAAGACACCTCAACCTTGACATTTCTTTCTCCTTTTCCAAACTTGCTTCCTTTTAAAAACCTCGGGTGCCTGCTGTGCTCCCACATGAGGCCCAATTATCAGAATAATAATTAACAGGCTCTCATTATTTAGGATCAAACAATGCCCCCCTAATGAAGCCAAGAATAGCCAATGTGATCCCTTAAAGCTGGGCTCGAGTTTTCCTTACACCTTGGGGCATCAAATCCACTGAAACCATTAGGCAGCGGGCTGCCCATAACGGCCGGGATAACTTTGCGTCAAGGACAGTTAATAGATGCCAGAGCACAGACCAAAGTGCTCCAAGCATGTCAGTCAAGACTAACCGGAGGCAAAAACATCAAAATGCAGGTTGGAGTTTTGACATTCCTGCAGGCTCTGAATGCCTCACCAGTAAATTTTTAAAGTCAATATCCCCCTTCTGCTCATGAACACTTTTCTGTCTGATGAGTAGGACTAATGTGGCTCTGATTGAACTGTGACTAAAGTAGGACTTTAAAGGCTGCTTTGAATGTGTGTGGGGCAGAAAGGCTTTTTTTGGTGTGTGTTTTGTATGTGTGTGTGTTTTCTTTCTTTCCCCCCTAGAAATGTCTGTGATAATAATGAAGACAGTGTACACAGATTATCACAGGCTGTGTCTTTCGACTTCAAGGTTATGTGATTAGAAAATTAGAAAAGTGACAAGATTAGAAAAACCACAGAACATTTTGAAAGAAAGCTTTTTTCTACAAATTATCTGTGTGCTGGATTTACACAGAATCTGGTAGATGGATCTTCTACTGTTTGGAAATGGATAAATGCAGCAATGCAAATAGGAAGACCTGGCTTCGAAGCCCACTCCTGGCACAAGTGCAAATCCCACATTAAGTGTTCTAATTTGCATAAAGCCTGTTACTTATATGTTTTTTTTTTAAATAGCCACATACATATAAGACAAAATATAACCACTCTACAAACATAAAGGTAAAAACAACAAAGAGATCGTTGTTTCTTGCAATGCAGGACTCTCTATTTCCAGATTTGGAATAAATCCTTCACCTCTCTGCCCCTTCTCTTCTCATACGCTGAGAATAATAATTAGAAGGACAGGTATTCAGAGACCAAGTGGAGCCAGGTTTGGGTTTTAGCTGGCATCCTGGAGGTGGCTCATAATGTGAATAGCCATTTGGGGGCTCGAGTTGCAGCCTTTAATGAGGGAAAAAAGAAAACTCCCTTGTGTTGAAAACTAGACTGGTCTAAAGAGAAGTTCCATGAAAATATCTGTGTTGTTTTGTACCTGATAACGATGAAAGGAGTGTGGAGATGTGTGTGTAGAGGGGTCGGCCAGCGACAAGGCGGGGCAGGGGCTTGCCCAGGCGGGGGCACGTTCCCTGGGTCCTTTCTGCACCGAGAAGTTGGACTATGACTGTCTCGCCTGGAGAACACAAACATCTGTGCCGTAAAAATGCTCTTGTCCAGATGTCAAGGCGCAAGGAATATCCGCACCAGGACAGACTTCTTCTTATTTAATTGGAACTTTTGAGTAGGTAGCATCCTGATATTTTTAGACTCAACTCATCACCACTTGGCTAAAGTCTCCCAGATATTCAAATATAAATAGACTATAATTACACTTCCGGGTCAGATCTAAATCTTCCAGACCTCAAGTGGCAATGTCAGTAAGGACTGGACATGAAGGGTATCACATTTACAGTTTAGAGACTGCACCAAAACACATGAACTTTGTACCTGATTTTTTTTTTATCAGTAACTTGGAACATCATCCAAAAAATTGGAGGCTATCTTGAGATTTTGTTTATATAAATAAACTCTTACAATGAATCACATGGGTTTTCTGTCTACGTGGATGTTTTTTTGAATCACTGTCTGGGCAGATAGGAGCTGTGTTTCATTCAGTGGTTTGATCACTACTTACCGAGCACTTACTATGGCCCGAGCTGTTATAAATCACTGGGATCGGTTGGCAGACCAGACAAATGCTTATCCTTATGCAACTTACGTTTCGGGTGGGGAAGGCAGAATGCTGATAAAAACAAAGTTAACTACACAGGGTGCTTGCAGGTGATAAGTATATGGAAAAATGTTAGTGCAGGGCAAGGGGGCTCAGAGATGCGCAGGGGAGGAGCCGCGCGATGCCGCCCCGAGAAGGTGCTCCTCAGCACACTCTAAGGTGGCCACACGGCTATGTCTCAGGACCCGAGGAGTGGACCCCTGAGAGAGGACACCTGGAAAATTTTCACAACAGAAAGGAGCCCCAGGGGGCTGGAGTGGTGTATGGTGGCGGGAGCTGTGGGGGACCCGATGGCACTGGGAGAGACAGCTGATGTGAGGCCTTTTACTTCTGATGGTATCCACAGCATCTCCTTCCGACACTGCCAGCTGGACATACTCAGCTATTTTTTTTCCCAGTGAATGAGTGGACAACATGAATAAAAGAAATGCTGATGGCTGGGAGGCCCCTGGCCTCACTCTCCTCTGGTGATTTTGGCATTCTCCATCACTGTATTTTCTGGCTGCCCAGTTTGGAGTTCCCGATATTCAAGGAGAAAGAAGTGCCCAGGTCGGATAGGTCCTTTATTCTGTAGATTCCCCTGATGTAGGCTCACAAATCACCATTAGTGTGCAAGTCTCAGAAAAATTCTCTGGGGAATGACATGCCCCAACAGCATTTGGAAAATTTATTCAACCATAGAGCCTATTTCTTCAGCCTGTTCATTTTCTCCTACCCCTCTGCCACTTCACAGACAGGATTCTATAGGACCTGTGTTGGGAAATAATCATCCAGGCAGTTAGAAGATTCCAGAAAGACAACTCGCCCACCCTCCACATCGCATCCCTGGCCTTGCATTCCCAGCCACTTGGAAGCTCAGAATCGCTCTCTTCTATTGTGGGGAGTAAAATCTACTGCCTTGGGCTTTCTGTCTACTGACCCTGGTTTCACCCATGACACTGTACAGAGTAGTCTTACGTATGGGCGTGTTAGTCGCTACAAAAGAACTGCTAGGGGCTGTCACCTTGGCTTGTGGAGTCTGAGGTCACTGCCACGCCTTTAAATAACTGTTGTCACTGAGGTAGAAAGATGAAAGTTTCAAGTTCAGCTGGGCAACTTGGTGTGACCTAATCTCAAAATAAAAAATAAAACAGATTGGGGATGTAGCTTAGTGGTGAAGCAACCCAGGCTCAATTTCCACAATCACAAACAAACACTCCTTTAAGATTTTAAACTGTGGTTTTATGTGTTTCCATAAGGTCCTCTGGAGAAAAGGAACCAACCAAAATAACTGAGTCACTCTTCTTAGGTGAGTAGAAACAACTCTGCTCTCTATAACAGATTTCCCATCCACCAGTATTCCACCCATCTTTTTTTTTTTTTTGAACACGCAATATATCATTTCAAATTGAGCATCCCCAGCTATGAGTCTTTACATCTGATGTATGAGTCTCCCCAATAAAAGCCCCTGATTTCTTTCTCCCAGGAGCTGCTGCTTTGAGAACTATCTCTGTTGCTCTCCTTATTTGTTTTTGTCACCTGGTCCTGCTCATCTACCGTACACTCAGCAAGGAGTGAATCCATTGTGTTGGTTACAGAAGGACTTAGGGTACCCTGGTTCTGTCTTATTTCTTGGTTAAGGTTGACTTTGCTGCTTAAGCAATGGCTGGGAAGTTATTAAGACTCTGACTCTGGTTTTCTTACCGAAATTGCCTACCTCATAAGGTTGTGAGGGCCAAGCCAGGGGCGGGAAAAGGCCTTTAAGGTTGCACTTATGCTATAAGCATTAACTGTCTTATCTGTCTTCTTCCACAATTCTTTTTGACTCGTTTGAGGACAGCAACCATTTTTTCCCCCAGGAATCCTTTCTGCTGTGGGTTAAGTATCTCCAGCTCTTTCTAACACAGATCGGGAGAATGACCTGCTCACAGGGCATCGGCACTGGAAAGTGGGGTGCAAGGCACTCCCTGAGTACTGTGTGAGACAAAAGCCAGGATGGTGGTCCTTCACTCCTGACAGTCCATAGATCCGAGGGTCCAACCTGCTTTCAAGCTGGCAATTCCAAAATAAACAGTCCAGAAACAGCTTTAAGATCTTCTGACAGAAACCACACTGCTATGAATACTATAAAGATGCCTTCAGTTTCTAGGTCACCATTATAAAGATTTGCACCTAACAAATGTCAAACAATAAACCCTTAAACAAAACAAAACAAAACAAAACAAAACAAAACAAAACAACGACAAAAAAACTACTCTAAAAAGGAGATACAGATCTCCATGCAGGAGATGAGCTTCACTTTTTTCCCTGATAGTGAGAGGCTGTCTCTAACGGGGAGATCAAGTTCATTTTCTATTGTTAGTACTCTTGGATGTAAGGAGAACCTTTAGCACCAAGTAGAGTCTGAAAACTGTGCATCTTTAGCTTCACAGAGCAGCAGGAGTAGATCGGATTTCTTAGTACCCCTTTTCTGTGTTGATTGGATTTCTTTCTCCAGCTGGAATTGATTGGAAAACATGCCAAGAAGGGCAGCAGTTAAATGGAGTTAAATTCATTTAGCATTTCCTTGACCTTGGGTGCTGTCCTCAATTCCACAAGGGCCTCCCCCTCTACAGTTGGCACACAGCTGCACTTGCCCACTCCAGTACTTGCTTGTTTCTAAGAAGTGTTAGGGAAGACTGACAGCTTCTTCTTTACAGGGTATAGCACTGTAATGGACACGAATAGTAGCTTTACTCCTTTCTTAAAATTACTTTTTTTTTTTTGGCACTGAGAATTGAACTTGCTTGCCAGACAAGTGCTTGTATTGCTGAATTACATCCCCAGCCCCCAAATTTCTTAAATTTTGCAGTATATTCCCCCTCGTCCTCCCCATCCTTCCACTTCCCTCCATCTCTAGATCCCTGTTTCCACTTGCAAAAGATCTCTTCTGTGTGCAAATTCCCAGGCTATGGCACAGCACTGAAGGGTAAAAGGACCAAGGACCCCAGGACCACAGAAAAAACTGAACACATGGGTGATTTTCATCCATGCTCCATGCTTTTGCTTCTTTGGAAGTTGAGTTTGGGATGAGTAATCTAAAGGGTTGTTGTGTTTTGGACATACTTTCTTTTTTTGGTAACGCAGTGACTTAGCCATTTTACACTTAACTGGCCACCATGATTCTCCAAGTAATTCCATTCCCTTCCCAAAGTCCCAGCTCAGAGGAGTCTCTCATACATAGTGACAGGCTTCAAAAAAGGGCTCTTTCCACTTGCCCCAAGTCCTTTTCCTTTACAAAGCAGATTATTTCTACTGGGTTTCATTCTTTTCTCTTTTTTCCTATGCATTTGCAGATATTTCATTTGTAGCATATATATCATCTTAAATTCCTGTGTGTACAGATGGTCACAAAGCTGATCAGGAGTTAGCTACAGCATTACCTGGAAATGAAGAGCCATGGTTATGTCTTAAAGATGCAATAAATGAAAGACAAACTAAATCCTTTCAAATCTTTCTTCATATGGGCAAGTCTGTGTCTATCTCTTTGAAGAACAAGGTTACCTTCTTTTCTTTTGCAAATGGTTTGACCTCTTGGAAGAATATGATAAGCATGTCATTGTCACAAGTCCATGCAGTTAGGGCTGCATTAAGATGTCACTAAGATGACGAAATGACAGCAGTTCTGCCAGAGAGAAGCCAGGTGAGGATGAGCAATCCAACTCTACATTTCCCATGAGCCCTTTGGTAAGAAGTGGGAGTTGGGGCTTCCAGGACCCCACAAACCAGGCCCCAGGAAGAGAGGATCCCTGGGCAGTGACAGCCAGGCTGAGATTGCTGCCACCTCTGCAAAAACTTTCAAAGTACGTTTCATGAAGCTACCATGTCTGAGGTCCACTATCACTGGTCTAGGATGAAATTGCTCCATTGTGATCAAAACAAGATGCTAATTAAGCAAAGAATTTAATAAAAATTGAAATCACTTCACATCATAATAAGTACTGAATTTCTGAACTGCAGATATAAAACAGTAATGAAGAAAATGGAACTTTTTTCATGTCTATTAAGAAAGACAGATGATGTGACTCAGAGAGTGTCCTTTCCAGACTGGTGACTCTTCTCTTTTTCCATCACAGGTGACCAGATGACTGCCACACAGAGCAGCACAGCAAGGCTGGGACTCAGAGCCACGCAGACACTCAGGGCCTCAGAGCCCAGCCCTCATCCCACTGGCAGGCCACTCCAGCCTGGCCACCAAGCCAGCCTGTGCCCGCGACCATGGCAGTGGTCATCTGTAACTCACCTTGAATCCTGGCTCCTACTTTTTCCATTTTCATATCACATCACAGAATAATTAAGTAAACAACCTCTAAGGAAGGAAATTTGAAATCAAACCACCCCGACATCTTATCAGTGTGAGAACTTGTTTTCCAAAAGCAGCAGCTTGACTTTTTTGCCTCTTCCTGACCAATACCAGCCCAGCCTGGAGGAATCCCCCATGCGAGCCAACTCTCGCCGCTCTTTGGTCATTGTGTTCCTGTGGACTGAACATCTCTGCTCACCCTCTCACCAATGTTATGCATTGAAGGTCTAACCCTCAATGTCAGAGTGTTAGGAGAGGGGTCTGCGGGAGGAATTTAGGCTTAGATGGTGTCAAGAGAATAGAGCACTAGGATGGAATTAACACCCTTGTAAGAAGAGGAGGAACCACCAGAGCTCCACTGTCCACCATGAGAGGCCACAGAAAGAAGGCAAATGTCTACAAGATAGGAAGGGAGTTCTTACAGAAGCTGACCATGCTGGTTCCTCCTCCAGAAGTTTGAGAAAAGAATCTTGTTGGATAAGCCACTTGGGCCATGGTATCTTGTCAGAACAGTTCAAGCTAAAAAGCCACTCATTTATTAGGAAAATCACCCTGAAAGGAGGTTGAGACTCCCCTCACCTTGTCTACCATGCCTCACCCTGGTTCTCATCCCTGGAACCACAGCAGAATCATTTGATCCTATTCTTCTCCCATGAATTTTTCTCATGCCGTCATTGATTTCCTTACAACAAACGAGTAACAAATGACTCCAGATGGTTCTGGCTTCCAGAAGTTTCTTCTCCTTCCCTCAACTCCCAGAGCATACCACAAAGTTTGCCAGGGAAACTTCCCTTCATTTTCTTTTTGAAAATAAAAATTTTCAATTATTGTCATATCTATCAAATACAAGTCTAGTGACAAGACCTGAGAGGTGGTGATCAGCCTGTTACCAGCAGGCTAAGGGGGGCTCAGGCCAGGTGGTCTTCAGGCCCCAAAGCTCAAGCAGCATTAACTTCTGTGCAGAAAAAGGCCACAAAACACCATCTTTAATGATTTAACAGCTTTTCCCTGAGAACACATTAAGCAAGGGAGGTTTTAAATATTAAGAAATGATTACACCAACTCGGTGCTGTCCTCTCTCAAAATTACATCACATCAGGGCTTTGCTAGATAAATAAATTTCACTAAAGAACTCAAGTCTTATAAAAATGAAAAAATGTGCCCAATGAAATGTTATTTCCAGTTGATGGCAGGAAGGTGGGCAGAGAGAAACAGAATTAATGACAAGATTCAGACTATTTTCCTAAATGGGCACTTGGAGTAAACCTTACCCTCATCAGATTAATTCACCATTGTTGACATTTTAAACTCTTTTTCATCTACCCACCGGGGGTTGGGTCAGAATTGGGAAGGATCAGGGCACAGATTGGGACCAGGATGCTCCAGCCCAGCCATGAGAGTCCAGGATAAGACTGAGATGTAGAAGTTCAAAGAATTGAGCACCGACTTAGAGCTGTGGGTCTACATTTTATTACTGAAGATTGGGGTGGTTTGTATTTTTTCCCTGACTAAGAAATATCATTTGTGGTAAAGAAAAGACAGACATCCAGGAATCTGAAATGCTGTCCCCTAGAGAGAGTGGCAACCTAAAATTCTACCACTGCCTCGTTCTTTGTACATGCACGACTGTGAAAGTTTCCGAAGAACTTGGATAGGATATTTGGGTCATTGACACTTGAGTGTGAGTGAATTTAATAGATTCTTCTCCCATACTCAAACAAGACCCCGGGCGATTTGAGGTCGCTGGGCATGTGAGTGGGAAGGGCTCTAAGGAAGGAAACACAGACGCATACTTCACAGCTTTGCTCCAGGTCAGGACAAGGGCAAATTCTGGAACTCTCCGTCTGTAGGACCCTGTACAACCCCGGCCCCTGCCACAGCTATGAGACAGAGCTAACCCCACTGGCAGGAAGTGACCCAGGGTGACTTCTGAGAGAGCAAACCAGGCACAGAGGGCAGTTTCTTGGCTTGCATGGGCTAAGGCAGGTTTTTGCAGAATTTACTCCTGGGTGTCACAAGACTTTACTTTTTCCATTGCTTTTTCCTTTGAGGCAAAAAACCTCTGCCTTTTGGTCACCTTTTGATGTTAACAGCCGGGCGTAGCTGCATATCCGTACTTTTATAGGCTTCCTAATGACCTGCTTGATTATTTGCTTTCTTTGGTGCCAGACTTGCTCCTGTTAGGCACAGGGAGCCTGGTTACTGTGCAGCCTGGTTTCCCGGTGGGTCTAGCACAGATTGTAAGTGTGGAACTCTGCCTCTTTGGGACACACAGACTCATGAGTGAAGCTTGAGCTGTGTTTTATTGATTCATTAGACTGGCAGGGCCTTCTCTCCCGAGAGGCCTAGGTCTCTCATAGGAAATTACTATCTAGAGTCCTCAACAAAGTCAATGATTTTTATAATCCTTTATAGTCTTTTTTGTCTTCTGAGGTTAAACAGATTCAGAAATGCAGAGCACTTAGATAGAAGCTCAGAATATCAGACCCTCACCAGCTTTTGCACCATGGCTGTAGCCCATGCCAAATGGCTATTTCAGATGCAGATATACTCGCTTGTTTGCTTTTCTCTTCTGAGTGCTGGAGCAGTCTGAGGCTCTCTCCAAGCTGGCAGCAGCTAGGAGCTCTGAAAGACCTTAAGGTGAGTCCTCTTTGCCATCCTTCAGGCTACCAGGAAGTTGTAATAACCCTTTCTTAAGGATTTCTTTTGCTGAGTGTGGACTTGGCCTGAATCTACTCTGGATGGTAATATCCTAGACAGTAGTATTTGATAAAATGTACAGTAAAGGTAAATGAATAAGTGTTGTGGTTTAGGAAACAGAGAGGAAACAGAAAGGTTCTTTCATGTGTTTGCATGGGAGAGACCAAGGATAATATCTGACCTCTTATACCCCAGGTAGTTACCTGTCAATATAGGCCAAACACCTTTGTCTAGTATAATTTAGCTGGGATACATACAGGGTTCATTCATTACTTTATTGTTTCTCTTTTATGTCCCTCTCCATTCTTTACCTTCCAAATAGATCTTCCTTACCACAGAAATCTGGATCTACATAAAAACAGAGCTTCCCTCAGATTATGAGACTGCAAATTGCTGCAAATCTTGGACATCTGAGTACTTAGCTCTTCTTAGAAATTCCAAGCAAGTCAGTCTTACTGAAAGCAGTGTTTCATATTCTCTCCCCAGTTCTCCTATTTGTCTTCCAGCTCTGTACATTGCTGTGGATTCTGCAGACTGCTTTCTGGTTGAATTTGACACTCAGTAGTCATCTAAGGATGGCATCAAATTAATAGCCACTAGATTCTTGGATTGTTTTCTACTTAGATATGTGTATATTGATCCAGTAAGGTTTTATTCCTTGGAAGCATAAACAACATGCCATTTAACTTTGCATCCGTACTGTCTGTTAGGGCCTGAGAGGCATTTAAAAGACATGAGGTTTCAGGGAGGGAGAGAGGCTATTATGTCTTTCGAAGAAGTGGGGAAAGAAATCGGGTTAAGCTTTGATCATATCATTTCACCTTTGGACTTTTATTACAGCTGTTTGACACAGCCGGTTGGCAGATCGAGTGGGAAGATAAATGTGCCCGTGTGACTAGGTTTAATATCAAAAGTGGAGCTGAGACTCACAGTTTTTCATCCAGGGAAATGTTCACATCTGCAAGATTTGCCAGTTCCTGTTGGCAATGCACTCAGAAGTTTGCAGGGGCCAAAAGGTGAGCCCCTCAGAGGTCTCAGGCTATGAATATTTCACCACCAAAGTTCCCTGTTTCGCTGGGGCCACGTGCTGACTGAGGGCTTCTTCAGGGTGAGTCCTCAGTTGACTGATGAATACAAAACGCCTTTCTGAACAAAAGCCATTCAAGATTCGCTGAAGACAAGACAACCTACTTTGGTTTCTGTGTCTGGTACCGGGGTATCAACGAAGATAAAGCGCTGAGTGACAGGGAAGCTAACTACAGAATAACACGATCTATTGTTCTCCCATTGACGGTGAGGATAATGGATGAGTTAGAGAGTCACCGTAATGTCATGGACCGCTGTGAACTTGGGAGGACTCAAGGATCAGAAAGTAACATGAAACAAGGAGGGAAATGAAGATAATATTGGGTTACTGAACACTCTCAAATTGTACTGAAACGCATCCCGTCCCTTTGGAGGGGGCATGTTTTTGACAAGGAAGACAATGGGAAGAAACCGGCGGCTGTAACAATATCACCACTTTCTTTTACTACGGCCGTAACGTGAACTTCTTAGAAGACACCTTCTTTCACCACACCTTTGTTGCATGGTCTATTGAGGAGCTCGGAGATCAGAGTGCAGCCTTGTTCCGGGGCCGGATCAAACCAAGGAGCCTGCTTCCCCCAGCCAACGGCAGCTGCTCCTGTGGATATCAGGGCAGGATTGCAGCCAAGGGAGGAGGAAAGGAGCTGAGAGGGAACCGGAGAAGCGGGGAGGGAGAGAAGGGGAGGAATCCAGACACTCAGATGGCAGAGGAGGCAGGGAAAACCGAGGATGATGAGGAGGAATGAGAGAGGGAATTTTCAGGGTGGGGACGGTATGGATTCTCCACCACTCCGGAAGGTGAGCCGTGTTCTCCTCAAACAAATAATTAAAAAAACAATGACATGGAGGGAACAACTTTTGCATTTATTTGATGGAAGCCAGAATTTCACTAATGGATTCTAGCCTATTTTCTGTTAGAAAATTAGCTAAGATTTGGTACCATTTTTTAAAAAATCTGTGACACTGTCACACTCACACAGGCTTTGCTGAACACTCTCGGTGGAAAAAGCCAGGGTCCTGACATAGAGCCCCCTCACCACTTGCAATGGTGCTGCTGCAGGCAGTGGCTTCCTCTTGTGGCAAAAGGAATATGAAATAGCAATAGAAAAATACGCACACAGACACAATGGGTTCCAACCCCCAGAGTACATTCTTAGGCTGCTCTGAGTTCCACAGGTTAAGAAGCGCCACCCTGGCATGTCTGGCAGAGAGCTGGCATAGAGTAGGTGTCTGTAAACTCATACAGCTTTAAATGATGCCAGTATCTGACCAACTGGATATTCCAGCTGGCTGAAGTTTACCACCTAGGACTTCACAAATAGATGATTTTCAAGGAACTGTGTAGAAGCCTATTTTCAATAGCACAGGTACACCTAATGAAAAGTGAGCTCTCTTATTGTTTGCCTGTTGATGATGCAGGAGGCATCTGGAGGCTCTTTTCAATAACAGGTCAGTGATCTCTACTTCAGAGATCACCACATAATAATTCGGGAAATAGAGAGGAAGGGTTAGGTGGATTTGGACCTGCTGCCACTCTAACACATTCTCTAGAAGGAAGTTTCTTAGCCAACTCTGAGTGCCAATGGATCCCCCCTGTCTCTTTCCTTGTATAATCATTTTCTGTGTCCTTTAACAAAAAGTAGAGTTGAGAGAAGTTTTGGGATTTTCCCTGATAGATTATGTAGAGTACAGTTGTGTTAAGTGTGTTGGTGTGAGAGGGACATAAACACATGACTGCCAGTCTCTTCCCTTCACCGCAAACACCAACATGGCCGTAACCTACCCTTGTGTTTGGTTTCCCACCACTGGGGTGGAGAAACCTCGATAGCTGGTTGCTGAAGGAAAGTGTGGAACCAGGCACATTGCTGCCTGCAGCAGTAAACTGAGGCTTGGCGTAAGTGTGAAGTGCGGGTGAGAAGGAAGGACATCTGCACCAGCAGAGCAACAGGGGCAGCCAATGGAAGGCATCCAGGCGTGGGAAGATGTGATTAGCAAGAAGAGAAGAGACAAGTTCCTGGGACAGCAGGAACAGGGAAAAAAATCACATGCTCGGTGGGATGGGGAGAGAAGTCTGAATCATTCATACCGTAAGAGCATTGCTCTTCTGCCTCGCTGCAGGCTGGCCTCACAGAGGGTCACCTGCATGAAGATGTGGGCCTGGGCTCAAGAGGAAGAAGACGTAGAAAGCTATGATGAGATGTGGTTTATTTCCGATGCACTAAAGTGCCACAAAATGTCTGCTGACAGATGTGAAAGTTGGAAACCTAAAAGGTGAAAATGCAGATTTCTCCCACATTGCTGGGAGACGGAGTTTGCAGGTGACTGCTACCCAAAACAAACGCTGTAAGCTGGAAGTGAATTCCAGTTTACAGGTGTGTTTGAATTACAATGTCCACCTCCACTAACACTGCTATTCCTATTGCTACCAACATCTTTTACGGTTCAGGGCCTGAACTCACCTTTCCTTGTATTAGTTTAATTCATTATTAATGAAATCTTCATACTGGCCCTATGATGCAATGGTTACCATCTTCATTTAACAGGAAAGGATAATGAAACGCAGAGATACTAAGTCTCATCTCAAGGCACTTAGCTGGTCAGTGTCTGGTCTAGAATTCAAGCCCAAATTTTATTCAGGCCCCAAACTGACATCTCATAGGAAATAACATCTAGTTCCATCGGCAGAAATGGGTTGCTTGTGACCAAAAACAGATTTGAATTTTAGAAATAAGAGCAATCCCTGTCCCTGATGGTCCCAGCTTGGGTTGTGATCATTTATAGTCCTTCTAGGTCTGGAGGTGCTGGTAGTAATACAGATGCTATTTATTCCATCCAAGTTTTGATTTCATCTTTTGCTAGAATGAAGTAATTACATTTGATACTCTGATCTTTTTCATTTTTTATACTCTTTATTTATGTAGAACACCTTCCTGTACTATGCTTGGGACATTTTAGATGGTGCTGGAGACACAGAATTGAACATGGTGAAGTCTGCAACCTCCAGATTCCTGTCAAACCATGAGTTTTCCAGGGCAAACACTCTGCCCACCACTCGTCTCTCTCCCTCTGCCCAGTCATTCCCATTTAGCTCTTAGCCCTACATCATATAAGCTTCAGGAATGTTTATTTAAATTACATGAAGGAAGGGAGCTACTCGTGAGAACTGGAACAAAGCAGAATATGGCACATATCTTAGAATCGTTACAACATAATGAAATAGGCCTGTTGTTACAGTTTGGATCTGAAATGTCCCCAAAAGTCCCATGTGTTGGACTTTTGGCCTCAGCCTGTGGCATTTGGGGCTGTGGCAAAATCTTTAAGAGCTAGAACCTAGTGGAAGCAAGTTAGGAAACTGGGGGCTATCCTTAAATGAATTACTGAGATTCAAGCCCTTTCCTGGCTACCATGAGGTAAGCATGGTCACCCACCATATGTTGCTTCACTTCAGGTCCTAAAGCAGCAGGTTAATAAACAATGGGCTGAAACTCTAAAACCGTGAGCCCATATGAAACTTTCCTCATTAGAAGCTGTTTCCCTCAGGTGTTTTGTTACAGTGAGGGAAAGCTGACCAGCACATCATTGGAAAAAGAAATTAGGAACCAGTCAGAAGGACTCCATGGAAGAGTTGGCTTCTGACCTTGTAGGATAGGAATAATCTTGACAGAGTAGAGCAGCAAAAGGAAATTCTGGAAGTTCCTGCTCCTCCAGTTCCACCTGCCCAGGGGCCCGTGTAAGAGAGAGTAACAGTCGATGAGTCTATGAAAGGAGTGGTTGAATTAACAAGAGCCTTAATTTGTTGAGCTTTGCATTTTAAACATTGCTGTTGGGAATGAGAGTCCTTGAGGGAAAGAGGTGATAGCAGCAGCTATGTCATATTTAAATTCATCCAGAGGTGAGCTTTGTGTGAGGACTCCCTCATGTATTACTTTATTTAATCTTATTTATCACTTCAAACGATTGTGTAAGTCAGTTTTATTGTAGGATGATTCTATGTCAACAAAAATATGCAATAAAAACACTTCCATTGTTGAGAGGAGGTGGTTTCCTGTTACCTTGAAAAAACAACCCCAAAACGAGACCAAAAAAATCTTTTAAAGTTTCATTTTACTGTTCTTTACCCTGAAGACCACCTTTGAAAAATGAAAAAGGGAAAGAGAGAAGGAACGGGACAGATGGAAGGGGGAAAATAAAGGAAGGTAGAAATAAAGAAGAGAACAAAGGAAGAAAACTTTGAATTTTCAAGAATGTGAGCCCTCTTTTGTGGATGAATGGTAAGAAATATGACAGACCCAAGGCCAGCAGTGGTCCCAGCTCACATGGACCTTTATGGAACTTCGGAACCCTGTCACAAAATTCTGCTGCTTGCTTCGGCCATCTCCTTGACAGCTGAGCACCTGAAGTATTTTTAGGTGTCTGCATTCAATTTGACATTTTTAAAAAATGCCCTGTATTCTGGGTTTCCCAATCACCTACTGATGACTTTTTTTTTTTTTTTTTCCTGAAGGTGGAAATTCCAAGATTAGCGAAGCTGGTGCTAAATCCTTTTCTGAGACAGTTCATTTGGGAGGTCCGTTCCCAGGGGACACACCTCTTGGAGTTAGTGAGTGCAGTAAAAAGATTTATTCCCACACAAATTAGCTTATAAATACAAACCACCCTATGAAAGGCAATTCATAAGGCAAGTCTGGAGGGAGCTATTCTTTCTACTTTAGGGACTGGTTTTTATGAAAGATCTAATATGTAGCTCTTTGCCTACTCTCAGCCTTGGGTATTTTTACTCCCGGTGAATGTGACTATTCCTCCTCATTTACTTAACACAGCCATCCCCGGGGGCTTGTAAACCCATAATTGGACAGCTGAGATTAGGAGGTTAAGGAAACTGACATCCAGAGAGCTTGTATAACTCTTTAAGCAACTTTTTATTGGCTGAAAATTTCTTGAAGTGCTGTTTCAACTCTTTTAAAGTACTGCCCACCAGAAAGAACCTCAAGAGGAGCCGGCCCAGACCATTCCCCCATTGAATAAACAGGGGCTCCTCCCTTCCACTCTTCATTAAAGAAGGGCTCCTAAGAAGTGAATGGGAAAAGTTGTAGTCAGGTTAATATGAAATTAAAAAATACCAAAGCCACTCGAAAATTTTCATTTCACTCCTAATGTGTTTCAAGTGCATTGTTCAAAGTATCCTGAAACCTTGTACATTTCCCCCATTTCTCTGGAAATTTCACTTACTATTAGTTTCTGGCCACTTCTGGCTTTAAAAACCCTTAGGAAATCTCCCAGTGGCTGTGTTCCTGATGGGGAGGGCGGTGAAGAATCTAACGTGTGGTGTTCAGGAGAAGCAGAGCGGTAGATGGTTCTGGAGGGGGGAGGTGACCATGCTGGTCCTTGGGAACGGGCACAGTTGCTCGCTGGGGGGGTCTCTGGTGGCATGAAGCACAAAGGATGCCAGACCATCATGGTTTCCCACCTCCCTGCAGAGATCACACTTCTTTTTTTTTTTCTCATACTGGGGATCGAACTCACGACTTCCTACTTGCCAGGTAGGCTCTTAAGCCACTGAGCTAAATCCCCAGCAAGAGATCACACTTCTTTCTGCCTACAGCTTTCTGAGTTCGAAGGTTTTTATAGAGGGGATGAGCCCAAAATGCACTCAGCAGCCAACGTCAGAGAAGGAGCTGGGGTGGGTGTGACCAGAGATGCTATTAAGTTGCTAAGACTGCACAAGTGGATTCCAGGGCCTTAAAGCCAGGATGCCTTGCTCCTGGATTTTATACAGATCAGAGTACGTGGCTGCAATACCCAAGGACTGTTGAGGAAAAGCAGTGGAAAGAAGTGGCAACGTGAGCCATATCCCAGCCTCACGCCAGCAGACGATCTGCGGAAGTGTGTCCCTGGCCCAGCAGAAGTGTGCCTTTGGACACCAAGTCCCTGTCAGCACCATCTTTCCCCCAACATCCTTTCAGCCCTGGCTGCTGCTCAGGAGGCTTGAGTATCTCTCCTGGGAGCAAAACCACAGGCCTCTGAAGGATCAGACAAGGAGGCACAGACCATTGGGGTGCGAGCAGGGAGGCCAACATGGCGGGCACCCGGCCACCAAGGTGAGGACCTATGGCTGTCCTGCTGGGCAGCGGGCGGAATGAGCTGAGCCGGGAGGTTAGAACCGTGGATTCTCTGAGATAGTAGCAGATGTACCTTCTCCAGCCCACCTGGTTGTCTCAGAACTCAGACCAGTCCCCACCATGGATCACTGTGTGCAGATTTTTAGGATCACCCAGGACCGAGGTGAAATGCTAGGTCTTCCTTCACAGCCCCCTCAGCTGCCTCTATATCAGGAAAATCCCACCTTTCAGGCCTTTTCTGAATGGTTTCTCAGGGCCAAGTACCACCAGAAAGCACTTCCCATAGATGAGCTCAAATAATCCTCGTGACTGCCCTGCGACGTAGACTAGAGGTTGTACAATGCGAGGTCCCCTCTGTGACACACTGAGTTACCCTGTCATACAGCTAGACGGCGGTGAAGCAAGAGTCTGGATTAGAAAGTCCGATTTTCAGAACCATGCTGTGGACACTTTGCCTTGCTTCTGCAGGACTGAGAATGCCAACTCTCACTTCTTCTGGATAATGAATTATTATTATAGACTCCAAGTCATCAAAATGAGTCACTGTCTCTCAAGCATTGCTGCTGAGGGGTTGTTTGTTTGTTATTTATTTTTAACTAGAAAGCCATGTGTCCATATCTGTATGTCGCCTAATGCACTCCAAAGTTTTAATCAGGTACCTTAAGTGGTAAAACATGTTTGAGCATGTATGTATGTATCAGATAATTTGTATGTGATATACACATACACATATGCAAATTAGGAGAGCATCCTAGCATGTAGATCCCAGTATAAAACATATAGAAATTAGAAATTAAAAGGAAGAAATTTTTAAAAAGAGTAGAATTGGTAGTAATTGGGCCAGGGATGTAGCTCAGTGGCACAATGTTTGCTTGGGAAGTGCAAGATACTGAGTTTGATTCCTGGTACAAAAAAAAAAAAGAAAAAGAAAAAAGAAAAAATTGGTAGTAATTATTCCTGTTCTTTAGGGGACCTTCTTGCTCACTCAATTTCAAAGACTGCTGAGAACCTCATATTTCTTGCCCTAACAATCAGGAAAGAGACACAAGCATCTGGTGGTCACCTCCCTACATGGACTCCTGGTTGCTTCCATCTGGGGCTGGAAGCTTGCAGATTCCCCCACACCCCAGTCTCAGGGCCAGCCCTGAACAGTTACATAAACCCCCCTGCCAGCAGCTTCAGCCCTTGCTGTCTCAATGCCCTCTTCCTCTTGTCCTCATCACCTTGTCCCTGGTCCTTCTTGGGTACCTGGTGGTGTCCAATCCTTCCTCTACCTGCCCTGCTCTGTACACAGATGACTGATGACCTCTCTCAACTTCCCCGACCCCAAGTTCCCCATGGCATGGTTTGCATCTCAAACAACCTCATGAACTTTTAAAGACACATTTTGCTCAGCAGCTAAGTGAGCTGTTCACGCCTCAGATATCCAAGTGCTGTGTGGCACCCATGGGAAACACATGGCATGGGGCCTAGCACATGGCCTGACATGTGGTGGGCACCCAGCAGGAGCCCCCAAGGCACAGAGCCTGAGTTCCAGAGGGAAAATGGTTCTCCCTATCAAGGAGCATGTGGGCAGGGATGTCACCCCAAAACCACACCAAACCATCCCAACAGAAAGCCACCAGGTTGGTCTCTAACTTCTGGAAGCTTCTGTTATGAATGGTACTAAGATGAGGACAGCAGCTGTGTCCAGTGAAGTCTCTGAAGCCCACTGCCCACAATCCTCAGCTCTCCTCCTCCCCAAAGCCCTGTCCTGCCGCTGGTCCTCCTCTCTGACCACTCCAGAGGGAGCGCCTTTCCCAGGCCAGAGCAGGAAGGCGGGGGCTGCTGCCCCACAGGGCTGAAGGGCAGTTGTTTATATTATAATTAAAGTTTTACAGCATAAGCTGAAATGTAGCTTGACTGTTCCAACAAGGCACTGGAGGTAATTACCACTGCTAGAGGCATTCTCCACTGCCAATTATTTCCCTTCCTAATTGAATAACTTAGGCTACATTGTGCAGGATCCAGGAAAAGCAGACTCACTTCCAAACATGGATGCTGTGTCAGAGGCCACAGAACAGACCCGCACTCAGCGCACCCCTGATCCCAGCCCTGCTCCTGCAGCCTTTCCCAGGAGTGTGAGACAGAAACAGGGTTAGTCCACTGCTTCCTAGCTCAGGCTGATTCAGTTCCCAGTGCCTGCTCCCCCGTGTATAAAATGGGAAGGACCAAAGTATGGATTCATGGCACTGTTGTGAGGATTAAATGAAATAATACTTGAGTTAGATTTTCAGTACTCTAACAACTACCTGAAGTAATCAGATTAAAAAGAAGAAAGGTTTACCTGGGGTGCTAACTGCAGAGGTTTCCGTGCATGGTCACTGAGCTCTGTTGCTCTAGGCTGGTGGTGGCACAGGAAATGTAGGTCAGAAAAAGAAAGAGAGGAAAAGGCTGAGGTCTCAGTGTCTCCTTCAAGGGCAGACCCTTAATGACTTCACTTCCTGTCAACTTCATGGAGTCGAGGAAGGGACTGAAGTCTCAGTGTCCCCTTCAAGGGCAGGCCCTCAATGACCTCACTTCCTGTTGACCTCATGGAGGCCAGGAAAAGAAAGAAAAAAGGGTCAAGGTCTCAATGTCCCATGCAAGGGCAGGCCTCCAATGCCTTCACTTTCTTTCGTAAGTTCTACCTTCTAAGGGTCCCACCATGTCTCAGTAGCACCATGGTTTGGCAACCAAGCTTTTGGGGAACATTTATCCAAACCATAGCAACACTAATCTTGGCTCATACAAGATAATAATTCTGGCTGAAGGAAATAGTGTTGACAGAGAGTATGATCAGGGAGAGACACGGTCCGTTGTTTGAAGAGATGAGGAAACTGGGAAGAAAGCACGCTTCAATCCCACGTGAAGCACCTGGGTAAGCAAGGGCCTCCACAGAGAGGCAGCAAGCTTAGCTGGCTCAAAAGCAATGACTTCCTTTGAGTTTAGGGGAAGGACTCTTTCTCAGGAGATCAGAAGAGCTGTCCAGTCCCTGGGAGGCTTTGCTGCTTTCTCCCTTCCTCTGTACCCTTACAGTCATGCCCGGAATCACATACAGTCCTACTGCCACTCCTGGTCCCAGACTAACCCACGGTTACCAGTACAGACATTTGTAGGGTGCTTCCAGCTTTTAAAAGTTTATTCTATATTCCTCCAAACTTTGCGACTGACTGGAAAAGAAAAGTAGCTCTCCTGGTTTATAAACGAAAAATCCGGAGGCCCAGAGAGATGCAATAGATCACACACGCTCTGTAGAACACCAAGACACAGAGCTTAGCTCACAGTTTTTCCTTCTGTTCCACTGGAAGGAAATCAGTTTGCCCCCCACGGTGGGGGGGTCAACCACGTGCCTCCTTTCCAACACCTTTGCAATGTAAATTATACTATGCATTTAAAACATCTCAAAAGCCAGAGAGAGTGATTCTCAAACTTTGGTACACACAAGAGTTGCTTGGGGCATGTGTTTCAAATGCCGATTTCAGGGCTATGTTCCCAGGGATTTTGAACCCCTGGTCCCCAGAGAGTTAGATTCCTTGGGAGGGGGATGGGTCCCAGGAATCTTCAAATTAACAAAGTCTCCAGGTTCTCTGGATTCAGTGGTTCAAAGGCCACACCCTGAAACACTGAGCTCAGCACTTAGGAGAACTGTAACTTACCACCTATGTGACCTCAGGTGCCCAGCTTAACCTTGCCAATGATGGTTTCCTTCAATGCAAATAAGGTCATAATATTTACCTCTGAGAGATTCTTCCAGGAATTAAATGAGAATTAAATGAGATAATGCATGTAAGGAGCTAAACCTGGTGCCTAGCACTTGCAAAGTTCTTGGTGATCTTAGCAATTGTTAGCCTCCCTGTGCAGTGGTGGTGAACTTTATCGAAATATGGCCAAGCCTTGTGTTACTCAAGGAATTAATTACTATAGCTTGAAACCTTCTCCTTTGGAGCTACTAAATCTATGGAAAATTGGAATATAAAAGAAACATAAATAGGATTTGATAAATTTACATCATTTTTTAATAAGACTGACTCATTTATCCTCATTTAGCTGCCTTGGGTGTGGGGGTTGCCAAGTGCTGGGAGATACAGGAGTCTGTTCTCTAATTAGCAGACACTGATTAATGGTAGGGAAGGGAGGCAACTGGTGGATGTGCCAGGGGGCTTCTCAGGAGCTGGCTTCGAGGCCAGGAGGGGCTTCTTGAAGACTGGCACTTCCGGTTGAAGGGGTCTGCACGGAAAGCCACAACAGAGCGCGGCCAGGGCAAGAGCATCCGGCCTAGATCCTCCCTTGTCACCTTCCACCTTTCTGGCACTTGGGAGGCATCTCTGAGTTCAAGTGCATCCTGGGAACCCAGGCTGCCTCCGTCAGGCCTGATGCCAGGGTGGAGGGAAACTGCTCCTGGAGAAAGCTTGCCCCGAACTGCCCTCGCGAAAGGAGGGAGAAACATTAGGAGAAAGGGAAGCAAACTGTCCCGGGAAGGTGACCTGCAGATCGTGAGACCTGTCCTGCCTGCAATCCCTGAGACCTAAGCCGAGGTTCCCAGTGAGGTGTGAAGTGACCATGTCCTTTCGCCAGGCCACCTCCCTCCTCCAGGGAGGCCAACTAGACCCGAGTTTCTGGCAGTGAAGACCCAGGAAGTCACCGCTTGGGGACTAACTTTGAGGGAGGAGGCTTGGGGTTCCTGTAACCCTAAGGATGGAGGCAGGTGTAGGTCCGGGCATGGGGAAGGGAGTCATGCTTTGGGCTATGCTTGGAGACCCCAATCCCACAAGATGCTTTTGGGTGGAGAATCTACTTCAGAAAGTTGCCGCACCTAAGCTCTGTAGCCAGCGACTGTATCACGAAGAGGGAGACCCTGAAAATCCCACCTCCCAAACCCTCTCCCTAAGCCCTTTTGGCTCCAAATGGGCCTGTTCTGCTACACCAGATTCCTTCCCTACACTCCTCTCTGATCAGGCCCTGACAACCCGTGAGCAGAAGGGCCACTGCAGCAGGGGAAAGCTCTGCATAGTGCTGTGAATACAGTGACCCCCAAATCTGTTATCTGGCCCCAAGCAATCCTCAAATTCCAGGCTCACTCATCCAACATCCTACTGGATGCATCCATGTGGGTATCTAATAGGTGTCTCCAAACTAACCCAAGCAGCTCAGAGGAGGACCAGAGATGTCCCTACCACATTCGTTCCTCTCCCAGTCCCCCACCTCAGTTAAGGACAACCCCACTCTTCCACCTGCTCAGATCAAAAACCCAGTAGCCATCTTTGATTCCTCTCTCTCCTCCCCTGTCCTCCTCTCCATTCTTCTCTCCCAGGAACTAAGTCTTCTTCACTCTGACCTCACTTCTCACACCCCTATTTCTATCATCCTGGACCAGACTTCACAGAGTCATCACCCAGGTCCATGCAGCAGCACTAGCTGTCTCGGCCTCTGATCTTGGTACCCTGCAGCCTTCCCCCTGCACAGCAGTTAGAGTGATCATTTCAGCACACAAGTGGCATCATACCGTTCACTTCCCCCCAGACCTCCCCAAATCTGTCCATTACACTCAGAATAAAATCGAAGTTCCTCTCTCTGCTTGCTTCTAAGCCCTGCCCATTTCTCTCATCTTTGTCTGCTTTGGTTTCTTCAAGCAACTGTAATTCAAAGAGTTGTGCCTCCTTTTTCTTCTACTCCTGATACCCTCATCCCATCCGTCCTCTAGCACCTTCTCTGGAAAGACTTCTGATCATCCCAACCTCATTAATACTTATCTCTTTGCCCTGGTTTATTTCAGATCATTACCACACAGTAGTATATTACATAATCATTTTGTTATATGTTTGTTGTTTATCTCCCAACCAGAACTGAAGTTCTCTGAGGGCAAAGACTTTGTTGGCCTTTCCTAGTCCTGGTACATAATAGCTGCTCAGTAGGATTTATTTAGTAAATGATAGATGAGAGGAATGAGTGTGCAGGGCCTGCAGATGTGCACCATCTGAGCGCTTGCTTGATACGTGAGGACCTTAGGCCAGGAGTTTAACAATGACGCAGAACTGAGATTGCACTGAGGTGTGAGTTTGCAATCTTTAGAATACTTTCCTTGAACATGACAGTGCATACCTTTCCCCATCAGGAGGGGGCTGGCTCCCAGCAGGAGATAAATACTCTCTTCCATTTCACCTATCCCTAACATGGTGTCTCACATCCTGATCAGTCACCATGGTGTCCTTGGTGGTGGCTGTCACATCCATATAAACACACACAGTCACACAGACACCCATGTACACACACAGTGTACACCAAGGATTGTTCTAAAGTTATTTGGAGTTAATGTTAAGGCTTATATCTAGATGTCCCCCACATCCTCATGCTCTCACAGGTAGGCCTTTGAGGGAGGTGGGTCATGGGTGTGTGATACTGGATTAGTCCACTGATTGGTTCAGTTTAGGTGTGGGTGTGAGTAATGGAATCACTGAAGAAGGGTGACCCACCTTGGATGTGGTGGCACCAAGCAATAGGCTCATAGCCCAGATGGAATAAAAGGGAAAGAGGGTGGGCTGCTGCTTTCTGCCTGCCTTGCTGCAGGCTGCTTCTTCTCTGCCACGCCACCCTGTGTTGGAGCCAGCTGACCATGGACTGAACCCTCTAACACCTGTGAGCTAAGCTAATTCCTCCTATTACTTGTGGGTGTTGGGGATTTTGTCCCAGCAATGAGAACGTAATTCACACAGTTAACAACCCTCCAAAGCAGGTGTATTTTTGATCACCAGGTTCAGATGAGGAAACTGAATGATGCAAGAGACTCAGTAACTTTCCAAAGTCCACACAGCCGGTGAGGGGAGAGGACCAGTGTTGGGAGGGAATAGGTTTTCTCTCTGACCTCTAAGGGTGCTATCTACAGATAGCTTCTCTTTCACCCTCCTATCCTTACTCCTACCTCAAGTGCTTTACACTCTGGAGAGTCCCAGAAAGACGAGACCATGAGCAGGAAGGTCATCCTATTGTGTAAAGAGAATGATCCCAGATCCCTGCTGATGTGATGTGATTCCATTAAAAGTGTAACCAAGCCGGTGATGCCTCTGCCCCCCTCAGGGATGGCCCTCTTTCCCACCCAGCTGAATGGCGTGTGTTGATCTCACACTTTTAAGTGAACAACTAGAATCCTTGCAGCAATTCATTCATCCCAGTCTCTCTTGGTACCCCAGGTGCATCAGGTGAACAAGAGCCCTGATGATTTCCTGCCCCTCAGCCCCTCACTGGCAGGCAGCACAGAAAGAAAGTTGTCTTCTGAAAGATCACCACATTTGCACCTCCAAGAAAGGAGAACCTGGCCTCTCGTGTTGATGTCCACCTCCTGGGTCCTTGAAGGGACACCACTGGACTGCGGATGCTGCTGCTTCTCTTCCAGTATAGCCCTCAAGGCACTGGGGCACTGCTCCCTGCAGATACCCCCACCTGCCACCGAACCAGGTTAGAGGAAAAGGGGTGGGGGAGGGGGAGGGCTGGCTCTCAGGTCAGAGCAAGTGGGAAGACGAATGGTGGGAATTTCCAAAGTAGTTAAGGGCATCTGGGGGAGCCAGACACCCCAATTACAGTTAAGCTTCTGAAGTATCAATTAATGTGCCTTGCATCCAACCCGCCCTTCTCCATTTGCCTTCAGAGGCACCCAGGGCACCCTCTTCCCAGCAGGGCACCATTCACCTTCCATGGTGGATGTGGAAAGGTTATGTGCGAAGCTGCTGATCTAGGTGTGGAGCAGGCTGGCTGGAAGGCTCCCTTGCAGCGGGTCCTCCAGAGGTAGAGGGGATTTGGCAGGAGAGGGAGAGAGCAAGCGGGAGAGAGGAAACCTGAGTGCCTTCCCCAGTGAGAGTGGTAGCTGGAGGGAGGCTGAGCTGGGACAGTGATCCTGCTACTGTGCTAAGTAAGAGGTGGGCAGTGCCAGCCAAAGGCCCCAGCCATTAGCAATGGATCGCCCAGGCTGGAGCGGCCACAGACTCTACTCCGTGACACATCCTCTGTCCCCTCATTAGGACACTGGCAAACCTTTCACCAAGCACCAGTGAACTGTGTGACTTTCAGGAATCACAGCCTATGCAGGCGTCACCTGCAGAGTCAGGGGCTGAGAAAGGGATTTCTGGGGTCCAGTGCAGCTCCAATATTCTGGGATGCAGTAAGAGCCCAAACAGGGGATGTGATCAGGACAAAGTCCTTTGCTCATCATGGAATAATTACCACAGAGGTATAGTCGACTCTCCCATGCAACCTGTTAAATCACAGTAGTTTATGGGCTTTTAAATTGCTCCAAAGCCCGGACCAAAAATAATCAAAATCATGTGATTGGGAAAGAGCTGATTACACATTAATTTCACTTTTACCCAAGATATATTCACTATCATTCCCCACATAAATAACGTAGAATCATCTTATGGGTCATTTTTAAAATTACCTAAATGCCAAATACCATGATAGGCATTTTGGAGGATACAGAAAACTATGGATACATCGCGTTTACCTTTAGGAGAGAAATCAATCTGTAAGCAAAAAAACTAGAAAGTAATATGAAAAACCTAGAATCATACTACAACTGTGAAAATTTAAGATATGATTACTGTCCAATTTCAGTAATCATTTACATTTCTGTAAATGTTGACCAATTACAGAAATCCAGCGAACACTAAATCCAGCACAATGGAAACACACAGCACTGTTTTCACTGAATTGTACCATGACAGGTGAGTAATCAGTGGCCCCATGGAAATGTGCAGTGGATATTTAAATTATCAAACGTCTTGTCTTCAGGGAACAGCTGGCCTTTCTCTATAAGATAACGCTAAGGCGGGCGATATATAGACTTTAGATTTTAGAGACGACAACCTTGTAGACAGAACTAGGAATCGTTGGGCCAGAATATAGTGAAAATGGGAGGCTTTTTGTCAAACATTGCTAAGAATTTCAAGACAGTGAAAGTGGAGTTTTAAACTAAATGCAGACCCACCTAAGCTCAGGGTCCTTGGCTACCACTGAGGCTATCCCCTGGCCCAGGTCTGCTCATGGAGGATCTGGGAGGAGCCACAGCTAAGACTTAATTAGCACTCACTTTCTGCTGAGCCCTTTTCTAAGAACTTTACATTTCTTAAGTCATTTAATTCCTAGAACAACCCTAGAAAGAAGTACTCATACTAAGTCCAATTAGAAATTCGCAGCTTAGAAGCAAGCATCTTGCCATGGTTCCACGGGCTCAGGGTGGGGCTGGCATTTGAACCCAGGCCCCAGACCCAGGCCCAGACTCTCCTCCATCCCTGCACTGCATGGTTTCTAGTGATTGTTCTCCAAAGCAGAGGGTAGACCCTGACTCAGACAAGTCCACTCTGTGGAGCCTTCAAAACCTAGGGAAGCTTGATGGCTAAAGCCATGGCTAAATGTGACACAGACCCCAAAAGGCCACGAGGCTCCAACTATAGGAAGCAGCTTATGCTGCAAGATGAGGGCCTCTGGGTATTGCTGTGCTTGCCTGAGACAACCTTGGCATCTAGCTCAGGGTGTGACCTTGCTCCCGGAAGGAGCCTCTGGCTGGGCCACTGCACTTTCTCTGTAGAAGGTCTGCACCTTCCACCTGGAGGGGAAACCCAGCAGCTCTGTTCTTGGAGAGATGAGCATCGGGGTCAGTGCTGATCACATCCTTTCCCGGGTCAGCGGTAAAACCACTCCCAGGTGACAGGCAAGTCAGATGACGACCTAGCAAAGGCCACCCCAGAACTCTCAAGGAGACAAGAGGATTCAAGGTCATTTTCACTTTTTACTTGGGCTAATAATTCTAACTAATATTTTTCTTTTTTGCTGGAGGATTGTTATGTCCCATACCATAACCTGCCACCTACAAGATGATGAAGTTTTTTTTGGCAAACTTTTTTTTCCCTATAAAGGACTTCCAGGGTTATTCTTTCTCCACCTGCTGGTTCCTCTAAATACCATTTGGCTTCTGAGGTTCCAATTTCAAGGAAGTTCCTTCTTCTCGGAATGGATCAGTCATCACACGCTGTTGATGAAACAGATCTTGGAGAGCAGTCAGCTCTGCTTCTTTTCACCCTACAGACACCCCTGAGGGCCAGGCGGCAGAGTAGTGGCGTCGCGGGGCCCATGCTTCCCTGCACGGGGTATGGGCATGTGGCGACCCCTGCATGCTTGCAGTTCCTAGAGCCCAAGGGTGACCCTCCTCCTTGTGTGTCACATCGCACCAGGAGAGCTGACACCCACCACAGGGCATGTCTAGACGTTCTTCCCTGGGTCTCCCATTAAAGTGATTCCAAACACAGAAATGAATGGCTACCTCATACTGGAAAAAAAAAATACAGTAAGGGGGCCGGAAACATCCACTGTGCATGTATAGAAAAAAAAGTTATAAATAAACAGAACAGTCAGAAAGCAGATTAAATGTCCGACTTGAAAATGGGAAACAGAAGATAAAAGACCTGACCTGCTCCTAACTCGTAGGGCTCTGGCTCAATTGTATAATCCTCTCCTGGCTGCACGCCACATGAATTCATCGAATTGTGAGCTTCCGGAGCTGAAAGAGGTCACAGGTTATCTAGGTCAAGCCCGCACCTGAGGATGACGAGATGACGAGCTGAATCTCAGTGAGAGGAGGACACACGCCGGAGACCATGCAGCTCACGTTCTTTAATCAACCAGGGTTCTGCTTGCAGCCGCTGAAGGAATCATGATGGATAAGTTCATTGGTCCCTGACAAAGAAAACTTATTACCTAATAGTTTGATATCTTTCCAGTGGGGTATAAAAATCTTAAACAGATCACCTACTAGGGAGATGTAATCATAGCTTTTAATTAACATAAAGTCTCCAAGACGTTTCATCGCCTTTCTTGTGCTGTTAGATTTCTTCCACACAGGGCAGATCAATTAGCCACAGTGGCTGGTGGGTGCAGGAGCGGCGGTCAGCGGTGGACAGATAATTGCTCTGTTGCTGAGATTAACACCTTATCATGCTATTAGGACTGTGTATGAATCTTGTAGTCCTGCCGAAGCCTACAATTTAGGTACTCTCCATTCCAGCTGTCTCCATTTCTGCAGCCTCCTACACGCAAACAATTGTTGCACTAAGTGCTGTATTTAATTAAAGGCCCTTCCCATGTCAGAGCTACAGTCACAGGAAAGACAAGAGACCTCATTTGTTTAAAAATTGAAAAGACATTTCGTACCAGTGACTAGTTAGCTTTAAAGCAATCAGGATTCAAGTCAGGGAGCCATCAGAGAGGGGTAAGATATTGGTGACCATAGAATTGGAAACTGGAAAGTACATACATACCTCTACTTTTACGACTTAGCATAAAGTCACTAATGAGAAATAAGGCTCTACATAAAGGAACTTTTATTTCCATGTTTAAGAGTCCTATTATGAAAGCTTGAAGTTCTCTGCGTCTTTCCCAAATTTCAGCTAAGCATCTCACTGTGCATTGCTTTTAGCTACCAGATTCTGACACGAGAGATCAGAAATTAGTCACTGATGGGGCACAGAGGAGGAAGCGCTGGTGAAGACATCCAGACAGTGTGTGATCCCGGAGTACAGAGAGAAATCCATCTCAGTGCAGTTCTCATGCCATTGTAACAAAGGGGCACTTTCCTGGGACAATTCTTTCCAGAATAAGAGACACCCCTCAAAAAAATCAAACAGGCAACAAATAATTTTACCATTACCAGGTAATATGTGTTAATTGCTCAGTTTATATACTCAGAATGACATACCATTAGAGACCGTGTATGCATTGTAACTAGAGCATTAATAAATTTAAAATGTGCCTATTAGGATGACAGCTTTGGAGGTGCAAAGGAATAACAGTTATCACTTGGCAGAAGCCGCTCTCACCCCATCTGCCGAGACTTTGCATACATTTTCAGCTTCCTGAGCAGTGATTAGGCCTGTCAGAACCTCTTTAACCTTCTAACTGCTGGTCCCCACTGGCCGTAATTAGAGACTAATGAATTCAGAAGATGCAGGCCGTGAGGAAAACTGCCTTGACAGTTTGTGTACAAATTAAGCCCCAATTACTTCATGCATCTTTTGCATCGCTGATACAAGTCTCTGTTATTATTTTTGAATATGGTCATTTTAGCAGAAACGAAAAACTTGGCTAATGTATTTTGTCATTTTTATGGCTCACCATAAAGGAAAACATACTGGGCGGGTCGTGAATATGTGAAATAAACTATGGCAGATTACAAAAAGAAATTAATTTTCCTCTTGGGAATACCCTACCACTTTTCTACCCCCGCTGCCTGGTGTACTTATTAATATGGTCATTGTGATGCAGACAGTATCCGCCGTGGAAGGAGCGGACTCACCAGCAGGTGGTCTGGGGTGGCTCCAGACCACAGGAAGGAGTCTTTGTGACATGTGTCCCTATGGCTGCTCCAAGTGAAGATCATCCAGAAACCCTGCCCTACCTGCCCCTTTCAGCCTCTATGGCCACAGCCATAGTTGGTGACTTTTCAACCACAAGACCAAGGCCCAATGTCACATTGGGTTGAATTCCCCATCTGCCCAGCCAGATAGTCCACCTGTGTCATTTGGGGAGTTATGTCTCCCTGCTCTGTCCTTGGTGGAGTCACACAAGGATCTTAGTTCATATGGTTCTGAAAGCCAGGGGCACTATAGTCCTTCATGGCTTCCTCCTCAGCTCTGCAATGCTGTTGCTGTAGAGAGCTGCTGCCACCATCTTTCCTGGTTCTGCTGCTCAGGGGGGCTCAGGGAGCCCTGTGTGTGACCCTCCCAGGTTCCTGCAGCCACCTCCTCTGAAGTCCCTGCATCCGAAGACTGTTGTCTCTAGTCCCTCTCCCTGCTTCATACTAGCCTTAGACAGTTAACAGTTTTCCCATCTCTCTGGTCACCTCACCTCTCCGCTCAAAGTGCTTTCCAAAGCAGACCTAAGGCACAGAGAGTAACACTCCTGAAAAGAAAGTCTGCACTAATCCAAGAACCTGAGAAGAGTCGACTTTGGTAATCATGGTAAAAGAGACCCTGTAGATGTGATTGAGGATCTTGAGATGGGGAGGTGATCAAGGCAGACCCAATGGGCCTAGTAAGGTGTACACAGGAGGATTGGCCAGTGGTGGGAAGTGTGACAACAGAAGCTAAGGGGTCAAGTGGTTAAGGATGAGGCTACAAGCTAAGGAGTGAAGGCTGCCACAATCTAAGCCATACATTCTCCATGCAAATCCCAAGTGATACAGGCCTGCCACATCCTTGGTTTCAGATTTCTGATGTCCAGACCCACAAGACAATAAATGTATGTTTTTTAAGCCTTGGAGTTTATGGTGTTTGTTACGATAGCAATAGAAAACTAATATAGCTTCTCCTCTAAGACCATAAAGAAATTATTGTATTCTCTCTTCTCATCTCTATGACTGAAATCATTAGCTATCTTCATGAGGCATTCATGGGAATTAAAAGAATTCAAGAACTTGTTTGATAATAAAGACCTGACAGCAGGCATCTTAAAACTGAGTCTCAGGAGGAAGAGGCTGAGGCATCATCAACCCTACCTGTTTCCTCTGAATCTTTCTTGCCCAGATCCTTGCAGATTGACCTTTTTTAAACCATGGTCCAACTTACCCATCCCCAAATGGCAGGCTGCTGTAGTGTCTACATGGTGAATTTGAACTTGACCTACTTTTGTAGGCTCTGAGTACTATGATCCAGATCCATCCACTTGATCTCCTCTCCTGGTCCCAGTCAAAAATCATCCCCCCCATGAGTCTACGAGGCTTGGTGCTTTCATATCATGAAATCATAGCTCTGAAATCTGTGGTTTTGGTGTCGCTTTGGGATTGGATGTCTCTCGAGGCTCTTCCACATGGAGGAAGTGAATAGTTTGCTTGCCCTGCTGAGGATTCTTTTCTAGGATCAGAAGGCACAGTCCGCAGTACAGCTGCTACACACTGAGGTCACCTAGACTCCCCTTCCGGTGAGTCCTTAACTTGGCTGTCACCTGGCAGGACGGGGATGAGAAGGATCTGAGCCAGTTAGGGCAGGGCACGGGGTAGGAGCATGTGGTCAAATTCTGCATTCTTGAGACAGCTGAGAAAGACTCAGCTGTATGATCTGGAGCTGTGCTACAGGTCCACAGAGCTCTAGAGTGGGGAATTAGGGTCCCGAGAGTCCCTATCAGCTTTCATCTTCCCCTTAGAGCAATGGATGGAAACATAGCTGGCTTCCCCGGAGCACTTGCTGCATAATCAGCAATTCCAGACAATCCCGTGGAAAGAAGCCTTCAGGATGAGGGTCTTGAAATGAACCCCACGCAGGAACACTGTGGGCAGGATTGGAAAACTGTGTCCCGTGAACACTTAGCAGTAGGCTGCATAGTCTCCAGTCAGCCAGTGTTGGACCTTCATTGTCTCTCTGAGCACAAGAAAAAGCATCCCAGGTTGTCCCCACTCCCTTCCAGAATCACATGCTTGTTTTAGGCAGCATTTCCAGCTTCAGAAAGTCCTGGCCAGCTGGTCCTCCCTGTGTGTCTTTCTGTCCCCTCTCCTACTTCCTGTTCTGAGGTTTTCACACTCATCATCAACACCAGGTCTATCTACTTCAGAAGGGACTCTGGGGCCTGATAAATGCAGTGTACCCAGATGCCTGCTGAGCAGCTTAGAGCACACAGGAGAGCTACCTCCACCCTGCCAAACCTGCTCAGAAATGTCACCGGCTCCCAGAGCTGGCAGAGTCCCCAGGTGGCAGGCTCAGGGACAGGAAGCTGGCATCTCAGACTGAGTCACAGAGCCTCCTTCCTTCTCAGGTACCGGGAACAGGACAGATCAGCAGCCTCTACTGCAAGGGTGGGAAACTCGTGGCTGGGTGATGGCAGCCACAGGACTTTCCTGAGAAAGGCTCGTTCATTCTCCGAGGTTTGGATCCAACTATCCATTTCTCTTTCTGGGGGAAAACAGTAATTTCAAATGATTTTATATAATGTTAAATTCCCATTAATTTTCAGAATGATTCCCAAAGAATGAAGGCATGATCAACCCCTAATGGTTTATTATGGAAGAGCAACAGATATTCCCCTGTGACCCTGGACAGGTTGAGCCCTGATTCAGCGCTCCACATGTGTCCTCACAGTAATACCCACAGGGACACTCTTCAGCCCACTGCCTCTACGTTTTTACTGTTTCTTCTTTTCCACTTTTGTTTCTTCTTCGTCTTCATCTTCATCTTCGTCTTTGTCTTCGTCTTCTTTTTCCTGCTCCTGGAGATTAAACCCAAGGTCTTCCTTCTGTGCTATGTCTACAACCCATCTTTATTTTTTCTTTGGAGAAAGCATCTTGCTAAATTGTGAAGTTGCCCATGCTGGGCTCAAACTTGGGACCCTCCTGTCTCAGCCTCCAAGGCAAGTACCACAATGCTCATTTTTTAAACATGCTTTTTCATCTCATGAAAGGGATAGAACTAGTTTATTTGGGGTTAAAATATCCTAAGGGATGAACATATTCTTACCAGTTAAAACGTATGCTTAACAGTTAAAATGTATTCTTGAGCATTCATTTCTAAAGAGCTGTCTCCCATATAGGCCACTCAACACACACACACACACACACAATAAAATAATCACCTAAAACTAAGCAGGTCATTTTCAGAGCGTGGAGACTTCCTAAAGACGAGGACCAAGTCTGTCCTGTCCCCTGTGACACTGCCTGGGGCTGTCCCTGAACTCCGCACGCCTTTGTTTCCAGCTTCTGTGGGGCCCAGGAGGTAGCAGCCATCAGGCAGAGTCTCCCCTCTCCTGCAGTAAGTGCTGGGGCCACGAGGGAGTAGGAACCAGAGAAAAGAAGAAAGCAGGCCTGGGCCTCTTAGCGACTTAGGAAGACTCACCTCAAAATTTTAAAAAGGGCTTTGGAAGTAGCTCAAGGCAAAGGCCATGGGTTCAAGCCCTAAAATAAGGTCTATTTTTAAAAAAATATTGATGGGAAGCGATTAGCTGCACAGAGAGCATCCTTTTACATCAGAGTTCAGAAAACACCCAAATCACAGTTGAAAGTGGAATCGTAGTTGATGGCTGTGTGATAGGAAGGAGCCCGGAAAGGATGTGAAGCGGGGCCTCCTGGGAGGAGACAGAAGCCAATGTGTCCAGGGCAGAGAAAGAGCAGGCAAATGGAAAGATCAGGAGAGGCCCAGAACACCCAGGAAATGAAGTGCAGCTCGAGGGGAGCCCCACGGGTCATGAGCTGTGTTTGATGTCTGCAGCAGTCACAGAGGCCAGCAGTCATCCCAGGGAGAGAGGTGGCATCCCCTGGTCACCCCGCAGCTGCGTGTGGAGACAGCTTGGTCCGTGGGACAGCTGAGCCGTCCCAGGGCAGATGCTCGGTGCAGAAAGAAAATGCAAGAAGGGAAAGGATATCTACAAAGACACTCGGAGTCTTCTCGACAAGAAAGTGAATCACACCATGCTTTGTGCTTTGTGAAAACCCACGAGCAGGAGAGAGTGTAGACAGGCTTACACCCGGGTCTGGCAAATTCAGCTCATTAGTTGATTCTTTCTGGAGGACCTGGCCCAAGCTGTGCAACCCAGGAGAAACGTCAGGTGGTATTTGTGAAGGTGGAAGGTGACAAAGGTTGTCTAAACTTCGTGTGGGAGAGTATATGACAATAGCAGAGCTGCCACCGCCACCGCCACAGCCACAGTGAGACGTGTAAAGAGCCTGATGGGCATTAACAGGAGTGTGGACGCTCTGTGTCCCCCGCCTCGTCCTTCCCCCGCTTTTCCTCTTCCTCCTCCTCCTATCACTCTTGCTTTCCCCTCCCCCAAGCCTCCCTCCCCAGGAGCCATCGGGACCTGAAGAGTAGCTGTGGCCCTCTCTCATCTTGCAACAGTGGTTTGCAAGCTTTTTTGATGTGACCATGTGAAGAAATGTCATTTAGGCCTGTGTTATGGCCCATGCCTACAATTTCAGCACTCTGGAGGCTGAGGCAAGAGGATCACAAATTGGAACTCAGTCTGGAATCTGGTGATGTAGTGAGATTTTGTTTCAAAAATAAGAGCATGAAAAGGGTTGGAAGTGTGGCCCGGTGCAAAGCCCTGTGTTCAATCCCAGTCCTGCTTAGAGTAATGTGCGGTTTACATAAAGATGTGTGTCTAGTAAAGATACAAAACTTTTGGGAATAATAACCCTTCTGCATTTGACTCACGTTTATATTTTCCTTCTATTTGATTCTTTCCTGTGTAACTCTGGCTAAGAAACTGAATGTGGTCCGAAGCCTCAGAATCAATTCAGCAGCTGTGAAGCATCAGGACTCACAGCTCACACGCATCGCCTCGGGCCTCGGTCTCCTTGCTGACCATCTAAAGTGACTGTAGCCTCCAGGGAGGCTGGGGCTGAAGACATCAGCCCCTTTGCTCAGTACACTCACACAAAATCAAATTCATCTGCATCACGAAGTCCGTTCCCCCTCACAGAGAAGAAGAGAAAGTACACACCTCAGCTGGCTGAGAAGTAAGGGCCGGGGAGGACTCCATGGCTTGTGTGTTCATATCATCATGATCACGATGAAACCAAGCTCCGTGTGGACCCGACTCCATCTCTGCTTGTCTCGGGTCCCCCTGGCCCTGACGGTGCATGCAGTTCTCCTGTCCCATCAGGCAAGTTGTAACGCATGCAGATGTTCAAACAAAGCTTATCCACCCATAAACGTAAAAACATAGGCTTGAGCAACATGGTTGGCATCACTGTCTAGAAGTTGGCAACCTTGCGAGCAAGATACTTTTCATTTGATTGACTGATTTGTTGATCAATTGATTGAGATACAGTCTCTCTATGTCACCCAGGTTGGCCTTGAACTCGCTATGTAGCCCCTGCTGGCCACAACCCACCATTCTTCAGCCTCTGCAGTGCTGGGATGACAGGTGCGGGCCACCGTACCTGGCTTAGGGTATTTGTTTTTAACTGCTTGGAAGTAAATTAGCTTTTTTTTTTTTTTTAAATGAAAGTCCAAGCTACAACTCTGTTTTCTCTCTCTAAAAATTTAAAATCACATTAATTACCCATCTGGCATATCTCCTAATTTCCTATCTCTTCAGAAGCAAAACAGTAACCACACAAAGGGAAACCTGCTTAATCATTTCTTTTTGTTCTGTCTTTCAGGACAAGTCCCCAAGCGGTCCAGCTTGCCACTGACAGGGCTACACGACTGTCCCGGAGGACAGGTGTGATGATGGCCTCTGGCTGTGAAGTGGGCAGGAAGGGGGAGGCTCAGCTGAATTCTCTGCCTAGTAGAAAGGTGTTGAGTGAGCCAGCACCATAGGCTGGTTGTTATGTTTTCAGGAGTGTGCATGGGTGTGTGCACGGGTGTGTGCATGCATGCATGTGTGTGCACACACGCGTGTGTTTTGAGCACATTTAACTGAGCTGACTTCCACCTCTGTACTATCCTGTCTCCATTAAGCTCAGTTTCACTGCAACAAACCAATTCCTCAGATCGTTGCGCAAAACGCATTGAACAACTTGTGCCGCTCACGCTCTAGACAAAGCGCTATTTGCTAAAAGCTGCGCGTGGGTTCTTCGTTCCAGAAACCATGATCCCTGCACGAGACGCGTTTCTACCACTCACTCAGAACCCACGGAGGAGTCTACGAGCCACCGGCCGTTGTATCCTGACCCTCTCTCCACCCCTTTCAGCTCCCTTTTGACAACAGTTTACATAACCTGTGTTCCCTTCTGTCATCTCAGAGGAAGCCATTTGTCTTCTCGCATGAATTAATTTCAGGTGCATCTTTTACCACGCAAACTGTAAAATGTGATGCACTCCTTTTGGAAGTGCAGGAAGAGAGCGGTCAGATTATGTTTTCCCTGGCTGGGGACCTGTTAGCCACACCCACAGATTTCCTCCTGAGTGCCACCCCGATATTCATTGGAGTGAAAGCATGGCAAGCTAGGTTATTAGTTTTCCCAGAGTTCTTTGTAGTGTGGAGGAACCATGTGTCCTATTTTAGGTCCAGAAGATCTAAGCTGAAGCACACTGGAAGTTTTGAAGAAAGCCTTCATTTTTTGAGTTTAGGATACAGATATGGCTGTCAGTGCCTTTCCATATTCTTTCCCTGAGCAAAAGTAGGATGGTGGGAGCTGAAGCAGCCTTCTTTAGATCATGAGGCAAAAAAGTAGGTAAAGCAAAAAGAAATTGGCTCAGAGGCCTCTAAACCATAAACCAACCCTTCTCATTACCTTCAAGTGTCTATTTTTATAAGAAAAATAAGACTTTATTCATTTAAAACATTCATGAGTCAAGTATTCTCCTACTTGCAAGTTCTTCAGTCCAAAGACTCAGAGGTGACGTCTTTGGGGGCAGTGGGCAAAGGTTAGGTGGCAGGAAGATCTTCCCACCCTGCTGGCCCAATTTCCTCAGACCACACAGCTGTCATATTAAAGGCTGCAAATCTAAGTCAGGAGAGAGGACGTGAGAACAGAAATTCCTCTGTTCAAACTCTGTATTTAAAGGCACTGAGTTAGGTAGGTGTTCTTTTCAGTTTGAGATTTATTGCCTTTATTTCAGAAAGCAAAGCTCAGGGCTGGGAATTTAGCTCAGTGGCATAAGCACCTGCCTGGCAAGTGCAAGGTCATGAGTTCAATCCCCAGTACCACAAAAAAAGAAAAAAAGAAAGAAAGAAAGCCATGCTCACTGAGCATGGTGTCCTCACCTGTTATCCGAGCTCTCAGTAAGCTGAGGCAGGAGGACTGCTGTGAGTTAGAGGCCAGCCTGGACTGCATAGTGAATTCGAGGCCAGCCTGGACTGCATGGCAAGAACCTACCCCAAACCAAACCAAACCAAACCAAACCCCAACAGAAATCCAAATAAATGAATAATTAATGATGAGACCTTAGCAACATGACATATGCAAGAGGCAGGTGTTTTGCTAAGGAATACCTGACCAGGTCCCCTGTGCCCATCACCCCGCTCCCTGCATGGTCCCCTCTGGTAGCCACATCACCCACTGACCTTCCTTCCAGCCACAGGACATTTTCTGCAGAGACACAGGGCGACTCCTATAACCTGCATCTTCCCTGTGTCCCAGGGATCAACTCTGCACGGGAGGTGGAAGCAGGGTTGAGACACAATCTGTGAAGACCTCCGTGACATCTGTCCACACTTCCTTCCACTAGCCGCGTACAGTTCCCCGCTTGAGATCATTCTCCTACTGCAGGGTCAGAGCCTCATGGTTCCCACACTTGCATTCTCCTCCTACACTTGGCCTCGCAGAGGGTGGATTTTGAAGCCAGAGAGGCATGGCTTTGATGCCCAGTGAGCCACTTCCTCCTGTGTGACCTTAATCTAGTTACCTGACTTCACTGTTCTCCCATTGTTTCCTGTCTACATGGGCTATAAGCAAAGTTACAACGCTTGGATAACATATGTAATGGGCCTAGAACAGATCCCACTGTCAGTGCCAAGTGGATGTTGACTGCTGTGGTCACTGTAACTTACCTGTTCCCAAGGTTCCCCTCCATGCTGGTGATGGAGGACAGAATAGCCCCATAGACCGAACCCTTAGCAAGTGGACAGTGAACTAGGCAAAGTCCCAGAAAAAGTTTCCGTGTGGTCCCACCTGCATGGGCTCCCGGCGCACACCCAGGACCAGAGGGAACTGGCAAGGGGCTTCCTTCCTCGGCTGGGCAGGAAGGACACAGGTTTATACCCCAACTGGAAAAAGAAGAATGATGCCGTATCTTCCTGATTTCATCCACCGGCGGCCCCTCTTCCCCAGGTCTCACTGCAGCCAAATTCAAGAAACAGATGTTTGCAGAAAAACATTCTCCCCAGAGGCCCCGGGACTGTTTATCCAATTTCCACCCTGCCACCTTGACTTCAGCTCAGTCCTGCAAAACCCAGACAGCAAGTCAGGATGTGCAGACTGCGGAGGCTCAAGGAGGGGTGAGGTGGCCGTGCGAGGCTGGGATGCTGGGGACATAAGCTCGCTCTGGTAAGCAGGACCAGAGACTTCTCGTCCAAGGGAGAACAAACTTCTTTTCCAGGTTAGGACCTGCACTGCCATGAGCTCTGCTGCACTGTGAGCAGAGACATAGTCTTGTGCTTCCCTCCTTGCTTCCATGGCGTCTGAACCGTCCCTGCAGCGGGCGAGAGGAGGCCCCACTGTTCTGAGTCCATTTCCACCATGCTGTTCCACTCTGATGATTGGAGTCTGTCTCTCTTTCTCTGTCTCCAGCTGTAATGGTTGATATGTTGAGTCAACTTGAGAAGTCAAAGAGGCTTAAATAAGTAATTCAGCAGTTATACATCTTAATATGCAGAGACCATGCCCTTACTTCTCTAAGATATTGTTCATTGTGTCAATTTGAGAAGGTCAGAAGTTTAACTAAGTGACTCAGCAGGGGGCCAGGGTCCTCACTTTATAAACATTCTGAGCCTGTGCAAGGGGAGGGGCACCCAGATGGTGTGAGTGCTACACCTGCCCTAGGGCAGGTAGCCTACATACAGTGTAAGGGAGGAAATGAGGCTTGCTCTGCCCACCCACCTTTTGTTCTTGCTGCTTTTGCTGTCTTCTGGCACCTTTGAATTATTGCCCCTGTGCCATGCCACCCTGTCTTGGAGTCAGCTGATTATGGATTGGAACCTCCACAAACTGTGAGTTAAATAATCTCTCTTTCCTTAATTTTGAGTGTTCAGTATTTTGTCACAGCAATGAAAGGAAAGTAACCAAGACACTGTCTCTCTTGTTCTTTCTCTGTCTCGGTCTCTCTCTCATTATTCTGTTGAGGGGAATTTGTCTACTTTGAGTACTCCTGGAGATCGGTGAGTGATTGTGATGGCTGTGTCTCAATGCTCCTTGGATGGGTCAGGCTTGTCTATTTCAACTTCATCCTTCTTGTTTCTGTAACAAGTTGGAAGTGGAATGGGAAGGTGGAGGAGAGATGTTTCTCAGTAAGATTTGCAGCATCTCTGGGGTAACTAGGGAAAGCCCAGCCTTGACTGCAACATCTGCTCTGAATAAGGGCACCGAGGGACCTGCCATCAGATTTTTCCATCTTGAGGATGATCACCATGTATGTGCACAAATAAAAACGTGAAGCATTCTGACAGCCAAGCAAACCGTGAAGAATTAAGCCTCCCAAACGAAAACACAGCACAGCACCTCGCTCCTGCTCATGGGAGAGCTCCTGTCCCCATATTGTCCCCTCCTTCCCTTCTGGCTTTCCCAGCTGCCTGTCCCTCTCAAACAGGTTTGGAGAGGGAAAGATCCAACTTGTAAGAAACAGGTTTCTTAATAATAAAATCAGACTTCTCCAAAGGAGACATTAGAGGTAGAGCATTCTGGATTGGGAAGAGAAGTTTATACCACAGCCAGTGCCTCCCTCAGGAAAAGTTTCCAATGACTCCTGAGTCCTTTCAGATCTCAGTCCTCCCTTTCCTGTCCTCAATTTGTCCTTTTTGCCACAATAATCCCTGCTGCATTGAGGATGAGCTCAAGATGACCTAGCCCATATTCTGACCATGTCTGTCTGGGATTAGCTCAGTGAAATCCTGTCCTGGGTCCATCATGGACCAAGCTCTGCCCCCCATCCTGTGCCTAACTCCGGGCTTCCATCCTCTCCCAGTCATCATGCTGGGCACGACCACTCTACCTTTTGTAGTCACACAGAATCTTGTCCTTGTGCCCCATGTTACAGAGATACACCCTGTGATACTGTGATTTCAAGGGAACATCCCAAAATAAAAGAATACAAAACAGTGCCTCATATACGATGAAGCATTATAAATATATCAGTGGGGCCACATTTGAGTTTTGCAGATATCTTGTTGTTTTGTTTTCTGAGACAGGTCTAATTCATATTCCAGATTGGCTTTGAAAAATGACATACATGTCGTAGTTTGGATCTGGAATGATTCCCAAAATCCTGTGCTACAGGCTTGGTCCTTAGCCCAGGGTTCCCTTGGGAAGTGGTAGAACCTTTAAGAGGCAGGGCCTGATAGAAGGAAGTGAGGTCACCGGGGGTGTGGCCTCGGAGGGGTCATTGGGACCTGGCCCCTTCCTTTCTGTCTTCCTGCTTCTGTGACACCATGGAGTAAAAGGTTGGCTCCACTGTGATGTGCTGGCTCCTCAGACACCCAAAGCAATGGGGAGAATCAGTTGTGGATGGAAACCTCTAAAACAGAAAGCCAAAGGAAATCTTTCTTCTCTTTGATTTGCTTTGCCTCAGGTATCTGTTACAGTAATGTAAAGACAAACACAGTATATACTTCCCAAATACTTTATCTGGTAGCATCCCATCAGGCAAATAGCCCCAAACACAAGTCTTGCACTTGCTACTAGTTTCACTTAAATTAAAAAAAAAGAAAACACCTAATTGATTCCATTTGAAAGAAAGTTTAATAATTTTGGCAAAATAATTCTTAAATACTATACTAAGAAGCTGAAGTTAAGATAAAGATTAAAGAATCCATGGAGGGAAATACTCCTCAGTGTCAGAAGATTATTTTCTCTTCCTGCTTCCTCCTTCTCTCTTCTCTTGTCTTTAAACATTATTTTTATGTGTTCTTGTCATAAGAAAAAGACTTTAAAACTATGACCCAATGTCAGCAGAAAACTGATCTTTTAAACTAATGGTTCTTGTTGAGGACTCCTTTAGTGATATTCAGCTAGAAGGAAAAAAAAAAAAGAAGAAAGAACTTTGCAATAAACGACCTTCATGGAAGAAGACTATTCATGTTAATTAGTAGCTCTTTGCAAATGTGAATCATATATGCATTAGGCCATGCCATGCCAAACAATGTGTGCATTGTAGTAAACATCAAGACAAATCTCAAGTATAGTTATCAAAATTTTAGAAAACTCTGGCTAGGGCTTTTTTTCCCATAAGACTGTGACTTCCTGCTCCTGGTGTATTGCACAATAGTATCTCTCCTAATGGCTTTTAGCTTTTGCCACTGCCAACTTTTATATTTAAAATCCATACAATTATGGACAATTTATGAACATTATGAGGCTTTTCTTTTTTGCAGTGATTCTTACTGATTCAAGCCAGCTTTTATCCTCAGAAAATCAAATGCATTTTGCTTACAACACTAGATTCATTCTCACATATTCCACTTTATTCTTATTATTAGTATTCCTTATTATGCATATTTAATTTAAGAATGCATTTTCTCCATTAAAAAATTAGAATATGCTGAAAGAAGTACTAGACGGTGATTATTTGCTTTAGTTTGCTATTATTAACCATGCAAGCCCTGATAACAGTCTTCCCAAAGTTGCAAGCAAGAGACGAAAATTAAAAAGTAAAAAAGATAAAGTGAAATGGAAATTTGTTTGAAAAGTCACTGGGCTTCTTTATATAATGATGGTCTATCAGGTATCAAATTCAATAAAAGAATAGTTTTTATATACCACTCAGGATGGCTCTTCAAAATGAGTCCAATAAGATATACCTTGCACAAAGCTAAAAATTAAGGTGTAAGGTGTGTTTCTATTTGCCTCTGCCCCAGCCATATGGGGCACTTTAGAGATGCCCCTCCCCCTCCCCAAATAAAAGCCACACTTTGGGAACTGTAGCCGTACAGCACTAAGACTAAGAAAACTCTTGAGTGCGCTAGACAGACTGCTCCTGCCCCCCTACCCCTCTCCCCACCTCCAAATAGGAAAATCAATGGGCCACACTTTAATAAACTTATTAGCAAAAGAGTAAGGATACTGAGTCTGCAAGAAAATAACCAGTTAGAAAGCCTTTCTCAATTACACAAACATGGACTGGAAGCTATTGGCCAAATGATTGGGTTTCATCTATTTGTCTGCTTTTCAGTGTGATGCCTCACAAGTTTGAATCTCCCCACTTCCAACTCCAAAGCTATCGATTTAACTGATTGCTTTAAAATTACAAGGGTAAACCAACAAGCTGAGATCGTACCCTCAGGTCATTTGGAGAACACCCTCGTCTTCCCACCACCTCACAGACGGCTTCAGACTCCACACAGATCTGTGTCATTTTGCTTTCCAGAACTGGGCCCGATATTAACTGTGTTGACCATGGTGGGAAGAACAAACAGCTTGTGCATTGGTGAATATTCTGCTCCTGCTGTTATCATTTCTTATTGGCTTGAGACCTTAAAAATCTATGGACCAACTGACTTTGTCCAACTAAATTAATGCTCACACTTTCTGTACACCTCTTAAGCATCTACTGTATGGGGGAGACCATGCCAACAACTTCTGATTTTATGTGTTACCTAATCGTAAGACACCCACATGAGTTTCAGCCCACATTTCCTGCATCAAAATTTTTGTTCCCCCCACTTCCTAGCCCTGTGAATACCCACGCATTACTTTGTAATGTGAAAAGTGAAAACAATGATATTCCACTCACAGAGTTGAGGTAAAGGTTAAATGTAAAACCCTTAGGACGGAGGTCCCTGAGCCTACTTGGCCCATACACATATGATGCTATACCTCTAGGAGCCCCCAGGATATGCACCCCTGCAGCAAACCCTAGTATTCTGGACATTCTTTTGTTTTTCTTAGCCTTAGTAAAAAGGAGGGAGGCCAGCCAAGATTAAAGTCACCATTCCCCATCCTCTCCCTGCTTACATATCACTTCTACTTCCTTCCTTGACTACCCTTTGGTGAGCCCTCATATCTTCAAAGGAAATAGCATATTTGAGTTAAAACCAACAAATTCCTTGAAAATGAAAATATAAGCAAACTTTAACTAATTAGCTGGCTAATTATTCTCTCTCAAAGCCAATTTTCCTCAGTTCTACTTACAGCCATGATCAAAAACAAAGCATCAAAAAATAGCAAAGGTGCTCTTTCTTGCTATTTTGGCAATTAAAGTTAATCAAGTGCACGAGTAACCGCACAGAGATGAGTTAACTAATATTTGGAAAGCATCACTCCCTAGTACATACATATTTTTTCTATGCATTTTTTAAAAGCAAGAGAAAGTATAATGTGGGAGCACAATCTTTCAGTTATCTCCGTAAAGAAACAATAGTGATTATCAGCAACCTGAGTGTAAGTTCTGAAATCTCAAATTAAAATATCAGAGGTGTATCCCATTTATAATCTATCAATTTTCCTCTTGATTGGGGGTCCTGAAACCCAAGCATTTCTCTCTCCAGACATTTATTTTTAACAACGTGTTTTAGGATTGATGCCTCGCTTCCAATACTATGTTGATGTATCATTTCCCAGTAGTTATAGGAGCCCATGAATCGGTACCTCTTGACCCTCTGGTGAAAGCTAGGTCAGATTAATCACGACATTATTGTGTCATGCATTCTCACAGTCTGTCTCTGGGAAAAAGTCATGTCTGCTGTAGCACAATTATCTATGACTGATGATACAGACCAAAGTCATTATAATAAAATTTATTTGGCATAGATCTTCTCAGCAACACTTCCAACCTCGCGTCCTGCTTAGTAGGCACATGGGATTCTCCTTCGCAGAGCTGCATTTTCTGCCAGTAGAAAGCCAAGGGTCCTTAATGGACACATTATATGCAAAATGATGTAAGCTTTTAGCATCACCTCCCTGGAGGTTGCTTGATGGAGATGGATCTACACCAGGGGTACTTCACCTCTGTTAGCGGAGAGCACCCAGACTCCATGAGGCTTACTGAAGCCAAAGATCTAGCGGAATCAGGGCACAGGCAACCTTATCCCAATGCCTTCGCGCGGGAAGTCTGCACAGTTGCCACAAACCTGGGAGGTCCAATGGGGGGTGGGGGTGGAGATGACCAAAGGTCGGCAATAGCTGCCCCCTTCACGTGTATCTGAGGACACCAGAGGCTTTCCTTGCTCTGGTGTTTCCTGCGTATCCTTTAACCCTTGTGTTTCTCTTGAACTCTCCATTCATCTTAGGGAATTTCTGTGATACATAGCCCTCAACCACCAGTGCTGTCCAGAACCCTCGCCTGAGGAGGCCACTTTATGTTTGTGGCACTTCCGAGGGTGTCAGGATGCTGCCTTTAGCCTCCTGGGGTCCACCTCAGATCTCCCAGTGTCTTATCTTTACTGTGTTCCAGGCCCCATCCACCTCACCTGGAGGCTGCATTCCAGGACTTAGGGATCTTCTCTTTACAAAAAACCTAGCACTTAGGAACCTTTAATTTCTTCTTCCTTGGTTATCCTTGTTACACACACACACACACACTCACCACAGAAGCAATTGCAGTTGTGTGCCTAAGTCTATCTCAGCAATTTAATATTAGATAAGACAAGAGATGATAAGCAAAGGAGTAAGCAAATTGGGTTGGTCTCGTTCACCGAGAAATATAGGACAAAACAATTTCTACCGACTTTATTAATCTATGCGTTATATATTATTAACTATAACTGTTTAAAGTGTACAATTCAGTGAGGCTTGACAGATGTCTGTACTGGTAAAACCACCACTACAGTCAAGATAAACTATAAGTTTTATAGTTTTAGTTTTACATTTAACTTTATTTTAAAATAATCATTTAAAAATAATATTTTATAATTATGAAGCTAGCAAAAACTATTCTAGAAAAATATCTGAGAGATTTGCTATAAATTTTTCAATGTTTGTGCTTCCAGTTCTTGCTTAGTTTAGTTTAATTTTGTCTAAAATAGGGTTCAAAAGGAGAGAAGAGGGTTGGTAAGGACTTGTGCTTTTTATACTTGAAATTTTATCTTACAAAAATTTGAGAGCAGACTTATTTATTTATTCCAGCATGTTTCAAACATATTTTCCTACAGATGTCCATATTTTTAAAACCCTAATTTGAAGTATATACAGAAAATCATGTCTTACTAAAAATGTATTTAGATAGTCCCTTTCTTTGGTATTTATCCTGTTTCTGATTGCTTGATATTATTTCTTTAAATATTGCTCTGAATTTATCTCATATCAAGTTGTTTACTACTGTATAAAATGTTGCTCTGAATATCCCTGGATGTAATCTTAATTCTCTGATTATTTTTTAAAACAAATTATTCCATGTGGATTGGATTTATCATCTTTAAGAGTAAGAATATCTAATATCTATCATACCTACATTAACCACTAAGTCCAAAAAGGTAGCAGATATTATTTTTGTAGTAATAAATTTAAAAGGCCTGTCTACTTAAAGTTAACGGGTGGTAAGACTCTCTGATGGTCTCACTTTGATACTATACAGTGGTACCTCTGTTCATAACTTTTTTGGTGGACAATCTGGTTTGCAAACAGAAGCATTGGGCAACATTTTCTTTCTGTCTGTGAATTCTGCATCAGGTAACAGTTACAACCGTGACCATCTTTCCGGTCCGAACACCAACATGGCTGTGTTTTCTAGAATCGTGGAACGAACCAAGGTACCACCGCTTATGCATGTACAGACAGACACATATACATGCAGACATGTGTATATGTTATCTATTCCTAGAAGGAGTACAGCAGTGTATAGACCTCACCGTATTTTGCAACAGTTCTGTCCCTCCATTTTGGGGACTGCTTTTGTTTTTAATCTTAGCAAATATGTTACAATAAAACAATAAATCATTGTTCTTTTTAATATTATCTCTTTACTTTTGTGAGCCTGAGTATCTTTTCATACACTTTCAATCATATCTATTTCTTTGTGGATTATTTGTCTAATTCTTAGCCCACTCTTACGAGCCTTTTTAATTGATCTATAAGCACCATGTATATATCAACTTGGATCAACTTATTAGCATGCACTGTTATTTCTGCCAAAGAAATTTCAAGTATTTTCCTTTTTGTTATGTCACATCATTGTTTGTGGTATTTTTTAAACTGCAGAGATTTTAGACTTGCATAAAATCAAATCTATTAAATGCTTATATTAGGTTTGTCACACCACAATGACATTCCTGTTTGTAGACAGATGAATGAATGGCTCCTTTTTGATGCTTTCCGTGTTTGTCTTACATTACAACGTTCTTGTCCATTGTGCCTCATCTTGGTGCAAGGCAGGCAGATGGATGTGACTTAAGCCCAGGTGCTCATAGAGCAGAGCAGGAGGCTCAGGTTCCAAGTTCAAGGTTGTAGGGGGAGGGGCCTCAGTGCAGAGAGTGAGGATAAAGGGAAAACGAGAAAAGACAGAAAAGAGAATCAAGAGGGTGCCTTCTTGGGGGGAGGCTGGCCTTGCTTCACAGCAAAACACAGCTATTGCTCCATCATGCAGGGTGTCAACCAGGAGAGCAATGGAACCAGTGCAGTTCCATGGCATAGAGGGGGTTTGAGAGGTGAGGAATTGGTCCTTCATCCCTCTCTTCCAATGAGAGGTGAGGAACTGGTCCTTCATCCCTCTCTTCCAATGAGAGGTGAGGAACTGGTCCTTCATCCCTCTCTTCCAATGAGAGGTGAGGAATTGGTCCTTCATCCCTCTCTTCCAATGAGAGGTGAGGAATTGGTCCTTCAACTCTCTCTTCCAATGAGAGGTGAGGAATTGGCCCTTCAATCTTCTCTTCCAATGGCTAGAGCTTGCATCTTGGAGCCCTGCTACCCAACTATTCCAGGAAACTGCTGAGAAAAGCTGAGTTCTGTGGACTCAGCTGGGTCCAGCCGGAAGACAAAACTGCTTGTAGCTTCCACTGAGACCCACGGTGTCAACAGGAGCTGTGCCCCAGGGCCAACCAGGAGAGTAGCCTTGCTGGATGAGGACCACAGCCGATGCTCAGGAGATGGATGGAGCCTCCTGGGTACAGGCCGGCACCTGCGTTGAAACTAGGGGCGGATACGACTTCAGCACCCAACACTGATCTTGGCTTCCTGTGATGGGCAACTCTTCCTTCACCAATCGGAATTCCAGCCTTGCTGCATTCTAAGTTCTAACTATACTAGACTCAATTTCTGGCATATAATTATGAATGTACAAATGTATATTTATAGCAATTCTTAACTTCAGTGTCATAATTTTCCTTTCATTCTTCCAGAGTTTTTACTGGTTGTTCTCATAATTCAAGTATGAAGGTAAAATCAAAATAACTTTAACTAGTTGCATAAAACAATTGGGAATTTGCCTATAAGTCACATTAAATGAATATATATCTGTTCAGGAACTATCAATATCTTATTCATATTATATCTTATCTTTTATGTACATAATAGGAGCTTCAGTGCATTTAAGATTAATGTCTCTCAGTAAGATATCTAAGGTCTTTCACGTAGCTCCTGAATAAACAATTTATATCTACCTATGTATTTTACATTATGTTACTTTGGTAGGCATGGACTTTTTTATTATGCTTTTTAATAATTTCTGACATATAAAATTTTGTATATTCATTTTGTAACTGAGTATCTTCTTAAACTTCTAGTTAGTCCAAATCATTTTTCAGTTTTTCTCATGGGTTTTCCAGACAGTCATATTGTCTGTAAATAATGATAATTTTTCTTCCTTCGCCCATAATAATGCTTACTACTTATTTTTCCTACCCTTTCTGATTGGCTCTCCTCACACACACTCTCTTCAGGATGTTGTTAAACAATCATGATAACCTTCATCTTTATCTTGCCCCTAACTTTAATAAAAAAGCTTTTGCTATTTTACTTTGTAGTATAATATTGGCTGTCAGTTTCAGAAAGAAATTTTAAATCATATCACCAGAGAGCATTTATCTTGCTAGATTATAGTTTTTTAAAAAAATTGATGATTGATATTGAACATGTACCATCTAGCTCCATAAGGACATATCTATCATCTATATTACCATCTTGATTAGACCTCCCAGGACATTGTCTGCATTACTTTGAAAAGGACACTCAAGCCTTTGATCCAGAGCTCTTTCTAATTGGATGCTGGCTTTTCACTTAGCACTCAGTGCTTCTCCAGAAAGGAGCCTCTGCCCTCTTCTCCTGCTGCCCCGGACACTGAATCCTTTGCTTTGAGGAAGGCCATCCACCCATCACGACACAGCTCCACGGATGTGCTACCAGGAGCCCACCCAGCAGCTGAAGTGTGGGTCCCAGCTCTTACCCTCTCCCAGCCCACCTTCCTCCAACACAGCAGTTTCCTCTATCGGCCCTCAAGCATGAAGTGTTTTTAGGCGTTGGTTCCTTAGTGAGACAGGGGCGGCATCCCATTGATTTTATCTCCCATCCATGGTGTCGTCTCCATATCTTTCATCTTTGGACAATAGTGATCCCAGGCCTAGCATCTTCCAATGCTTTATTTGCTTGGCATTTATTTTCTTTATCTTGATATTAAAACTTTATGAATTTTCATATTTTACTAAAACAAAATACACCTTTTAGCTGATTTCTCTTTTTTCCCCCAGTACCGGGGATCAAATTCACAACCATGTGCTTCCAAGGCAGGCACTTATGCCACTGAGCTAAATCCCCAGCTGGTTTCATATGGTTTGGAAATCTCTGTTCTTTTTCTGACGGTCAGAAACATGTTTCCCTTCAAGGAAGTGCGGAGGTAGTTGGGAACACTCCAGTTTCCTATTGTGTTTCCATCTCATGGGTCTCTGCCCAGTTCCCAAAGTTGCTTTTCCACCCCTTCATCCATTTATCACATTCCCCCCACCAGAGCCCTCTACTAAAACCTGGACCTGCATCTCACTTTACTGAGAAAGCCAAGGAGGGCAGAGGAGAACTCCCAGGCTTTACTCTAGAACCCTCTCTGGAGTCCTCCGTATCCTCTGCCTGGTTTGCACCTTACCTTCATTTTCATAAGAACACACACTTGTCTTTCATCGCCTCTTCACTGCCCTCCATCTTTGGACCTGTGTTTACCTTTACTATATTTTCAACCTGTCATCATTGACTTGTAAACTTTAAAATCCTTTAAGTTTTCTCCTGACATTTGTCTCTCTAGCTTCTTACTGCTTTGTCTCTGTCTTTCTCAGTCATAAATTTAGAAACCCAGAGTTCCTTTCCTGGCTCCCTTTCCCCCTTCTTCTCTTTTTCCTTTTTCTTTTCATTCTCCTCTTTTTCCTAGATGTCACCCAGGGTCTTGTATGTGCTAGGAGAGCTCTCCATGGCACAGTCATGCTCCAGCCCTGTCCTGTAACTTTCATTCTGAGACAAGGTCTCACCAAGTTGCCCAGGCTGGGCTTAAACTTGTCATCCTCTAACCTCAGCTTCCCAGGTAGCTGAGATTGCAAGCATGCACTGCCTCACCCCATCCTGCCTGATTCTTAAATGTTGACCCCTTTCTTCCTCTACCCCCGGATTTTATATTTTAGTGCTGTTTGATTTCAGGAGCCCAAAATGCAGTGACTCCCAGGGAATTTCATTCCCTTCATGATTCTCTACTAGTCCATGTACTGTGGACTCCAGAAGTCTCGTTTCTGGCCCCAGCCTCTCTGGAGCTGCCCACCAAGGGCTGGACACCTCCCCCTGGGAGCCCAGATGCACCTCAGAACAATATCTGCAGGCTTCCCTTTCAGTGCCCCGCAATCTTCTCTCTTATGTCTCCTCAGAAAGCCTCTCTCCTCAGAAATTTCTTCTACTCTCTACTCCTTAAAAATCTTGTCTGCCCTGATCTTGACCTTGCCAAACATTTCTAAACATTGTCATCAACTCGAATCCTTTTTTTTTTTTATAAGCACAATAGTTCTTTTTAAATTACCTTCAAGCTGAAAATTCTCAGAGCAGCTCTGTTACCCTTGAAATGAAGCACAAACTCCTTGGCTGGGCAAACAGATTCTGTTTTCTAGAACCTTCTGTCACCACACTTCTGTCTGGTTCCATTTCTCTATTATTCACAGTGCTTTCCAAGGTCACTACGATTTGTACATCTTCACTTACCTTGTTTTCTATGGATATTGTTTCTACCACCTCCTCCCCCACCTGTCTTATAAGCCAACATCTATTTATCTTTAACGTTATCTCAACAGTCACCTACTCTGAATCTTGTCCTGGCCACCACTCAGTCCTCCAAGCTAGTCATTTTTCTTTGTCTTTTCTACCCTTGTGTGGACTTATATCACGACTTCTCTATAGGACATACCCATTTGTAGCTTTACCTCCCAGTAATAGCATGTGAGCATATGGTGGTCTTTTCCTTATCTCTTTATCCAAACACTTTTGAGCACTGTGCTGAGTGTGAAGAATATACAACAGAATTTTTACCTCTAAGAAGCACACACAGAGAAAGGAAAAAGAAAACATACATATAAGCCTGTGAATAGCCTGCTAGCAATTGCCTCCATTTATCTCAGAGCAGAGAGGTCACCTCTTTAACTGTATGACCAGCAGCTCCTACTGCGCCTGACATACTTCCTCAGCCTTTGCCTGGGGTCATTGAGGGCACCATAGTGTGTCGGGAAGGAAAGGAGTGAGCAGTCAGCTCATGGAACAACCCAAAGGGAGCTCCCTGGTAGCCCCTTTTCCTCTCCAAACTGTACTTGTATTTGCTCAATTTTGCATTTAGACCACCTCCTTTGGGAGCACGAGGGTTCCCTATACAGTAGCCACAGGAGATAGTGGTGAGCCCATGTTCTATCAATAAATTTATGGAGTTTCCTGCCAACTATGCCTGGGCCTGGAACTCAGATCCCTTGCGTGAATTTATAGCCAGAAATGCATGGCTAGAAGGAACCAACCGAGCCACGGGCTTCTGACCAAGGTAGAATCCAGGGCAGTGGGAGGGACATCTTCCTTCCATTCCTGCAGAACCCGGTTGGAGCAGAGATAATTCCTGGTTACCACCCACAAAGTATGACCTTCATGTATCCTCAATATCTTGTGGCCTCAAATGCTCTATCCTTAAAAGAGGATGAGTCTCTTAGAGAAAACTGTGACCTGAAACACCTCTCTTAGTGTACGGCACACATCATCATGGCTCCCTTTCAGGCTGAGCTCACTCTACCCTGCAGGAACAGGGAATCTAGCTTCTATCTGGTCTACGTGAGTAGAACTGGGTTCTTTTCTGACTGTGTTTTTGCTCAGTTGTACTTTCCCTCAATGATATCTACGACTTCTCCTATATCTCCTTGACTGAACTTTACCTTCTCTTCAAGACTCGCATAAATATGAAGTTCATTGTGGTCAGAATTTTCCATCACCACCAACAGTTCACTGTGATTTTACCAACTGGCCTGGAAGAAGGGACACAGGTCCAGGTGTCCTAAATCCCAGTCTCAGCACCACCCACCATTTGGTCTGTCCATGCATTTCACTTGTGATTTGATTCTGCTCTTCACTGCCCCCTTCTTTCCTCATCAAAGATGATCCTGGTTGTTCAAATTATAGCACAGATACTTGCAAAAGGGAAATTGAAACGGTTTCTTCCTATGGCCCTTGGTTTAAAATATTTCACATCTTATTTTGTAAAAGGTAGCATTAAAAAAGTGAAAAAGAAAAGGAAAAAAACGAAAATCAGGATGACCAGAAAGCAAGAGAGACTGTCCATATTAGTCTAGAACAATGGATCAGGGGTTAGGGACAGTCCCTACCTTGAGCACAAGTGAAATACAATCATTTCCCTTCCTCCTAGACCAGGTAGAAGCTGGCTTTCCTGTTCACTTCTGAAGTTCAAACAGTCAGCCCATTTATTGGGCTATTCTAACAAAGCTGTGGGTTAATTTCTTTATAATTCTTTAAAAGAAAACTGGGTTACTAATATCAACAAAATATCCTCTTTCTCCAGAAACATTTCCTGGTTCTGGCATTTGAGTTTGTATGACTCTACATGGAATTAGGTTGGAGTTTGTTCTGTTTTGTTTTGCTTTGCTTTCTTGTTTTTAGGTTGCTGAGTTTTATTTCAGATGTGAGACATGAATCTCTTGACTCCCAGAAATCTTCAAGGCAAAAATCCAAGGTAAAAACAAGAAATTTCATGATTAATAAAACAGTTGAACACTGAGAATTTAGTATTGAGGAATGATGGTTGCTAGTTTTAATATAAGAATAAGATCACTCTTTTTGAAAAGTGTCCCATCTTCTTGGAATTATACACACAAGTACACACTTTGTAAGTGTTTACATGATACCTGAAGTTTGACACAAAGTAAGTTAAGTTTTCCGATAGTTAAAGAAGAGCTTTAGAAAAAAAAAAAAAAATATATATATATATATATATATATATATATATATATATATATTAGTAGAGTAGATTTTCGGGAAAATGGCAGCTTTATTTTAAGGAAATGTTTATACCGAAGCTGGCCCAAGCATTCTTTCTCTAGGCCAGTACAAGCATTTTGCTTCTCGCGTCTCTGTTTTACTCCCTCCACTTTAACAGTGTTCCTCTCCACATAACACAGAGAGTTTGCAGACTTTGGGAATAATTGACAGTCACCATATGCAAACCTGGGACTCAGACCATTTATTGTAACTTCTCAGCACCATCCAGAAATCAAGATCTCACAGGCCCAGAGCCTGTGGCTACAGTCTCTGAGCCTGGGTCACAGTCTCCAGCCCTGTCCCCACCCCAGTCCACCGTCATGTCTCTACTCAGAGACTGGTTTAAACAGCAGACACTTATTTTGTTTGCAATCCAAGTTCCTGCCCAGTGGGTGTCTGGTGAGGGTATCTTCCTGACTTGTGGCTGTCACCTTCACATGGCACCCATGTGTGGTGAAGAGAGAAGACAGACAGCAAGCCCAGTGTCCCCTGCGAGTGTCCCCTGCGAGGATGCTAACCCTACCAGGGCTCCTCCACTTGACCTAAATGACTTTACTCCAAATATAGTCCCCTTGGGGTTTGGACCTTCAATATATCGATTTTAGGGGACACAGTTAAACCAACAGCACATTCAAAATAGTCAAGTGGCTAAAAACACACCCAAGCTGTGTACTTAATTCAATCATCCAGTGTCAAATCCCAATTGTGAAAAAGACTTATCAAGTCGAATCATCTACCACTATTTGCTGTCAGTCGGGGGGAGGCTGACACCTCTGTCTCTTAAATCTCATGGTAAATTACTACTGGGGACCTGACCAAGATCCCCAGTCTCCCAAATGAGTGTATGGTGAAGGCTTAAATAAATGAGACAAGTGGTATGATTTTAGGGCTCCAGGAGGTTCAAAACCCTCTAGTAGGGGCTGGGGATTTAGCTCAGTAGCATAAGCACCTGCCTTGCAAGCAGGTGGTCATGAGTTCGATCCCTGGTACTGATAAAAAAAAAACCCTCTAGTAGAGTTCAAGACTCTGGGAGCTGAGACAAGGAATGTCTCTGGGTGACCCATGTTTATTTAGTTTTCAAACAAGGAAGGGGTTAGCATGGAAAATGTGGGAAACTGAGCAGGATCTTGGGAGTGGTTCGAGGATTTTTCTAAGTAATAAACTATGTTAATTTAGGAGAAATATCTTATGATAATTTAAGAAAAGTATCTTAGGAGAAAGTCTGCAGGTTGACACTCACTACAGGAGTGAAATGCCTGAAGCAACAATCTCTACCTTGTTATTTGGGGTTGGAGCCAAGGTATCCTCAGGTGTGGCCTTATCTTGCCCTTCGATTCATCTCTTTGCTCTCAGGCCATGTCCCAGCCATGCTACAATCCTGCACATGTGTTCAATTCCCAGCTTCAGTGGCTCCCAACAAATCAGGAGACTTCTTTGGCCAGGTTGACTTTTCCTCCATCATTGAATAACCTTTTGTATAGACTAGAGGTGCTCATTCTGCCGCAGTGCACACCCCTGACAGCCTGTGCCCCTTCCTGAGCTCACTCGTCCCAGGTATCTTCTGTTGTCTCTCGGTTCTCCAGGCCCATGTGTGCTGTGCTGCTTTCTCTCAAACTAAAATCTCCTCTTTCCACTCTTTCCTACCTCTGACTGTTGGTGACTGTCCTGTCTCTCCATACAGTGCTACCTGACAGTGGTCCTGGGTTCATTGCTAGTCACCACCCCTCAGCCACCTGGCTCTGTGTCCCATGTGCCCAGCAGGCTCCCCAGGCATGGCGACAGCTGTGCCCTCCCTCATGGGTCTGCTTTGCAGGCCACACTGTAACAGGCTCAGGGTTAAAGAGAATTTCTCTATCTTAGCATGATTTTCCCACAGCCATGACCTCCAAGAGCTGAGCTGCAAAAACATCCAGCACTGAGGTGTGGCCAGGTGAAAAGAGTCATTTGCTCCCTGCCAAGGCTGCAGACACTGCCCAGTGGAGCTTCCCTCTGGTCCTAGAATGGGAACATTCATAGGGGGACACCCATTCTCTATGACTGTGACTCTGGACCCCTCCCCTGCATGCTGGGGGGTAGAGGGCCACACTCAGGAAGTGAGAGCTGGAACAGGCTGGATCACTGTCATGTGCCTCTCTGAGGACAGCACTGTACAGTGAGCAGGAAGATACAGAAAACATATGAGACAATACACTGAAAAGATACTTGCATCTTCTGTCTGTACAGTAAACACAGGCACATGCCCCATGTCTATCCACCAAATTAGTTTCACATCTTTCTCTCCTTCCCTCCCTCCTCCTCTATTTTCTTCCCTCCCTCCTTTCTCTCATGACCTCAGACCAATCACCAAGTTGTGGTCCACATGTTATAAACTCCTCAACTTGCACAATTTTTACTAAGATATACCTATACAAAATCTAAATGTTAGACCTAGACTGAAAATCCAGCCAATCGGTCAAGGGCACATGAAGTGGACCCTTCCTGAGATTCATGCTGTGCCCTTTGTAAAACTGAGCACTGTTTCAGCCCAAGCTCCTGCACAGGCTCATGGTTCTGGGGTATTGAGTCAATGGACTGGGCTGCATTTCTGGCTCTGCCACGCCCAGCTGTATGACCTTGAACAAGTCACCCAGGTTCTCACAGGCTCCTACCCTTACCTCCAAAGCACATGAGGAGAATATTAATACTCCTTAGCTTATTGTGAGGATAAAATCAACCAACATGTATGTATAAAGCACTTCTATCAAGGCCTGGCCTCTCGGCTTCACAAACATCATCTACCATACGACTCTTACATTTTTACTGAACACCTGGCATGTGCCCAGAACTAGGGCAGAGGCAGTGTGAAAACAGGCTGGCCTGGCAGTGCTAATCAACCCATCTTCCTCTTGAGCTGACAGGTGAGTGTGTCAGGTGGGGAGAACCAGGCCTGGTTGGTCACTGTGGCCTGCCCACCCCACCACAGAAGATGTGACACAGTTTCTGAGACACCGTTATCATGATTAGCGGCCATCACTTTGAGCACCTGGGATTTATTCCAATTGAATTTAAGGCTCTTCATGAAAACTGATAGAGGATACTGGGCAAACATCTTTCTTCGCTCTCTGTTTCTTCTCACCAGTACTGGGGATTGAAGCCAGGGCCATTGCACTGAGCTACATCCCTAGTCCTTTTCTATTTTCTATTTTTGAGACAGAGTTTTGCCATTCTCCGGCCTCAGCCTCCTTCACGAAGCAGTGTGGTCTGGGTACAGTGGAAAGGAGTGTATACCTGTGAGGTGAAAGCATCAGGTTAACTGGCCAGTTGAGAACAGAGTTTCCCACGAACCAAGGGACGGTTCTGCCTGTGTGCAGTGCTAGGAGGCGGCTCTGAAACGCACTCCTCTGGAAGATCTTCCTTTGCACACCACACCCAGCGGGAAGCACAGGCTGATTTCCCTGCTGCACCTCAACTCTTCCTCGTGGCTGCGCTCCACTGTCTGCACCACTGCTCACCAGCGATGAGGAGAAAGGAAACTTAGAGGGTAGGGACTCTAGGACAGAGTCTCACGTCCTGTTGAAATGGGCTTGCCCAGCCAGGGGTGGTGAGCAGCTGCTTCTCCTTCCCCCTAAAATTGTAATTCCCCACATCCACCTAGCTCTGGATACCCACTGAGCACGTGAGCATCTGTCGGTGGATTTTCTCCATCACCATATGCACTGAGCAAGAGACACAGACTGATGATAACGATGCTGACAATGATAGTCATACACGATAAAATAAAATAAAAAACTTTTGTTGAGAGCTTACTCTGTACCAGTTACCAGGCCAAATGCTTTGTATGGATTATCTCAGTTGGATTTCATCTGCTTTCAGCTACAATAACTGAATTCCACAAACTGGGCAGGTTATAGAAGAAGGCTCTTCAGCTCCCAGTTCCGAGCTTCTTGGGGGGGATGAGTCACCTCTGCTGAGGGCCTTGCTGTCTGCCAGTGCTCTCTGGAGGGGTGACATGGGGCATCACATGGCAAGACCCCTGCTACCTTGGGTCTCTGGTCCCCTTCTTGAAAAGCCACTAATGCCATCTTGGGGAGGACACTCTCATGATCTCATCCAACCCCAATTACTTCCCAAACACCACAGCTCAAAAGACACTGACACATGAACCTCCAGTGCATGGCACTTTTGCCTCAGCAGCCCAAGGATTATTCCTGTTGAAAGATGAGGAATGCAAAACTCAGAGATGAAGTAACCAGGCCCCACTTCACAGAGCGCTCCAGGGAGAGTCTGGCTCTAGAACCAGCCTCTCCAAGACTTCCCAAGGCGTCGAGCTGTCTCTTAGCATCTCCAAGTCATGCGCATAGGGAGGGGCGTTCTAAGGCCATTTGCAGCTTTCAGAGCTCACTGTCCTGGCCCCAAAGGGGTCAGGTATAGCAGTCCATTGTCGGCTGTGTCCAAAGCCCAGTGTTTCTGCTCAGAAACAAAGACCTCTCATGACCAAAGGCAAACAGAACCATCCCAGTTGGAAATGACTAACAGGGATTCTTCACTTCCGCAGCAAGGGCTGGAATCTCCTCCTAATCAGTGCCCGTTCCATTGGCGAGCTCTGCCTATATCACGCAGACTATGGCATTTGGCAATGGCTCTTAAATTTGGCACACTCCACGCTCCTCCTGGACCCACGAGATAACATAACCAAATGTTTTCTGAGGCTGTAAGAAATGAGTATTTTTCAGGTAGAAGGAAATGCAAATATTCTCCCCTCCAGAGGGCTCACTCCATCCAATCCCAAGGGCAAAATGGTTCACTCTCTCTTGACCCTTTTAAAGGTTAAGCGTGAGCAAAGGCCCAGATAAATGGTCACAATGCAAACAAAGTCATGTAAATAAATGCATCTCTGATCTACATGGGCTGGAGATGCCAAATACACCATCTGCACCATTTCTCATGATGAGCTGACTTTTTTTTTTTCCTCTGCATGTCCCAAGCAATGAGAATATGACCCTGTGTTTGCAGACCAAGACATGCATCATTTGCCACTCTTGGAAAATTTTTTCTTAAATTTCAGACTCATAAAAAAAATCAGTGACATTTGTATTTCTCTAGGTTGGGCTGGAGTTGAAAAAAAGAGAAAAATCTCAATAGAAGGTAACAGGGCACCTGTCCAGCGCTTGAGAAGGCACTTGCAATCTATTGTGGGTTTTTTTTAGTCCATTCTAGTCACATCTGCAATTTATGTGGCATAACTTTCCCCACCCACTGTCATTCACTTAGCAAAAGCAGTGTTACCATCCCAAGTTGTTCGGCGCTACATTAGGTGCGCTGGATGCAAAGATAAACCAAATACGGTAGTTTGCTTTAGACGGTCATTCCCTGTGCTGTGACAGTTGGCTTGCTATGAATTATGGATAACTCTTGAAAAAATGAGGGCTTCATAATCAGAATCACTAGGGGAGCTTCTTAGGGCTACACGTGACCATTATTTATTCCTTTGGATAATCATAGGCTAAGACGAGGCACCAGTATCTGCATTATTTTTTAAAACTTTATTAGTGCCTGTTTGCAGTACATAGTGATTCTGTGCCCCACAAGGAGCTGGGACATGTGCAGTATGTATCTCAATTCTTTCTCATCTCCTTATCTCTCCTCCCTCCATTTCTTAGTCCCTTCCTTTTTGCAAAAGGTCCGTCCCCCTACTTCTTTTATCCGCCGTTTATTTTGTTCTTTATCTTACTCTGGGTTTTTCATATAAGCAAAACCATGCAACACGGAAGACCGTGCATCTCATTTATCTCATTTAATATTATGGTCTCAAGGTGCATCTGTTTTCCTACGAATGACTCAAGTTTATCCTTATGGCAGAGCGGTTCTCCCCTGTGTAAATCCCACCTTTCCTTTGTCCATTTTCCTGTTGACAGACAAACAGGCTGCTCAAAATAAAATGAAACTTCACGTCTAGCATTAGCAAGTGAGAAAGTAAACTTTTAAAATTATTTTATGGGAAAATGATAAAACAAAATTTCATAACCAAATAATAGGAGAATAACAATAGTTACTACCTTGCATGCTGTTATCTTTAAAGTAGTCGCTCAGGGTATGAGATACGGGCATAAACATTTCTCCAATCAATAGTAGCACAAACCTTTCATGCTGCCTCTCCTCCAATATTTCTAGTTTTGTCACTTTAGTCTGTGTGGCAACTCCTCGCCTTGGCCTCTGGGTTAGGAAGGCAGTCACAGGCCAGGTGAGGGGCTGCGTTTGGGTATGGGTTTACTGGTACAAGGACCACAGTTTTTGTACTGGACGTGGCCTGCCAGCTCCTGATCTAGAAGATTCCTAGCATCATGAACAAGGTTTCAGAATGAAGAGAGTGGAAAATATCGACAGGTACAGCCCTCTCTTTTACCTCTGCACTCCTCCCTCACTGTCTTACCCTCTGCATCGGAAACTATTTTTATCATGGCTCCAATACTTACATTAAGTCACATCAAATGCTTTTCAGAGATCCGTAATTTAAGCCCAGTCTCTTTACGGGCAGAGTTTTAGTAGATACCATCCAGACAAGGTACTTTCAGTCCATGGCCTGAGAGATGTACACAGCCCTGCATGGCTGGGAATGTGGCCCCATAAGACAGTACACTTTTAACATTGCTATAATATTTTTCCCAATATTCTCTGGGATTCATTTATGCGGGGCACAAGTGTGACTCTGTAAGCAGCAATGCTGAGGCCGTGGGCAGCAGGCTTGGAGCGGTGCTAACCTCACTCCTGACGGGCTGTGTCCCCCCCACTCAGTCAGCCAATCCAATTCCGTGGTATCAGCTGTTGCTGAAGGTGGTGCAGGTTGGCAAGTAGGGTGCAGTGGTTGCGGATCATACTATTCCAGCCCCCCACCTGCGCATTCCTGCAAAGACAGGTGTTTATCCTCAGCATGCAGCGAAGGCTTTGTGCTTAATTATTAAACTCGGGCAACCACTTTCCATTGAACCAGACATTGATGCAATAGTTTCATAAAAACAGGGTCAAATATCTTCCTCGCTTTAGTTTGTGCTGCCCCCCTTTCAAAATTTTGTAATAAAAATACTAAAAATAAAGGAAGTTTTGTTACTTGTACACATGAGTTGTGCATTTTGTATCTGTCTAAAGATCATTTCTCTTCACTCAGCGCAGCTCAGGAAAGCCAAAAGGTTGTACAACCGCAGTCTAAATGGAGAAATCCATCTAATTAGGTTCTCAATTTTTCTGAGATCAGAAAAAAATGACTGAGCTTGATAGTCCAGTGTAGAAAAAGGAGAAACATATATTAATATATGTACACATATATGTGCATAAAGTGCTTACACTTTTACTCTACCAGGACTTCATAAAATAATAATTGAATATATTAATCCAGATAGTAACAGAATTTTGTGGAGAGTTGAAGGACTGTACAGTTTACATGATAGATGCTATAAGGTGAGTGTTATGGTTTGTATCTAGATGTTACCCCAAAGCCTCTGTGGTCAGAGGACGTTTTCAGAGGCTGAATCTAGAGGGTGATTGATTCACAGTGCGATGCTGGGGTTATGGAGGCTGGACTAAGAGTGTGAGTGCTGCACCTGCCCAGGGTGGGTGGCCTCTCTATGAGACTTCTCTGGTTCCTTTTGCTGCCTTCTGCTGCCATGAACTGTTGTTCTTCTGGGACGCCCCTCTGCCAAGCTGCCCTGCCTTGGACTCAGCCAATTATGGACTGAAACCTCTATGCACTGGGAGCCAACTAAACCTTTCCTGTTTTCAACTTTAAGTGTTGGGTGTTTTGTCTCAGCAATGAGAGAAGAATAATTAAGACAGGGAGGGAGCACAGCTGAAAGTGCATTTAATTCTTCTTATATGAACATATGGTAGAGAAAGTAGCAGAAAGGAAAAACACCATGGAAGCTCGGAAAGCACCACAGAGCTGAAGTTACACTTGGGCTGGGCATTGTGGGATGAGCAGGAGTTCTCCCTGCAGCTAAGGGGCAATCAAGAGGGTTCCAGCAAGAACAGACTTAGGAAAACATTTTATATTTAAGGAGCAATGATCAGGCTAATCTGACATCACAGCAAAATGCAAGGGGATAGAAGAAAGAAAACAGTAGATGCTGCCTGAGTGAGGGGTGAGTTGGGGTCAGATGGAGAAGGTCCTGTAGGTGACACTAAAGTTTTGGGACTTAGTAGAGTAGGAGAAACCAACTAGGTGTTAAACCAAGGAACTGACTTAATCTTAGCTAAGTTTTAGGAATAGTTTGTGTATTTATCACCTTTATGTTACTACAACAAAATACTAGAGGCAACTGGCTTAATAAGAAAATGTTTCACTCACAGTTTTGGAGCTTAGAGGGCTCAGTTTGGGAGAGGACCTCATGGTGGTGGTGCTGGGTACTAGAGCCAGCTGTCACATCTGCAGCAAGAGCCGAGAAAATAGAATGAGCAGGACCAGGTGTGCTTCTTTTATAGCCAACAGTCTTCCTATAAGAACCTAAGGGTTATACTTGAATTACTTCCTGTCCCTGCTATCTGCAAGATCTCACCCTTCCTACCAGTGCCTCCCGGGGACCAACACGTTTATCCTCATGGACGCTTGGAGAACACAAAGACCACACCTGAACCACAGCAATCTGAGGAAGAGACTTTGTGGACAGGAGATGCTTGGCTATCAGAGTCAGGCACAGTGGTCCTCACAGTCTGTTGGTACCCGCCACCTCCAATGGTCTCTGCCATTGTGCTCCATTTGTGAGTAAGGACATGTGGGCCCCTGTGGCTTCCTCGGGGAGCTCCTGTGGCTGGCAGCTGCCAGGGGCTCCATTGGGTTTTGAGCTTCACATCTTCATCTTTCTCACTGGCAGAGTTTGCGAGCAGTGTAAGCTGCTGACTACTGGGCCATATCTTGCATCAGTGCCTGTTCCCTGGGCAAGCTGCCCTGGCCCTGGCCCTCATCCCAGCCAGCAGTGCTGCACTTGCCAGGCTGGCCCAGCCCTTCTCTGCTCCCTCTTCAGTGCCTCAATTTCCCTCCTTGCCTTCCCTCACACTCTGTATCGGAAGCAGACTTCCTCGAGACCCAAAGAAGACCAGGCCTCCAGCTGCTGGAAATGCAGGCTGTGTATGCAGACCCCCCCCCCCCCGTATGGAAATCAGCATCCCAGAACGGGTGGCAGGTGCCTTCCAAGGCTCTCTCCATTGCTTTGCAGATGCTTTGCAGGGCACCCAAATCCTGAGGAGGCCCTGCTGGGATGAGAACCAACCTCACGGAACTCACTGTTGAAGCCTGGAAACCAAGAGAACAATCATGCGGCTTCCCTCTTAGGAAGCCAATTTTCCAAAATCCTGCAGGCAGAAGAACAAATCCTTCCTGGCCATCATCAGCACCACGGAGGAGATCTTTGTCTCTCTGGTGGCCAGAAGCGTGGGCTTCTCTGGGCCTCAGGGCTGGGAGAAGTTGGCCCTTCCAAGGAGAGAGAGATAGAGGCACTTCCTGCTTGCTCTTCCTGCTGGTCATACAGGAATGAATTACTATGATAAAAAAGCAATTTTTTTCTATTCTGCTTTCACAGTCATCTTTCTTCTCAATTTCTGCTTCATTCCCCTTTAGCCATAAACCGAAAAATCCTCCGTCCACCCTTTGTCTGCCACCTTGTCATTTTAAATTGAGATTCTACACCCTACTTTCCAGATGAGGGACTCGGAGTTAGTTATGCTTATTTAAAAACAAATAAAAACAAGAACCACTGATCAGCAAAATTGTTTATGGCCATTTATGACAAAAGTATCTGTTTCTATGGATTATTTTTTATTATTTGAAAATGTAGCTCTGTTTCTGTCAAATATTGGGTTTGGATAACTGAGCTTTGGAAAAATCAAAGGACAATTAAAAACACTATGGGTATAAATTGGAAAGGCAGAAGGCAATGTTAAGAACCAAGATTCAATCTACCATCACTCTTAAGTTGATTGAGAGAAACACAGTTTAGTGCACGGTGTACAAGACCAGCCTAACACCTTTAAGCTGCAAATCTCCAGTTCTGTGCAAGGGGCAGGGCAGAATCCATCAGAAGGAGCTCAGTTTTTTAATCCCTTTAAAAATCAGGACAAAGGATGGCATATTATTCAACTAAAATGTTTAAATACGAAAAGTATTATGTGTGTTGCATGGCAGAAGATCAGATTTTTATTAATTCAAGTTTTAAATGCTGATTAATCCTCCAGAGAGTCAGTTTCCCAAAGCGTTGGATTGCATTCAAGTCTTTTTCAAAATGACACATCACTTCCATTATTCTGAATATTAATTGCACAACATTATAGCCAAGGACACAAAGCAAGATTTAAAACATGATTACAGCTGTCAGCGCTTACATCTAAATAAGTCACTGCAAATTCAAGCACAGAGGAGAAAAGTGTTGTAAATCGGTCTTATCAGAAGAGGGACGCTCTCTCCTAGCCATTTTCAAAAATGAATTTGGTGCCTTAAGTCTCAAGAAAGCTTTCGCTGTGACTTGGTCTCATATTTATATGGACAATTTGGGTCAGAAATGAGTTACATTTTTGACTTGTGATTTGAGACAACACCAAGGCCATTTTATTTGAAGGGGAAGAAGGGAAGAACCAAAAAATACTATCTAGTTGATAGAATCTCCCCCCTTATTTTGTGTTTCTATTTTAGTCTCTGTCTATACTCAAAAATCAAAGAATTAGCCAAATTCAATCAAACAAATTATCACTGTGTTTTCAAAACAACTCATTAAGCTCAGAGTGTAGCAACTGCAAAGGACTCATGGCTTCTTTTCACAATAATCAATTGTTTGTCTAAATGCAACTTTTATCTCTCAGATCCGGTTTGGGAATAGAAAAAAAAACCCTCATCCCAAAGCAGAAACTATGTAAAATATCGCCTCCTGTCACAGCCATGGGGGAATTTAGTTTTGCTTTGTTTCCTTAAATGGTTGCTGTATATTTGAGTGATAGCTCTTTGTTCGAAGGGACGCACCCTCCACTTGCACATCTAATTCTAACGAGATAAATGGCATTATGAAGGGAATATTAAAAATTTACAGCCCTCTTTACCAAGTTTATTTGTCAGCCGTACATTCTGAATATTGCATAGCATGCACACACACACACACTCTGAAGCCTACAGTCCTAAAGATGAAAAAGACATGAGCAGATAATGATGCAATCATAACACGTCGGATGGAGTTTGCATATCTCCGTGGCCGTTTGGCTTGTCACTTAATTGTATTGCGCCAAACTGGCAGAATCTCACAATATGTTAGTGTAAAGCGTCCACAGTTTAAGGGGGAAATCTAGAAGTGTTAACTATAAACTGTCTAATTATACAACCTTACTGTCCCAGAATGTGATTTCAGAAACCATCTCTGACATATGGGAAAAGGGTAGAACAGCTGGTCATTAAGGTTTCCTCAAGACTATTTAGCAACACACTTGAATGTAATTAAAGTGAGACACTAAATACTGCATTTGTGGTACAATGTATTTTTAATTTTTATGGCATGTGGTAAAAGTAGATAGATGCAAAGCATTCAAGTTTCTCCAGTTGGCTTCCAACTTGTCAAAGATGCACTGTCGGTTTTGGCTGACGGCAGGCAGGGTCCTGGTATAAGTCACAGACAACCGCTTGTGGCATTTGAGGCTGTCTTTAAGGGGTGAATGTGGCCGTGCTTAAAGGAAATGTTTATCGGAACCCCTAGACAGGCAGGAGATTGAGTCACATATTCATCCAGTCACACACAGGTGCATGTACGCCTGCATTCATTCATCAAACACAGACGGGCATTATTTGAGGCAGTGCAGACAGGATCTGTGCCTTGGAGTTGCTCGCAGTTCTCTGACCTTACAGGCAAGGGTACAGCAGGAGTGCTGGCCTGGGGTACCTGGTCTCACTGGAGGGGTCCCCTAAATAGGAATTGTCTTAGGCAGGTACAAACTCATGGAAACCAGGGGTAAGGAGTTTGAGGTGTGGGCCAATGAACAGTCCAGACAGAAGGAAGAATGTAAGCAAAGGCTTACAAGTGGCAGAATATTTTAATTTAATATAATTTTAGCATTTATAGAACATTTAAAATGTTCTGGCACTGAGCTGGGCATTATCTTATCTAAGCTTCCTAGCAATCCAATCTGAATTTTATATTACTATCTGTAGTTTATAGATGTAGAAACTAACAGGTTAGTCCACAGTGAAGGAGCAAATGGGCAAAATATATAAACTCATTAGTCTTCATAAAATCCTATGATCAAGAAACAAAAAAGACAAATTACAGATGAGCAAAGAATCTTTGCAAATCACCTATCTGGCCAAGCACTAGTATGTGGAGTACATATAGGATTCTCAAAACTCAATGGTAAGAAAACAAATCACCCAGTTGAGTAAATAAGCAAAAGATTTTAAAACTTCATCAAAGATACACTGGACAAATTAGTGAAAAACCCTCAAGATCCTTAGCTCTGAGGGAAATGCAGACTATGCCACGGTGAACTCACCACTACCCGCATTGGCATGGCTAAATGACAATGGCATCATGTGACTTCTGACTCTGCCTCAAAGTCAAAATGACCACAGTAGGTAAACATCAGAATGAATTCGGGACACTAAGGCAGCCACAATGATGCAGCTAGGGACACTCATGAAAGAGGGCTCCCAGAACTATTTCAGAAAGTGGGATAAGCATGTTCCAACAATGTGTATTTTCCTGGGATAAGTGTTTAAACTTTAAATAGTCACCCCATTTTTCTATCACATCTCTCAGAAGCCCGCAGTCTTCCCATTGCGCTATAGTAGTGCCTTCTCTAATCCATGTTGCCACATAGCTCTACGAAAGAGAGGATAACTTTGGAGGAAACGGTGCAGAGCATAGGGGAATCTCAAATGGTGATTAGAAGCCGGATCAGAGTCACTCCAGGGCTGAGGTCTTACTTGTAGGAATACTCAGATCAGCTTCTTTTTCTGTTGATGGACATTTTAGTCCTCATTAAGTTCTTCAAAATACAGTGTCAATGGAGCAGGAAGAGAAGGAGGAGAAGAAGGAGGAGGAGGAAGAGGAGGAGGAGGAAGAGGAGAGAAGAAGGAGGCCAGGAGGAGGGGAAGAAATTCAAGTCAATCTCTTTTACTTCTTACCCAGTTGTCTAGAAAATGTTGACCTTTGCCTAACAGGAAATTGAAAAGTGACTGCAGACAGTGATTGTCCTTCTGCCCACTTGTCTTCCCATCTGCACCAAAGCCCAAGCTGCCAATCCCGAAGCTGTGGCTTCCTGACCCCATGGAGCGTTCACTCCTTCTGTTGTCAGTTTCCTGAGGAGGAGTCCTTCATCCCTGAGGGCGAGTGGGCTGACGCAAAGACTGGACCTTGGAGTAGTTTTTACAGTAAGAAGAAGCAGATTGCGAGGGGCATCAGCTTTCTCTCCCTCTCTCTCCGTCTCTGTTGTCATCGTAGTAACTGGACACATTGGAAGATGCAAACTTTCAGCCACAGAACAAAGGGTCACTGACTGACCCCCAAATCACTGAACCCTGACCTCGTTAGCATTGTTTTCTCATCCTCTCAGCCAACAGCCCAATTACGCACACTGCTCCGAGAAGGAAATCACCTCTTCACCTGGCACGGAGGAAAGTCCATGCCCTGGGTTTGCTAAGAAGAAAAAGCTTCTGCCGTTAGGTGTCGCGGTATGAACCCCAGCAGTTTCTGGGAATCTCCCTTTCCTTAGCCCACTTAACCAGGATTGCAGTCCATGTAGTTTCTGGCCTGCGAGGGGATGGAACTTGGGGTGGGGGGTGCAGGGGTGTCCCTGCTTGCCGAGACTCCCAGATCTGGGCCAAGTTCGGTCTAACAACTGTGCGCCCCCCGAGACCTGGAGGTCTTTTCCACCGTCCATCCTGCCTGTTCCACCAGGGATGAAGGTAGGAAGTGTGATCACAAAACACAGTGACTATGTTAAAAATTTAAAATCCATCACACACTAGAAGGCGCACTGCCGTGGGTCCCCCTCAAAAAACTCTCCCTGTTGCTTCATGGACACATTATCCTGTCATTCTTGTCACTTTCTGAAGCAGCGCCCAACATCCTCTTGCGATTGTCTACAGTCTTACTTGTTGAGGCTGCCTTGATATCCTGAACTGATTCAAAACACTGACCTTTTGTCTTAGTTAATTTTCTGCTAAGACAAAAGACCAGACAACCACCACTCAGAGGAAGACAGGTGTCTGTTGGCTCACGCTTTGGTCCACAGTGAGCTGGCTCCAAGGCAGGATAGCACGGCAGAGTAGAGGTGGAGGAGAGCTGCTGGGGCGTGGCAGGTGGGAAGCAGAGAAGGAAGAGGGGGAACTGGAGGGGAGACACACCCTTCCGGGCCACTCCCCCAGTGACCCACCTCCTCAAACCAGGCTTCACCCCCCAGTCACATTTAGCTAGAAACTCATCAGTGGACCAATCTGCTGGTGAGCATCATGCCCAGTGTGATCCAATCATCTCCCCAAAACCTCAATCACGAGCACATGAAACTTTCAGGGAACATCTAGATACAAACCCTAAGAGTTTGCGTGGTCATTTTGACTTTGAGGAAGAGCCAGAAGTTGCCTGTTGTACCAGATCTGGTGAATAAGCTGGGCAGAGATGCACCACAGTGTTTTGATGATCTTTGTTGGACGGCACTGGACAGCATCGTTCGTCATATTCTTGACCATACCTCTTGTCACATTGCGGGACAGAATGAAATTATCAAAGAACCTAGGGAAAGCTGAGAAGGATGAAGTTCCCGAGCGTGTCCCACAACTACAGCAGAGCAAGGAAGGGCGGATCTTTCAACAGTCCTGAAGAAAACTGAATCCAACAGGTAGAGCATGGACTCAGGTAAAAATTATCCAAAAGGCTGGCATCAAGAGACTTAACATGGTCTGAAAAGGGAATCGTTACGAGGAAATCCAGTGGCGGTCCATATTGGGAAAGCAGCATTAGGAAGTGTGAAAGTAAGAAAAACCTTCAGAAGGACATGAGATGGAGCCCTGGTTGCATTTATGTGATGGGGATGAGTTGGGACCCAGCTTGCAGATCCATAACGAAGTGGAGCACAAGTCTAAGAAATAAGATCAAAGTTAACAATTGAACCTTTTAGCCTGAAGATGTGGGGAATCTGAATCACAAGGGACTATGCTATAGTTCCTAACATTGTTCTGGGGGCAGACTTGAGGTTTGTCCTGAATTCTGGAGAAGGATTTCCCTAGACACTGTGGTTAAGGATGCTTAACCGGAAGTGAAAAGGCTCAGTACCCGCTACAGTGCTGGGAGCTGGGTGTCCTCAGAAATGAAGCGTACTTGCAATGTGGTGAGACACCAAGCAAAGCAGAGAGTGGACATTTTGAGATTAAAATTACTTGATGTGACAACTAGCAAAGCTTGGTCTTGCACAAATGTTGACAAGCGTTTCAGTGCGTGGAATATTTCTCAGTTGGGTAGAGTGTTGTTCAGTGAAACCTTCAGTGTATCTTCAGCTTCTGGGGTGTAAGTGGGGGTGTGTGACTGGTTCAGATGAATTCAGCTGAGGCTACAGAGGAGCAGTCCTTCAGCCAGCGCTCAACAAGAACTAGCTGTACGCCCGGCAGCAGAGGAAGATTTGGGTCTCTTCCTTCCTTAAAGACTCTTTTTTTTTTTTTAAGGGCAATGACAGTTAATGCAAGTACTGTGGAAAAGTTATTAAACACTAGGTATTTTGTGTTAAGTTGTGTTGATGCACTTCTAGATCCCATAGGATTGCAGAGAAGCGAAGGATGAATAGCTTGGAAGAGTCAAGGGAGTCTTCTCTGAAAAAGTAGATTTAATGTAGGACCTAAAAGAAAGATAGCTTTAGATGGAGCTAAATAAGGTGCATTTATGAAAAGAGAAGCAGTCTGAGCAAGGTCCTTGAAGTGAGATATGTTAGGCCAGCAGGTCTGGCATGTGAGACGACACGAACGTCACCCTGTCAAAACAAGTTGGGGTAGGTGGGTCTTCTTCCAGCATGACAGGCTGAGTATTTTAAGTTTGATGGGTTAGAAATTAGAAAATCACACAATAATTTCTACAGATGAAAGAATCATATCAAAGAAAAGGAAGTGGGTGGATCCAGGGGACCTAGATCAAAGTCCAGGAGGACCTTGGGATAAAGTGAACACTGCTCCAAGGACTCCCCACGGTCTGCTCTGGCTCTTGACATTTGTGCCTCTGGGACTTCTAGGTCTGAAATGTCCCCCAAAGACCAGCATACGAAAGAGTTGGTCCCAAGTGGGACACTCCTGGGAGTGTGTAGGAACTTTGAGAGGTAGGGCACAGTACCCTTGAAGGGAGAACTGGGAGCTCAGCCCATCTCCTCTTTTCCTTATTTTCTGACCACGAGGTGAGTGACACTGTTGTCCTACTTGCTCCCCACCACAATGTGCTGCAACACTACTGGCTCAAAAGCAATGGGGCCAGTCAGTCCAGAACTGAATCCTCCAAAGCCATGAGCCAGAACCAACCTTTACTCTTTATCTGCCCATTATCTCAAGTGGCTGTTATAGTAATAGGAAACTCACAAACACAGTGACTGGGAATGACTCACAGAATGCCGGGACACAAACTTCAACTGAGTGTCCTGTCTCAGCTTCAACAGTCACCAGCCTAATAGAGATGCTTAGCTCATTTTTATTGCAGTAACAAAACACTGCAAACCAGGTCAGTTAAAAAGGAAAGAAGTTGCTTGGGTTCCCAGTTGCGGAGGTAGGAAAGCCTAAGAGCATAGTATCGGCATCTGTTCAGCTTCTGATGAGGGATTCAACAAGGCGGGAAAGCAGAAAGGGGAGCAGGTGACTGCAAAATCAGCACATGGTAGACCTGCTTATGTTAATCCACTCTCGTGTTCTGTGAGGTCTGACTCCCTCTTATAAGAACCAGTCTGGTCTGGACAGAACTAACTCCATCTCTCAAAAACTATACTGAGCAATTCGTGGTCTACTCATCTCCTACCTCTTACAGATCTCACCACTTCTCAGTACTGTTACAGTACAGACCAAACTTCTGGAACATCAGCCTTTGGGGGGTGTGAAGGGTATCCAGACTCCAACAAAGGCTCAGCAACTCCAGAGACCATTCTGCATAAGGGCTGAAACCAGAGCTGGGTTTCAGCATTTGAAACTATGTTTTTTTTTGGGTTTTTTTTTGTTTTTTGGGGTTTTTTTTTGGCTGTATAAATTTTATTTTTTAAGTATTTATGGAAAACATTTAAAAGTTTTTCTTAATCCATATCTTCAGTATATAATATTTACATTCCTTGTGTGGAGTTGGCAGTAGTACATCTTAATTTCTTTTTTCATTTTCCTTTCTTTTCTCTAAAACCCCCTCCATCTCTTGATTCCATTTCTGTTTGAGAAAGATCTATCTCTCTACTTCCTACTCGCTAACTTTTATTTTGTTTTAGTTATAGTTTTCATTTAGTTATAGTTTTCATTTCTCAAATAAGAGAAACTATGTGATGTTTACGCTTGTGTGTCTAATTCATTTCACTTAACATTATGTTCTCAATAAATGTTCTGCATTGCTGGTCAGTAGAGAAAAGCAAATTAAAATAACACTGACATTCCATTTCCATCCCAGAAAGAATGGCCATCATCAAAAAATCAAGTGCTGGCAAGGGTGAAGGGAAAAGGAATCTTCTGCTGCTGGTGGGAATGTAAACCAGTACAACCGCCATGGAAACCAGCATGGAGATTCTTCAAAAAACTAAAACTAGAAATTTCATCAGGCCCAGCTCTTCCCCTTCTAGGAAACTGTGATCTTTCGTACTTGAAAGAAGACCTGAGCAGAAGTGAACACTTTTCTTGCCCAGCCCTCGGTAGCTCTTCTGTAACAATATCCCCACCCCCATGTAGCCTTCTGTGTCTCCTGTCACCATGGTGTGACTGCATCTCAATACTGGGGTGGTGACAGGTGTTCCCCCTCCTGGACAGCTACACAATTCACCTTTCCATCCTCTCCTACTGTCCCAGGACAGGCCAGCTTCTCTTTTCGGCTTCTGTTTTGAGAGGCCAGGTTGAGAAGATCAAAACTAGCCTGTAGGCCAGAGTTAAATGAGATCCCAAGAGGAAATCTTCTGTTATTAGTTTGTTGATTGAAAAGTCTGTTGTTTTTAAGACAGAAAGATGTAAATTCTAGGATTCAGCAACTCTTATTGTGACAGACATTATATAATTCATTTAAAAATTAAAGTGAAAACACCTATCAGCTATTTGGCTATTGAGTCTTTGCCAGTTTTCAAAGATCTTAGTGTTTGGGGGAAATGTTTTGGTCCCGTTGTCTTTTGGCATCGCGCTGCTGTAGAATCACACTCAGTGGCTGTGTTTGGACAGTTTTGGGGGATGCCTCGTGGGATAAATGCCTGGTGGATGCTGTTTCCTCAGCTCGCAGCACTCTAGGCACTTGGGCTGCACGGAGCCCTCTTCTGGAAGCCTCCTCTCACAGCCCAGCAGCTCAGCCTTGAACACTCCAGTGTGTCACACTCCAGTGTGGCTGTGGCCATCTGCCCCCTCCCTCTCGCTGCAGGCAGCCCCTTGTCACCGAATGAAGTGAACAAGCTGGCGGACTGTGACTAAGCTGCTCTGTGAGACTCAGGTGCCCCATTCCCCTGGAGAACGTTCACCAAACCCCACTGAAGCTTTTTAAGAGCAGAAGCCTGCTTCCCTGCAAACCTCCTGGCTTTCCCCTGCATCCTGAGTTTCGCTCGCTGCTGTCGAGCAGGCCTCAGAAGGTAGCTGCGGACCCTGTGATAAGCCCCAGCCTCAGGAACAGAGGGCAGCGCTTCTCCTTCAGATCCCATCGGGCTAAGCTACAGAGCAGGCGCAGCTGCAGGTGATGACGGTCCAGGCCCCTGACCCCCCTTCGGTGTGTCCACGGTGGGTCCGGGAATAGTGTGGTGGTCATTTTTCCATCATGGGGGCAAAATACTTGACAGGTACGATGTAAAGGAGAAAAGACTTATTTTGGTTCACGCTTTCAGAGATTTCAGTCTGTGGTCAGCTGGGTCCAAGGCAGAAACGTGATGGGAGAGGGGTGTGGTGGAGGAAAACTGCTCGCTTTGGGGGGCAAGAAGCAACAGAGAGGGAAAGAGCTGGGGGCAAGAGTAACCTTCCAGGTCACACCCCAGGGACCCATCCCCCAGCAGCACTCTCAGCTGTAAATGCATCGCTAACCCAGTGATGAGTTTAACACTCTTCCAATCCAAGCATCTTCCAAAGCCTCCCTCTGAGCGCAGCATTATTAGGGATCAAGACCCCTGCACTGTCTTTGGGAGACACTTCTGTTGTGCCCTAGGAAGCGGGCGTGGGTAACAAGTTATTTCCTTGACCCACTCTGCCTTCCGGTTGTTACTTTTCATGCCTTCTCACTGCAAAACAAAGCGGAAGTGTCTGCCAGGGCTCATCTTGATGGTGTTCTTCGCGTCTAGGGCCAAATAAACTGTTGGGTCCCCTCTCCTCTCTCCCATGGCTTCCCACTCTCCTCTTGCTCTGAGCCCCTCTGGGAGTCCCAGCAGCACATCAAGGGATAGCGGTCAGTGTCCACACTGCAGCGTTGCCCTTTAGAATGGAGCACAAGGCCTGAGGAGACATCTTGATTTCTTTTTCTTCTTTCTACAAATGCAGTTTGGGCATCCTTGAAATTTGCTGACATTCAGCTTGATTTGCTCAAAATGTATACATACGGGCATAGTTTTGCATACACATGCACCGTCAGAACCCAGCTAGTTGGACCGAAGGTGGTAAGTAGTGTAGGTCAGACAAGACAGGGCTCAGCTGCAGCAGGAAGACCCAGTGCCGCTCTGCTGAGGGGCAGATGAGAACCCACATGGTGGGCACTGCCCAGGTCCCTCTCAAGACCACAGCACATGTGTCCCTCTGCCAGGAGTGTTTTTAATAGCAATTCTCTCAGCAATGCACACTGAGCTGGTGTGCCCCTTACTCCAGGAGCACAGTGGTGTCCAATGGCTCACTGATGTGGAAGTATGAACCTATATCATGGTGTGGAATAATTATGAGGGTCTGTCCCCATCTCCAGTGCATATCATGGGACCATTCAAGGCCCCTGTCCCAACAGTGTCACAGCCAGGCGCTTCTGCTCAGATGCCTCTACCTCCCTTCATAGACATTGCTCCGCAAAGCAAATTCTAATAAACTACCTGCATACAAATCTTCATGTCACCAACACTTTCCCCTGGGAATGTGACTAAAGGGAACTCATGCCAGGAGTGGTCTAAGGGCTGAGTCCCTAAAGGAGACTCTAAAGCAGCTGGGTCATTTACTAGCCAGCTGGCAACCTCCTGGGATGCTCCGGTGGGACAGTTACTAACATCCTCACAGGTGGTGAATCGGGTAGGGATGAACTAGAGGTATAAGCTCTCCGGTGTTTGACAGGTACAGGAAACTCATAACTGTAAGGATAATAAAATTAGATGGCTGCTGTTCAGTGACACTGGTTCACTGAAGAAACACAATGTAAAGCTGAGGTTAGGTGATGACTGACAAGCTAAATGACCTTGTTGGAATCATACCTGGCAGTCAAAGGGCAGAGAAAGCTAAGAATCAGGTCCTGCATGTAATTACAGTTATGCCTCAGTTCACGAACGCTTCTGTTCACAAACCATTCAATTCTCAGACAAAAGCCTTCAAAAAACTTTGGTTTCCATTTCACAAACTGCACATCAGATGACGAACACAATCATGTTTATCTTCCCCCACACAAACATGAACACGGCCGCCTTTCACAAGACAAATGAAGTTTATGAAGCAAGGTACACCTGCACAAGGGTAGTACAGTTCTAGGGAAGAGTTCTCAATTCTAGCACATTGTGTACACCAAGAGTCCTGATTTGGAAGTCTTGGGACTTGCGATGGGGATACTTAGACTGATGAGCTCAGACCTTGGAAGCTGGGGCGCTGCTGCACTGGTTTGAAAATGTCATAGAGGCCTCTGCTGCATGAGGCTCCTAGAAGCTAGTATTTAATTTCCTGGGAAGTTTAGAGGTAGCTGTGAAGGTGCTGGTATTTGGGGCCCTTCTCTTTCAGGGGAATCCCACCAGGCATACCAAGAACAGAACATCCCACAGCTGTATCACAGCAGACCCAATTGCTAGGGGACCCAGGGCCACCAGAGAGCCCTTCTGCAGAAATCAGCCTCCTCTAGACCTTTTCAGAAAGCTGCCCTGAACAATCAAGGCCTGAAACTGCCACCCACATGAAGAATTTGGTAAAGGGAAGGGTATGAAAACCAGTGTGTCCTCTGTTTATCCAATTGTATTACCTGACAGCTTGTACACGCCTTCCTGTGGCTGCGCCACAAGGCATCGGATGGTGAATTCTTTAGATTTTCTATAGATTTCCTTCTATAATTCTCCTTAGAGTTTTATTGTTTCTCTAAGCTATAGCCCTGGGAATCCATTAAATTGGCCATCAAATGTTCTTCTAAAGAAGAATTTACCTGAAAGGGGGTTGGTTGCCTGGGTGTGTAGTTACCCTTGAACGGAAGTGCTAAGTGGATTCAGAGCCAACACGCTAGACTCAGGCAGACACCCACCCTTCCCAGGGTGAAGGCTGTTTAGATGCTGCCCAAGAAGTGAGAAAACGTCTTCTCTCTTATATTACTTGTCCTTGAAGGCATAGCCAGTGTACTTTAGCATCTTCCCAGGCATTCCTCTCCTCACTCCCCTTAATGACACCATATGTTTTCATCTCGGGAAGAAATGCCTGTTCTCTTCTTTCCCTTTATTTGCTGCAGGGCAGTGTCACACAGCGTTGCCTCCCAGGTAGAGAGATTCAAGAAGATGTGAGAGAGAGAGAGGCATTGTCTCTGGCAGGCAGCCATGCTTACCGGCTCCTGTATACGTGGGCCCTCCATGTCCAAGGCCTTGGACAGGCCTTGACCTGGGCCTCAGAGGGATTCAGCTTACACGGGAGAACTGCTAGTTGCTGAGGGCAAGCCCTAAGCAGGCTCCGGTAAGGCTCTGCAAACAAGCCCCACAGTTACTAAGAGCTGCTGCTTAGCTGACTCCCATTGAGCAACCCCAGCTTGTTTCTGAAACTGGAAGATTCTCCACTCTTTTTGTGGAAGAGAATTTTTTTTTTCACCTTGGAATAAGAAGCAGATTCAAGCTCCCAAGCATAGCCACACTGACTGCCCAGCAGTGGCATGGAAATCTGTGGCCTCTGGTGGACAACAGGAGGCGAGGAAGCAGAGGTCAGGATGCCGAAGGCTCTTGCATCCCTCACCTTGTGTTCTCTGTGATAAGCTTACATAGCTCTCCATGGTGCTGAACGCCGCTGATCAGAGCAAGGTCTCTCTGCCTCTAGTCGCTTCCTCTATGACAGCAAACAGATTCTCCTGAGACGGGCAGCATTTGTTTTCTCAGCCCACTAACTCCAACCCCAGCACATTTCCTCCTATCATCACCGTTTAGTCAGTAATTATTCCAGTCTACTAACTCCCTCAGAGGTTGGGGAGAACCATGGCTAAATTGCATAAATCACTGATTTTTGGGTCCTTCATTGTCATTAATAAGCTAAGGACAAGGGAGTCCCTAGAGGGCCAGGCTCCTCTGATTCCAGGTACATTTGTGTTTATGAGCCAGAGAGGGAAAGGGAGGCTCTGGGCAAGGACTTTGCCATGAAGATCAGAAGTTTCATTTCAGTGCACTGTGTTTGCAGGTTCTATTTATTCTCTTCTCCTAACACAATTAACAATGAGTTAATCTGGCTAAGTTATGAGAATGGCATCTAAAACAGGGACAAAGTGACATTCTACCCAGACACAAATTCACCCTTTCCCAAAGTTCCATATCATCGTATCTCAAGATATCCTGACGTTCCTCTCTTCTGGGAATCACCCACATGAGAGTTGCAGGAAACATCCTGTCCCCAAATATTTTCAAATAACCTCACACACCTAAACTCTCTGTCATTGAATAGGGGTGGCAAGAAGTGGGGGCGGAGGTCTCAGCCGCAGATGCTCTGGCCTGCAGCCTATGTGAGTTTACTGGGTCAGCTTATCGACGGCCAATTCAGGGTGCAGATGCAAAGGCCGTAAGAGGAACAGTTCCACTGCTATGTAGTGCTATGGACTGAACTTCAAAAGTCTCATGTGTCCAGAGGTGGGGTTTGGGGAGGTGTTTGGGTCATGGTGGAGGTGTATTCATCAGTGAATTAATCTACCAATGTGTGGCTGGCTAAATTTGCTGTTAAGAGGCAGGTCCTGGTCGAAAGTGAATCATTTCAGGGCGTGACCTGGAAAAGTGCATTCTTCTACCTGACTCCTGTCTTCTCTCTGCTTCCTGGTTGCTTTTCTCTGCCACATCCTTCCTCTGGGATGCTTCTGCCTTGGATCCAGGTGAACAAGAACTGAATCCTCCTAAACCTTGAGCTAACCAAAACCTCTCTTCCTTTAAATTGTAGGTGTCAGGGGTTTTTTTCCCCAGAGACAGGAAAGTCAGCTAACACAAAGAATCATCATTAATTCAAAAGCACAAAATTATGCCAAAGTCCTGGTGGTACAGAACAAGATGGAGAGCTACATACCCATACCCAGGTTCTAGAATTATTTGTGCTGTGGAAAGCTCTGCATTTCTCCTTTGGATTGTCAGGGAGCACCTGCATTTGAAATCTAGCTGCTTTGGGTAGTAGGGCATGGGAATGTAGCAGCCCACCCAGGGCTGGGCTGTCACTTTGGCTCTGGTGTGGTAATCCACACGCAGAAGCAGCTAGCCTTCCATGCTCTGCAGGGCTCCATGGAAGTCATTTACATATGCTCTTTAGAAGTGCCCCTCTCATGCCAGCCCTTGGGGACGTCACAGATGGCAAACAGAGAAGGCACACTGAACCCCAACATCTGGTCAAATGGTTCCACGTAGGACAGAGAGCTAAATCTCTTTCATAGGAGGAGGTTATACCCCCTCATTTCCTACATCCCCTCTGCTTTAGGAACAATGCTCTTGGAGTTTTAGGTAGATTTTGAAAACACTCAAAACCCAGGAATAGCCGTCTCAGTTTCACATACTTATTAAAACAAAGATTTGCATATTCAGGGTTCCTCAATAAGGTGGGGGGGGGGCTTTGGGAAGAGATGAAAGGAAATTCAAGGAAGAGGAAAGGGAGCCAGTGACAAAACAGTTCTGATCAGAGTGTTACTTTATTCCCCATCTTGTATTCTTCCTAAACAGAGATTATTTTTTTTTGTACATTGGATCTACTGATAAGAACTGGTTAAAAAATGAGGGAGACAGGAGCCTTAAATAAATGGTAATGATAATAGGGACCCAGGAACAGAGGCTTCTCTGAAATGCACAGCTTGCTGCTCCACATATAGTATCTTGAAAAATCTTCACTGCCTTCAAAGATACAGCCCTTGGCACTCAGCACCATGCCTCCAAGTTTAGAATGTGGACCTCCATATTTATGTTCCCCAGATGGTGGAATTTATAAATGCACCATGGGGTGCTATTGAGATTAATAATTTAATTCATTTCAGTGATTGTACCGTGAGTGCTAGTCATTATGGCAATAGCAGTTAGCAAAATCTCGGTGCTGGGAGGTAGCTGAAGGGTAATATCAGCGAGAGTAATTCCTCTGTCACCCTATTTCAAGTGCAGTCGGTCCCTCCTGAATGGGGAATGGCCAAAAGTTTTTGGAATGAAGATGAAGCCAGCATCTACATAGTTAGACGAAGTTGCCTTCAATTTATGTGATTCCAAAAGTTTGAAATCAATCCTCTGAGGGACGCTAGAATGATCTGTGTCTGTGTAGCTTTAGAGAAGGAAAAGATAAGAAGAGACCCAATCGCCACCTCCAGACGCATGCCACGCATCTTTCAGGCTGTGTCTGTGAAGAATCTATGTCCCAATAATTGAGAGTTAACTGCACTTTTATTTTATATTCCCACTTGTCTGCTTATCAAGGGAATATACTGCCAGCTGGAGTGAATGACTTTTAAGTCCCTTCCAGAGATTGTCTGAGATCCCCAAGTCTGCCGTTGGAGATTGGGGAGGGAGTCATGTTTCTGTATTTCCTCAAGGGAAGTACTCACTTCTCCCAGCCCAATGATCTGGAAGCCTAAATGTGCAAGAGGGAAAATCACTGGGCACTGGCACATGTAAGTGTGGCCAATATGAAGGAACCTATTGGAATTTCTAACCCAAGGGGCTGTAACTGCCTTGGATTTATGTGGAGCGTCCTCTTCTTTGGGAAGCCTGGACCCTTTTCATATTCCATTCTTATCCTCAAACTTTTATTAACTGTAGAAGAAAGATGTGATTGATAGATTCTTGTTCAACATCTGAAGAAACAGATGAATAGTAAAATGGTCCAAAAGAATCCGGAAGTAGATTCCATTCCTGATTTCCAACTTCTGCTCCATGCTTCAGATTTTTCCTTTGGGCTAATCCATTTCTGTCCAACTTTGATCGCCCAAACAAGCAAGAAAACAATCAGAATAATGTCCCACATACCATCAGGGCCATTGTGTATCTCCCTGAAAGCTTAGCCCTCAGCATGAGTGTATTTAGAGATGAGGCCTCTGAAGAAGTAATTAAGCTCAAATGAAGTTATAAAGGTCCAACCCTGATCTAATAATATTAGTGTATTTATAAGAAAAGATCCAAAATCCTTCTTTCTGTCCCATCTCCTCCCTCTCTATTTCTGCCATATGAGGAAGACAGCCCCCATGAGAGCAGCCCAGCCAGATCTTTGGTTGGGGACCCTCAGCCTCAAGAACTATTGCACCTAGACTATGGTATTATGTCATCGCAGCCTGAAAAACAAATTTTGGTGCCATAAATGGTGTGAAACTCTAACAAATACCTAAAAATGTAGAAATGGATTTGGAAGTGGGTGTGGGGCAGAGATCAGAAGACCAAAATAATGCTAGAAAAATCTAGATTGGCTTGAAGGGGCCCTGAGTAGACACATGCATGCTAACGGTGGTTCTGGTGATGGGCAGAGATGAACATAAAAAGCAGGTTATTGGGAAAGGGGAGAAACGTGGCCCTCGCTATAAACCAGCAGAGAACACGGCTGGGGTATTCTCCAGTGTTTGGTGCAGGACAGAACACGCCAGCAGTAACACTGTACATTTAGCTGAGAATATTTCTAAGCAAAGTGTGGCAGGATTGGCCTGGTTCCTCCTTACTGCTTTTAGGAAAATGTGAAAGGAGAGGGAGAAATTGAAATAATTGTGAAGCAAAGTGAAACCAGAATTGGAGGATGTGAAAAGCTTCTCAGACTTCTTATGTTGCTGAGAGAGAGAGAGAGAGAGAGAGAGAGAGAGAGAGAGAGAGAGAGAGAGAAGGTTTCCTGGGAAACAGGTTTGTTTAAGGGACTGAAAAGCATAGGGCCCCTTTAGCTGTGTCATCTGATGGCAGGTGACAGTGTTGGACATGCAAGTGAGGGTGAGAGGTTACATTACAACTCAGAAAGCCACAGAAGCAGGATCGTGCTGGGCACAGACTCTGACAACATTCCTCTCAGGAGAGCTACCCAGCTAGCCAGGGTCCCAAAGAAATGCCTTACTCACTTATGAGAGCAACTTAGCTGACCTGAGTGCCTCCCTCTGTGTTTCCTCTCTTTTTTCATTTATCTGAGATACGGGCCTGCTATTTAGTCCAAGCTGGACTTGAACACACAGTGTAGACCAGGTTGAATTTGAACTTGCGATCTTCCTGCCTCAGCCTCCTCCTTGCTGGGATTACACGTGTGTGCTGTCACATCCAGTTTAATATACCTCGCCTCTTAAAAGACCCATGACCTCACATGTCACCTCTACTTTGAGGGACAGGCAACATCTATACCAAAGCAACACCACAACTGTAGCCAAGAACAGGGGTAGGAAATGTCACCCGTGGTGATTAAAAGATTGAAGAGGTTGAAAAGGGGACAGAAACTATGGGATAGGAGCGTTGTTTATCTGGGACACAGTAGGACCCGATGCTGCTGTTATGCAGCCATGAATGTGTTTTATTTTTAAGAAAAGAGGGAAGGACCAACAGCAATTCTGGAATGATGGGGCTGTGACTCCCAACACAGGCCTCGAGGGGCCCTCTGGTTTTGCAGGACTAGCACCCTCCCACCACGGGTTCAGGTCAAGGTCTTGGTGCAGCACTGAGGGGGCTGAGATCCGCCATGGAGCCAAGGGGCAGGGCTGACCTTTGGCTGTGCTGGGTGACGCTGTGGCCCCAATGGGCTTGGGGGGTGGAGCATCCGTGCAGACAAGACTATTTCTGGGACTTGGCTCTAATAGACTCCGCCTTGCTGAGCTGTGGACAGCCTTACAATCCACCTTCTCTTTCTCCTTTCTGAGTTCTTCCTTCCTGAAAGAGGGGGTCCATGCTGGGCTTGTCCCACGTCGCATCACGGAAACACAGAGCTCACCTGGTCTCACAGGTCATTAACAAAAGAGGACTTTGGCCTCAGGATGAATCACACCTTTCATCTTAGCCACACCTGATTCAGAGGAACTTTTAGGCTTTGAACTGACACTGGAATGGTTTGAGGATTTGGGGGATGCCGGGGTGGGGTGACCATATTTAGCATGTGAAGAAGACATGAATTTGGAAGGGGTCAAAATGTTTGTGCTCATAGCAAGTTCAGATATTGAAGCTCTAGCTTCCAGCATGGCAGTGTTTTGAAATGAGACCTTTAAGGAAATAATTAAGGTGAAATGAAGTCATAAGAGCCCTGACCTAATAGGATTAACGTTCTTATAAGAAATGATACCAGGGAATAAGGAGTGAGAGTCCAGAAAGTGGGTACACTCTTGTACCTTGTACTCTCTCATCCTCTCTGTCTCTCTCTTATTATCTCTTTCTCTCTTATTCTCTCTTATTCTCTCTTATTCTCTCTTATTCTCTCTCTCTCTCTCTCTCTCTCTCTCTCTCTCTCTCTCTCTCTCAGCATTAAGATAGCTATCTCCAAGCCAAGGAAAGAGGCCTTGCCATAAACCCAATTACAACATAAATTTCACTTGTTTAAGCTACCCAATGGATACTGTTTTGTTACTGCAGCCTGTGCTGACTGATACACACATCAGGACCACCAGCACTGACCCATCCAGGACTCTAGCTCAGACTCTCCTTCCCACTGCATCCTCAAAAGGAGAGGGGAGAGTTGGAAGCAGACAGCTGTGGCCCAGCCCATGTAGGCAGTCACTCCCAAGACGGGGTCTGGACACCCCCACTCCTGTCTTTGCTTCCCTCTGCAGTCTAACCTGGGTCAGGGGGGCTCAGGGCAGAACCAGGACAAAGATGCGTGAGTGCCTGTGGGTTCCAGTCAGGGTTTAAGGGAAGCATGGAACAGCTGTGGACCAAGGAAAGTGGCAGCAGAAATGTACCTGATAGTTGATGCATTTGGAGGACCATGCAGGAAGTCACCCTCTCTGCCATGGCAGTAAGCAGTCACTGTGCTACGTGATTAAAGCGGACGTTAGGTCAAAGCTCTCCTCCTCTCGCTCCCACCCAGTTTGTGACCCACATTGTCTTCTCTCACCGGTGTCCCAGTTTGGATGGCAGCACTGGAGAAAGTGTGCCTGCTGCCCACCGCGTGGCCTCCCTCCCTCCTCTCTGGGACACCAGCTCGGGGTTCCCCAATAGTGGCCTCCCTCCCTCCTTTCTGGGACGCCAGCTCAGGGTTCCCCAGTGGTGCTCCTAAATCAGATTCTCCTGCTCAGTGTGAAGGATGTGTATCCCTAGAGCGGGGTGCCATTTGCACATCTGAAAGAGGTGAATAGAACCAAATCTCCCCATTGTACTCCCCACAGGATCACAGAGAAGGACATCGGGGTGGCGCTTTTCTCAGAAGTTCAGTGCTCCCCAGGACTCTCATGCTGAGCATGGTGAGGAGGTCAGAGCACCTGCCTCTTCTCCTCCCCTTGCATTCGGGGGCAGTCACTGTGGGTGACAGTTATCAGACCATGCCTTGCACACTCCTTCAGGTGGGCTGAAAGGCTAGGGAACTGGGTCCTCATGCTGTCCCTGGAACTCGGGCAGACCTCAATTGTCCTTGGTCTCAGCTTGCTCTGTGACAGTGACTCATGGGGTACAGCAAACAGAGGTTTGAAAACCAGGCTTTTCTCTTACAGGCTGTGCTACTGGACAGGTTACCTGACTCACTTAGCCTCAGTGGCCTTCATTGCTGACCTGAGGATCATGGGTCCTACTACATGGAGCTGATAAGAACTTTAAATCAGTTCACGTGCAGCACACACTTAGCAGATAGCTGGCCCAGAGTAGGAATTCTGGGTGTTTCTTGTTCCCCTTTTCTATAAAACAGAGTTTAACTGTGTCTCCTTTAGGAAGTTGTCTGAAGGCTCAAGTAAGATTACAGATAACAAAGGTCTCTGAAAGTTGCAAATGACTCCAAATTGCCAAGGTATCAGGGTGAGGGGTGGAGGTGGGGGAGAGGAAAGGAGTTTAGTGTGATAAACCAGGGTCCCCAAACCCTGGGGCTCAGGATGGGTCTGTGGCCTGTTAGGAACTGCGCCAAGCAGCAGGAGGTGAGCAGCGGAAGATTCATCCCATGCGAGGCTGCTCCCCAGAACGGGCATTACCCCTGGACTCCACCTCCCACCAGCTCAGCTGCGGGATTGGATTCTCACGGGCGCACAAACCCCAGTGTGAACTGCACATGTGAGGGATCCAGAGTCCTGAGACTCGAACGCCTGATGGTGTCAGGTGGCGCTGAGGTGGGGCTGCTGCTGCTTTGCAGAGAAATCATCACCTACCACAAATACATGATGATGATGATAATAATAATAATAATAATACCTAAATTCCCCCACACTCCCTCAGCCTGTGGAAAAGCTGTCTTCCGTGACACTGGTCCCCAGTGCCAAAAACGACCAGGGATCACTGTCACAGGGTACGGGCTGAAGAGAGAATTGGTGCTGACGTAACCATGCCATGGCTCATCAGCAAAGCTGAGTTCAAACCTCAACCACAAGTGCCAGGACGAAGAGCTGAGTCGGGTTGCCCTGCAGTGCATCACTGCTGGCGATGGGCGCTCGCTGGGGACTTCGACGGGGCATCATCGGTGCACGTCTTGGTGTGGCGTCCTGCAGCACGGCTCAGGCCCCTCTCGCGGAGCCCGACAGCGCCTTCTAAGCTGCAGTGACTGCACTGCCGCGCCATACACTTTACAGGGCTCTGGAGACCAATGAGCTTATGTAAAGTTCTGTTTCTTTCCGCACTCACAGGGCACATTCATAGAGTGAAGGCCCCTGCAGACCACGATATTTGTATAAACCAAAATTTCCCAAGCTCGTTAGGCTATGAGATCTTCCTCCTTCCTCCATCTCCAAAATCACAATTACTAGCTGCTGGACCAACATTCTCTGCAACACAAAGCCAAGCAAAGATCTGTCCTCGGAGCTTGGTCAGTCATGCTGGGATTGTCGCCAGGCTCCAGGGAAGCAAAGCTGATGGGAAACAATGGCTTCAGGATCTTTTCTAGATCATCCAGAATATTCTCTATCAATGTGGTAAAGCCAGGATGGCAGTTTGAAGGGCAGAGGTCACAATACTCCTTTAGATACAGCAAACATTTAGTACTATGCATTTTGCGGAAAGGTAGGGTGTATAAACCCCCAATATCAAAGCATATCCCTCTCCCGGGCTTAGGCTCCCCTGCGACAGTGGAGGAGTAGGGGTGAAAACACAAGCACTGCTCTCATTCGAGAATGACACAGAAAATACCCGAACACCCACCCATGCCTCTTCTCCTCTTTCTCTGCTCAAAACCATGTCACATCAGAACAGTTGGTAAGCTTGTCACAGAGAGAAATCGGGCATCCACAAGGTGGTTGTGCAGCCTCCTAAATTCACTGTCTGGACATAATTCTAGATTATAGAGCAAAAGCATAAGTTGGACACTAAAAATCATGCAAAGATCAGGACACAGGTCTCACATCCTCCTTTCCCAGTGTGCTGCATGCACACACACACACACACACACACACACACACTTATTCTTCTATTTATTTTCCTTCACTATTCATATTCATGGGCATCATCCTTTCCTCCCAGTGATGATCTACTCCATTGTCTTCTTGCCACACAATTCAATCCAAGACAATCGTTTCTTATCCACTGTGTGCCAGGCACTGAGCTTAGAGTCATCTGTCCTCAGAGTCATCTTGGATTCTGCCCTCTGAGGCGCAGCATCAAACTGACCCCAAAGCCCGATCAATACTGCCTTTGAAGCATCACCTCGATATGAGCGGACCAGTTCCCCTGCGCCCTTCTCATCATCTCTCACCCAGGGAACTGCAGCAGCCGCGTCCTCTCCCTGATTCCAGAACAGATCCACATCCAAAGCAGGTCAGAGGCAGATCTGATCATGAGATACGAATGCAGAAACCTTTCAAGGTCCTGCAGAATCTACTCTAACTTTGGACAGTGACCCAAAACCCATCATCGTCTGGTCCCCTTGCCAATCCTTTTCCCTCCCAAACCCCTCTCAGCAGTAGCACTGGGTCAGTCTATCTGAGTGCCACAGTAGTGGCACAAAACTAGGTCTGACACAAATGATTTTCAACAGAAGGTGACATGAACACATGAGTGGATGGATGGAAAAGTACATGAGTCGTAGCAGTCCCTCTTATCAATAGCTTTGCTTTCTGTGCCTCCGTTATCTGTGGTCAACCACATTCTCAAAATATGAAATGGAAAAAAATCCCCAAATAAATAATTTCACAGCTTCAAATTGTGTGCCATTCTAAGTAGCATGTGAGAACTTGTGCCATCCCGAGCAGGATGTCACTCAGCAGGGGCCAGACTACAATGGGTTCTCTGTCACTCACCTTAAGTAGCATGTGTCTGTGTGTTGTGGTCATGTAACCTGGATTTCACTTAATAATTCTCCCAGAATGCAAAAGTAATGATTCAGATATGGCAATTCAGACATGCTAATGAGAAGCCATCATATGCTTCCATCAGGTAAAAATGTGGAAGTTATTGACCTAAGAAAAAAATCAAATGTTGAGGTTTTAAGATCTATGAGCCAGGGATGCTCAGTGCACAAGCATCTGCCTTGCTAGTGCACGGTCATGAGTTCGATCCCCAGTACCCCATCCCCAAAAAAATCTATGCTAAGTTGGTGATAGTCTTCTATACCCAATTTATAAATTTAATTTAATTTTATCATATGTATATGTGATAAAAAAACACATAGTATACACACAGTTTGGTATGATCCATGGTCTCAGGTGTCCACAGGGTCTTGGGACATATTCAGGGTAGGAGTAAGAGGAGAACAATGTGTTACCTACTGCTACTGTAACAATTCCCACAGACTCTCTAACACAGCTGTCATGTTAGTGCCTGGAAGCCAGAATGTCACAGTGGGTCAGTAAGGTTGTGTTTCCTCGATGAAGAATCTCTCCTATCTTTTCTGGCTTCCAGAGTTTGCCCTCATTTCCTAGCTTGTGGCCCCACCCTTCATCTCCAGTGCATCCTTCCAGCTTCTGCTTCCATAGTCTCATATTCTCCTGCCTTCCAGCCCCCCCCTTTGCCACCTCTGACCCTCTCTCCATGGTTACCTCAATGGGTCACCTGGACCATCCAAGGTACTCCAGATCATTAATCACATCTGAAAAGTCCATTTTGACATGTAAAGTAACATATCCACAGATTCCAGAAATTGGATACAGACATCTTTTGGAGACCATTATCCAGCCTTCTACCATGAATGAATAGAGTTTTGTTTGGTTTTGTTTTGAATGAATGAAGAGTGTCACAATAGTATAAGCTGCCAGGGGAACCCATAAACAGAAGAGCCTACACTCTGTCTGGAAGGGCTGGGAAAGTTTCCTGGGCCGTGTGATGCTTGAGCAGATTGTGAATAAGATGCAAAGGTCTAGAGGACACAGGGACATGACCTTCCTGAAGGAAGGAAACAGCAGAGCTGAAAGTTCGCAGGCTTGGTTTGGGGTTCAGTGGGCAGGGCTGAGGCGCAGGCTCAAACTGAGGACCTAGCCAAGCCATGAGGGTGGACTCAGTCTGAAGCCTGTGGGGACCATTGGAGAAGCAACCAGAGATTTGCCATGATCACGTCCTAGACTGTGCTGCCCAGTAAGTCTCATAAAGTGATGGAGACGCCCTCTCTCTGCGTGGTTTGATAGCTGACCATTAGTAACATGGGTTATTGAGCCCTGAAAATGTGGCTGAGTGACTCCCATCCTGAATTGTATTGAATTTAAATTGAAATAGCTCTATGTAGCTAGCTGTAGGACTGGGAAATGGAGAATGGATTGAAGATGATTTGAACATGTAGGTGACCTTGAGGACAGGATCCCAAAGGCATCAGCCCACATTATCTTGCCCAGGAGGAGTAAAGAAGAGAAAAGCAGAGGGCATGAGAGAGCCCAGTAGGAAGTGCCAACACTGAAAGGCCCAGCAAAGTTTGGAAAAAAGGAATTTAGGACCTCTGAGAAACAGGGGGACATAGAGGGTCCTGAACCCCCAAGAATGGAGGGAGAGTCAAAAAGGAAAGGGTCAGTTTCTCCTATAGAGGTTACATGTGGTAATGACTGGGAAGGGGCCAAATATTTGAAATCTGTGACCTACCAGAATAGCCGCAATGGGGTAGAGGTGGGAGCCAGGGGGAGGGAATGGAGGCTAAAAGGTCACGAGTAACTGTGAGGACAAGAGCAGGTCACCTTCCAAGACGCTAAGTGTATACTCCTGTCTCAGTGAACCTGGCTGTTGCACTAGTCAGCTTTCCCATCAATGAGATGCAATACCCAACACTCACAATTTAAATGAGGAAAGGTTTAGTTTTGCTCACGGTTTCAGAGGATCCAGTCCATGGTCAGCTGGCTCCAAGGCAGAAACATCATGGTAGAGCAAAGATGTTCAGTTCCTGGTGGCTGGGAAGCAGGACAGAAGAACAGCACCAGAGTCGGCCTCCATGACCCATCCAGACACACCCAGAAGGGGGCCACAGCAATCTCCTGGGCAGCTCTCTAATCAACCAAATTGACACAGTCAAGCTTAACCATCAGAACTGTTGAGACAAAAGAGAGACAGAGCAGGAGGTAAAGGGGACATCACAGTAAAACACAGGGGAGGTTACACCCATTTCCATGCTGAAACCAAGGTGCTCAGAGTACTGTGGAAGTTGAGAATGTGGGAGAGTGGGGAAAGACCCAGGGAGCACAATGGGCTGTTTAACACAAGCTGTCTTATACTTTAGGGTTTTTTTTTATAAGATAAAAGCAAACAAAAAACAGATATACAGATTCTATTTGTAAAATTCCATTTAAAAAATAATTGCCTTCATAAGTAGTACAGTCTAATGTAAAATGTACTCTATAGCATAGATTTTTATCAGTGTTTCCCTCCCGGGCCATTTTTGGTAATCCAATTGAATTAAAGTGTATCTGGTATTTCTGTCAAAACCTCCGATGCAACATGGAGTGACCAATAGGACTCTCTCTGGACTTCTGAGAATCAGCCCATTTGCTGAAGGGATGCCAGAGGGACCTGCCTCCAGACGGCTTCCTAAGAGACTGCGTGGAGCAAACTCAGCGGAGAACCAGATCAGGTCCATTTGTCCTCTCAGGTTCCCTACTGCTCCCTGCCCCTCTTTCCCAACACCCACAGCCACACACACACACACACACACACACACACACACACACGCATGCACACACAGCCTCTGCACAATATTTCACTGGAACAACATTTCTGCTACTAAATCTAAGTTTTAAAGAAAAACAATTGCCTCATGTTGTATGTATCAGATACCAGGCACTATTCTAAGACTTGCTGTTGGATGCAGATGGCTCTTTTCAGTACAAATATGATCTGGAATAGCGAAGAGGGCTGAGGAATAACAGGCTGGTGGAAGGGAGGAACAGCCCAGGCAGGCACCTCAGAGCAAGTCGGCTGTCACTGGAAAAGGCAGCGTGGTGTCCCCAACCCAAGGGGCTTGTTAAGGTGCAGAGTGTTGGGCCCAGCAGCAGCTGCTGACTCAGAAGGTGGGGGTGGAGCTCAAGAATCTGCATTTCTAAGTTCCTGAGTAATGTTCTGGGCCAGAGACCGTACAGTACAATCCACCGGTGCAGAGAACAGACTGTTGACCAGGACTAAGTTCCATAACAAAGTCCTTGTGATCTTTCAAAATGAATTTCTGGTGTAAACAAGAAACGATTCCTCTCAGGCAATGTTATTCAACTAGAGAAAACAGTATCTGCCAATTTCTAAGCTATGAAAAAGTACACAGGAGTCTGAACAAACAGGATGACTTCAATGAGGAAAGTTAGGGCGGGGGATATAGCTCCGAAGCCTAAGTGCCTGCTTGGCAAGCGCGAGGTCATGAGTTTGATCCTCGCTACCAAATAAATAAATACATAAATAAAAATAAAATTAATAGGAAAAAGAAGTGAAATATATTAACACTGTTCTTTGCAATATATGACACGTCAGACTCCTGGCTTTCATACAGTGGGTGGTTGAGATGGAAATAATGCTCTGTGGTATCATAGCCACTCGCTAATTTAAATCATTTGTGCATATTAGGGGAGAAATGAATCACTCCTCATACATATGTGAGTACCATGTACACACACTCCTTCCACAAATATTTATAAATGCCTACCCCGTGCCAGGCACATTGCCAGGTGCCAGGGGAAAGACACATATTCTTGCCTTCAGCCCAGTGGAGGAAACGGGAAGTGAGAAAAGAGCTAATGGAAGCATATGGTAAGTTCTATGGAGGAGAAACCATTTGGATTGATAGATATCGCTCTCTGCTTTGGATGATGTGAGTCTGGGTTGTTTGTGTGACATCCTGGGAGAAATTTTAAGTAGGAAGCTAGAAATCTGTGTCAGGGTTGGGGCTGCAGCTTGGCTTCTCTGTTTAATGACAGCCATGAAGGATTTCTCCATGGAAACAGGTAAACTATGAGAAAAGGAACATCGACATTTATGTTGGATAGGGGAGGAATAGCTTGTCAAAAAGATTGAGAGGTTAACTCTGGACCAACAGAAATAGAAATGTTAGGGTTTGGATAAAGAATGCACCCCAAAGACCTCATGCACTCTTAAGGGGCTTTTGGAAGGCAAGTGACCAACCACGCAGGCCTGATTCGTAGCTGACCTGCTGTTGGGAAACGAGGTCTGTCGGAGGAGGCAGGTGACCGAGGCTGTGACATCCACAGTGTATCTGCCTCCTTTCCAGCCCTCCCTTCTCTCCGGTTCCTGGCTGCTGTGCCCTGAGCAACTTTCCTCCACCAGGTCCTTCCGCCTCAACATCTGTGTGCTGAACATGGGCTGAAACATCACGGGGATCGGTTATCGGGTTCCACTGACGAGAAAGTGACTGAGACATTAGGTAAGATAATGTATCAAATTGAGGGCCCGTTGATATTTGTTTTGTACGATAATGATTTATTTATTTGAAATAAGATTTCTTGAGTAATTTTGTCAATGCGCACTGCGGCAAAGAGACAATATGCTGAGCTTCTCATGGCGTATATTACACTTCCTGGTTAGACTCCAACCCCACTCATTATTTTCACATATTTTGGTGACTTATTAAGTAAACACAAGATTACCCTTCACAATCAAAATTCTAAACCCCTAATTAATATTTTTCCTAATACTTTTTTTCCTTATATCCACTGGTTTTGGGGCATTTAACCATATGTATAATGCAATGATCACAGGCAATTAGAGCCAACTTCCACCACTAATCTGTTGCACTAGCAGGTTTGTGACACAAACTCACATCTGCACACTCCCCACCCCGTGTGCACATGCACCTTTTTCTTCTCCTGATTACCTCACCTCTGTTTCCTGCCTGTCTTTAAGGTATAATTACAACAGTGAGGATGTGACATCTCAAATGAAAGTTGTCATGAGCTTTTAGAATTTTTAGTAAAAATCACAGGTACCTTCAGTTAATAATCAGTTCGACAGACTTTAATAAGCACACTTGTTCACACTGGTGCAGCAGTGGGCTATGGTGTGGCCTCTGCCCTCCAAGAATGTAAGCAATAAGCAGTCCTCTTGTGACCAGAGAAGGCAGCTTGCTCCAGTCAACACACAATTCATGATGTCTACACAAAAGCACATGAATAAACCCTCATATAAAATGTGCAGATGACGCTGTTTTTTGTTGTTTTGGCCAGGAAAGCCTTTCTTGTTTCAGTCCTTTTCTAAATTGCTTGAAAATATATTTGTGCATAGGATACAATTTCAGATCATAACCCTGGTCATTCTGCAAAATACACCAATGCAAAATCATATTTATGAATCTCAGATTATGTCGCTAAACTCCCTGGTCACACAGTGCTGAAAACAGGCCCCGCTTTACATCGGGTCCAGCTCCTAACTGGTTATAATGAGAGCTCACCTCATTGTGCTGCTCCAAAGTTCTTCTCAAAAGGCTGCTGCTCATGCGCAGCTGAAGCATAGTCAAGCAACACCAGAGCAGCGCTCAGCAAGGAAAAGGAATAATCTACCAGCAGACACACACCGGAGATGCGTCTCGCAGGCCTAGGTGAGCAAAAGGATCCAGGCACTGAAAAGTCTGTGCTATAGGAACCCATTTGATGAAATTCTAGAAAAGACCTACCTGATACCAGTGGACAGGAGTCGATCTGTGGTTGCCTGGGAATAAAGACTCAGAGAGAATGGGCACAAAAGAATTTGGGGGCATGATGAGAATGTCCAGGAGTTTACCGTGACCCTAGCAAGGAGACATACAGCAGTCAGACTTGACCTGTACATCTAGAGGGGTTGAGTTGATTAGACATAAACTACATCACAATAAAACCAGAAAAATAAATGACTCTTGAAATGTTACTGAAAATTAAAAAAAAAAAACTATCCTTCAATAACAATGAATAAATTATTGATAGTACATCATAGATTAACCTTAAATACATTTGCTAAATGAAAGAAGACAGACCTAAAATGCAAATACCTTGTGATTTTATTTGTAGGATTAAATCAGTAATTTTTAGGTTTGGGGTAGAAAAATTTAACAACAAAGAAGTATCCCAGGCTGAATGTGATAAAACTGTTGAGTGTCATGATTGTGGCAACATTTGTACACTGAAAACAAACACAGAATTTTGTACACTGAAGTGTGAATTTTATTACATCTGTATTTAAAAATAAACAAAGAAATGTAAATGTCTCTCTGTTCTAGTTACTCCTTTGAAAGTTGTTATTCCAAATAAACCCAACTTGGCTTTATGAGACAACCACCATTTACACACAGACAGACAGACAGACAGACAGACAGACAGACACACACACACACACTTTTTTTATACAGAACTTCTGAAAAAAGGTATCTATTGGCTGGTAATCTTACTCCAGGCAGGTTTGATTGACTTCTCAATGCACAGTGGAAAGTGGCCATTGGACTCTCTTTCCTGAGGTGCCTCAAATCACTACCTGTTCATTGAGAGAATCCCCTGGAGGAAGATGCACCAAGGGAGTCCACTGGTCACACCTGCCACTGAAGGGTGGAAAGATAGCACAAGCATCCACTCTGGGAGACAATTTAGTGTCTAAACGTATTACTTAGGAACTAAATCCAGACAGATACTTAGAAAGAAGCAATTAAAAATGGTGGCAGATGCCTCCTGGCACATCTGGGTATCCAGACTTCTGCTCAAGTCTTCCGTGTGCCTGAGAAACTTCAAGTACGCATCTGCCTCTGCACTCTGGCACCCCACGGCCATCGCTCCCGGGTGGCGGATGCTAGGTTCATGGAGCAGTCTGCTGATGCCTTTTCCTGCCATTGCATGTACCACGTTTTCTAGTTCTTTTGCTCTATTCAGCATTTGACCCCAACGATGGGGGATTATGGTATTAACTCTCTCCCCAGCACACATTCTTTACAGACTCTCACTAAATACTGTAAGCCTGCTGCAGAGAGGAATAAAAGTGAAAGCATACCGTCTGGTCTTAAGCCGAGCACACAGAGGGTCGTGATCCAATTGGAAGGGAAGCAGAATTTTTAAAAAGAAAGAGGTCTGACCAAATTTTAATCCATGTCATTTTCATTTCTCTTACCCTGTGGATTTGGGTGATTTTATTTACACTGTCAGCTTGAGCCTAGGGATTGGAAATCAGGCTTTTATGGAGATTATTAAAAGTACATACAGTACACTAAAGGTTGGGATAACTGATAGACACTGCTAAAAATACAAATGTGAATGCCCTGGCCTTAGATCCACTGGTGTGCCATTCATCCTCCTTAGAAGGTTATTCTTGGGAGGTGGACCGGCTGCAATGTAATGAGACGGATGCTGTCAGGGTATTTCTAACAGGGCAAATGACCAGGGATGGAGATGAATTAGCATTACTCAGATGAGAAGGTAGCTCTTTATACCATTAATGCCAAAGCAAAGTGATTCCACCACCCTTCTCCTGGAAGAGAGGCCATTGCAAACTGGAGGGGGCTTGGTGGGGGGAGACCAGGGCTCAGGCTTCGAGGATTTACTGATGGGCTGGGCCATGCCAGCTGAGTCTCAAGGCCTGGTTTTATTTGGCCTAAGCTTCTCAGAGGCACCACCAGGAACACTCAGCTGGGTAACGTCACACTGGCCTGGATTGCACAAATAAATCTCTGCACTTGGGTCACAGCCTTCAAGGTCTCACTCAATAGATGCAAAGGAAGCAGTTTATCAGACCTGCAAACACCAGAAGCACTTATGCTCTGATGAGGGCAGATTTAGGAACTCAAACACCTGGAGGTCCCGCTTCACAAAGTAGCTGACGTGGAGGGACAGCTCTGACAGGTTTGCACATGACACCTAAATAGGCTTCCGCGGGTTTGGCTGCATGGGTCACAGCTCCATGATAGTCACTGAGACACAGTGAAGCACTTGGGGACATTCCTCCGATTATGAGAGAAATAGCATCCTATACCCTGCTTCACAGTCCTCCTCAGTGCCACCGCCAGGTCCAGAGTCCCTGCTTTACCCTGGAGAAATGGGGAAGGGGCAGACGGCAGGAAAGCATCTGCTAAGTGTTGGTTTCTCTTGGAGTCCTCAGGCTCCTTGACTTTGACAGCGATGTTCGGGGTCTAGATTGAGGCCTCTATCTCTGTCACAGCCTGGACGCCTCATATGTAAAGATGCGCCCTCTCACCTCGCGTCTAGACTCCAAGTGTCAGCCTTCACTGCCTTTACTGACGGAACCTTGGTCTGAGCTCCTTTTCCAGATCCCCATATGTTCTGTGTTGTGATTTATTCCTCCCTTATCTTTTCGGCTAGAGATTCTGCAGCTTATTTACCCTTCTACACCCTTTCCCACTCACTCGCCTAGCCAGTCACTCTCAGGCCAAAATGTCTATTTCCCTCGTACATGCTGATCCTGATTCCTGCTCTGGCTGTACTGACTGTACCCCCAGCCGGTCCAGCCTACCCCCTAAGCTTCGCCACGTCAGCATGCCCCCTCTCTGACATGGGCTCCCTTGCCCCAGGGGATCCCACCCAGGCACAAGCTGATGGGTGATGACACCAGCCAGCTACCACCAGAAAGAAGTAAAATGAGTCTTTACCATGATGTCACACAATCTGTCACAACTGTGGTTCCTCCATACTATCCCTCCTTCATGAGCTGTCTTCTTAGTGCAGGCCTGAGGCATAGCTCAGTGACAGGGTGCTTGCCTAGCACGTGCGAGACCCTGAATTGCACCCTCAGTGCCCCAAAACAAATTACAACAAAAAACAAAGCCAGGCGTGGTGGTGTAAGCGCATAATCCCAGTACCCAGGAGGACTGCAAATTCACACTCGTCCAGGTAACTTACTGACTTTCTGAGACCCTCTCTTAAAAAAATTGAGAAAGGCCTGAGGATATAGTTTAGTGCAAAAGCCCTGGGTTCAATCCCCCATTACAATAAAATAAAATAATACATAAAATAAAATAAAATTTTAAAAAATATATGTCATTCTATGCCAGATCTCATACTCACACTGGATTTTCTCAGCGGTTCTGTGAATCAGGTAGGATAAATGTGAGTTCTATCTCCAGTACAGCAGTATTAGTGAAATAAAGACAAGTCCAATAATGCGTCCCACGGCCTAACGTGAGTAAATTTCAGAGATTAATTCACAAGAACCTGCTTAATCTACAGATATCTTGCATTCCTTGGACTCAGTTTGTTTGGAGAATAAGGATCAACTCCACGTGACCATGGGTATGGAAATTAATAAATATTTTTGCTTCTTAGTTACTTTTCTCATTGCTAAAATAAAATATCCAACACTGAAAATTAGTGAAAAAGAGGTTGGGAGGTTTCAGTCCATAATTGGCTGACTCTAAGGCAGGGTGGCATGTGGTAGAGAGGCAACAGTTCATGGTGGCAGAAGACAGCAAAAGCAATCAGAGAGAGAGAGAGAGAGAGAGAGAGAGAGAATAAACCTCTTTCTGTTCCTTATATCATATGCAGATTACCTGCTCTAGGGCAGGAATAGCACTCATACCCTTAACCTCAGCATTGGACCATGCATGAGTCCATCATAAGTTTTAGATTCAGCCATCTCTGAAAAGCTCACACACACACACACACACACACACACACACACACACACACCCGTGACTGCATGAGGCTTTGAGGGGATATCTAAACACAAACCAAAACATTTTGGTAGGCCAGTGATGAGAAAAATAAATATGATTTTCATCTCCAACTATAAAAATCAATGTCATTTCCCTGAGTCTCATACCTATATTCCTCCACATGTATGGTTTCCTCTTCCTAGAAGCCTTCTACCTGCCCTATTTGCTTAGAAAAATCCCTCTTTGCCCTCTAAAAGCTGTTACCTATATTACCTCTATGCAGGTCACCTCTTACCACCCACCTTTTAAAAAGTTACCTGTGTCATATGGTCCTGACATCACAGTTAGGATATAATTCTTTGTTTTATTATCTATTTACACATATAATTCTCCCACCAGATTATGGACAAAGCCAGGAACCTTTCATTCCTTTCTGTATTCCAATATCTGTCATGGTACCCAACACATGATAGATATTCAAGAAGTATTCTTTGAATCAAACGTGATGAATATGACAATGATAACAGGTTGAGAGGATGATTTCACTCATGTTAAGAGATGTAAATAGATCCTCAGCTTTTAGAACTAGTTTTTCATTTAGAATTATACATTTTTTGAGGTAACCAGTACAGCTTGCAATGTAATACAAATTCCAAAGATAAGTATTTCAATCCCATATAAGACCCCTACTTACCCATGAACGTGTGGTCTGAATTTTGAGATTTTGGGGTGTCCTCTCTTCAAATAACAACTCTGGAACCTGGGCTCCTGCTACCATGTGGCTTCTCCATCTTGGAAACCTTTTCCTCCATCTGCTCAGACAGGAGAAGGTGTAGAGAAGATACAACACCTTTAGAGCACCTCACTTAGAAGACGCGGGCATCATGTCCACTCTCCTGTTGTCCAGAGGTCAGGGTCCTGTGGCCCAGTGCAAAAGAGTCTAAGAGATGTATGTGTCTTATGTGCCCCCAAAGACACTCAAAGGTGATGATTTGCTAAAAGTCTACTGGGATAATCTGCTCTTCCAGGCACCAAATGTCTACGTTACTCATCTTCTCACAGATCACACTTGTCCCATCCCAAGGGAGACAGCTCAAGGTCCTTTACCACCACCTTCTGATCAATGTGCAGGCCCTGGATGACATGATACTGCTCGGTGTGCATGTTAGAAAGGCACTTCCCGTCATCATGGTGGGGAAGGGACAGGAAAAATGCACCACGGAAAAGGAAATCACGGCACACAGCGCCGACTCCACAGCCGTGCTGCGTCCCTCTGGGCCACCATGGGCAGCCATTTCTCTCTGGGTACAGCAGAGGTTTGTGGATTTGACTCCAGCAGGGCTCCTTTATTTGTTCTTCATCTTGGTCACTTGTAGTTGGTGTTGGAGGACATGATTTCCTGCAACCTCAGGGGCTTGGTCTCTGCCCCATTTGGGATGGGTTGGAAAAGCAAAAATTGTTTTAAGCTTTGAACAAGCAAGTTCAAAAGTCCAGGTCCCTGGGCTCCTTGGTAATACACTTCACAAAACCTTAGAAGGCATGCGATCCACTTGTCTTCAGTCAAGGCTATGTGTCAGTAACCAGAGGTGGAGGTATTTTCTAGAGATTTTTGTTATCAAATTTATTGTTTTCCTTTGCTTTTTGCCTTTGGTCCTTTCTCGTAGCATAAGCATTGAGGCTATTGGAAATGGCAGGTACAGAGGCCTTATTCTTGAGCCAATTTTTGCTTCAAATTACTTCATCCCACAAAGAATTTTACAGAATGTGGCATTGTCCTGATCTATGGACTTAAATCTTTCTTCAATTCTGGTCACAAACCAAATTGGATGAGAACTGATTCAACTTCATTAATTAGGTCCAATGTGGACCTTATAGTGAAATTTGATTCAGTTCTTGTCCAATTTGGTTTGTGACCTGAATCGTGGAAGGAATTAAGTTCATGAACCAAGATATCACTGCATCTGCCACTTAAATTCTTCTTAGTTCCATATCTCATTATTTGGCTCCAAAATAACTTATTTTTTCCAACTGCATAAGGCCACACTTCCAGATTCAATGTATCTCATTCTATTTGTGTTGGAAAACTCAGAAATGTTTTCCTGGTTCATTTCCTCCTTGAAGCTAGTAGCACTACTAAAATTTTGTTGTCTAATTATTTCCCTTAAGTGTAATAATAGGGCAATAACCTTCTTGTTAATACAATGTTTATACTATCTGATTTATCACTGCTAAACATAAATTCTTATTTCTTCATCTCTGGTATTAGTTTGCTTTGTGTCTGCTGCTGAACTCTAAAACTTACGGTACATACTTAGGGTAGTGTAACAGGCAAATACAGTTTGGTTATGTCAACACCTCATTTCTGGAACTGATTTCTTCTGTATTAGAGTAATGAATTTCAATTGTAATAATAACCTCAGGGATTTCACACACAGGTGTATTTCTCCTTCCCGTCACTATCCAGTGCGGGTGTAGAAGATTTCTTTGTGAACTCATCTTCCAAATGATAATTCTGGAAGCCAAAGTTCTTTCATCTTCTGAACATGGAATCTTAAATCATTGCCCTCTGAGTTCACTGGGAAATGGGAAATGAAATATAGAATGTTGTCTAACTGTTTTTATGAAGCAGAACCAGATGTAGTGTATATACTTCTCTCCTAATTTGGGGTGCCAGAATACTGTCACATGGGCTTGACCAGACTGCAAAAGAAGGAAAGTAGTACTTCCTACGTGTTCTGGAATAGGAAGTGGGATTGGTGAGTGTCCTGCTAGGTGAGACCATATCATTCAGTTACTTGATTACTCATTGATGACTGATCAAACTGAGAAGAGTTTCTCTTCCTTTTCTCAATCACCAACTTGATGCTTGGGCAAACATTATTATATTAATAACACAGATTTAATATACTTTAAAATTATTTATGTGGAATTTAAGGCAAGTATACTTTCCTCTCTTTAACTAATGGGTTAAACTGAAACACAGAGATCTCAAGAAACCAACTGTGAGTCATCGCATAATCTATGATAACTTTTGCTTCTGCTGGAGTCTGGGTGACCTGGGCAAGGTAATCATGAACTGCCCATAAGTGACAGCTACCCAGGCCCATTCTGGTCCTCACTGTGGAAATGGCTTAGCCTAAGTGTGCTGATTATTCATGTCCCCAGGTCAGACTCAACTGTCACTCAATTCCTTCTCCTTTGAAAACCTCACCTCAACCTGAGGGGGCAGATGACCTGATCTCCTACCTAGCAGGTAAGTGGTCACTCTGGAGCAGCAAGGAGAAAGAATCGGAAATGACAAGGAAATCAGAAAGGAGCCAGTTATGTAGGTCTCTTTTCCTGTTCTCCACACTGAGAATTTCCCAGACTTGCTCCTGTGTTTCCTGTGAAAACATCAGAAGAACCCAGTACACGATCTGGAGGCCACATTCATATGGAGACCTCTTGATGTGGTGCCAGCTCAGGTGGGTCCTGCCCCTGAGGTTGCTTAGGGGCCTGGATAGAACTGAGAGCTTCCCAAAGCTGTGCTTGACCCACATGGAAATCAGAAGCTCTGTGTGGTCCTAGGGCAGGACCAGAGAAGATGTGGGGCCCTGGAGCTGGGGCAAGATGACCCCAAACCACCTGGACTGCACTATTGAAAGTGGACAGCCAGGACCATGGGCAGGATTAAGTGTAAACCCCAAAGACAAGACAAAGAAGCCTCTAGGTCTCCAGCCTAGAGGACCCAGGGAACAGACCAGACCAAGCCTGCAACAGTGACCAGCAAAGAGTCAGAGATGATAAGCAAAGCCAAGGTCCCATCCCAGCACCACCACGAGGGCACAGCCCAGAGGCCATCTTAGCCAGCAAGTGGAGAGAGGAAGGAGAGTCTCTGAAATACTGCACTTTCACCCAGAAAAGGGTGTCGCCAACAAGACAAGGGACATGGGGGTCAGGGCAAGATGAAAAACAGTATCAAAGAATTTAAATGTTCCAAGCTTTGTACTCAGCTGAAGGTAGTGGTTGTGACTTTTAACCTCAGACCGTGTTAATGATGCGAAATTACGGGCCAAAGGCCAGGAGGCAGGGATGTCCAGCTCTTGGCCACAGGCTAGACATAGCTGGCTTGCCTAGGCCACACCTAGTGAGAAGGAATTGTGTTGGGCTACATATAAAATATATAATATAATGTGCGTAGGTGGCAAAACTTCTGTGTGTGTGTTCAACTCACAAGATATGGGTTGGACCTGTAAAGGGAAGATTGCAGGTCAAATAGAAATTCATATAATGTCACCTACGCTGGGTAGCTTTGTAAGATTTTTCACCTATTATCAAATATAAAAATACTTCTTTTCACATCACTTGAGGGAAAACACAATGACCACATTTTCCTTGAAGAAATGTAACATCCTTAGCAACAGGGGAGCAAATATAGAAAATACAGGAAACATAAAGCTACATGCATCTGTGTATCATAAGCTATATCTGGCATTTGAATAAAAGACCAAGGTATTTATGAGAAATAATTATTCACTAATGTTGGGCACGTTGCATATACTATTGTACATATCCCTCAAAACACCATACGAGTTAGACATTTTTCCTATTTTATAGATGAAAAACTGAAACTGATAAATAAGTGAAAGTCAACTCGTCGAATGCCACTGAGGTTTGAAGGTGCTGGGACTGCACTGGAATATAGCGCCCAGCTTCTCCTCAGTGTCCTGGCTCCCGGCACCCCTGTCCAGCACAGTTTACAGAGTCCTGTGTCAACCCTGTAGTCTGGGAAACCCTCCTTCAAAACCATCCACCTGGACTGTCCTTGACCTCAGTGAATCCAAGCACCCAGGCCATCTCCCCTCCAAAGAAGGAAGCCTTGTTCTCTCTCTGCCACATTCCAAGCTGTGATGCTGCACAGAACAATCTCTTTTTCTTTCAGTCTGCCACATGTGCCTTCTCTCCCATTAGTGCACCCATTCACTCAGGAAAAGCCCTAATTGCTTCTCTACTTGCTCAACTTCTTGGGCTCGTTGGAGCGCAGAAGCCAGCAGGAGCACCCAGGGAGAAGGCACTTTAAAAAAATGCTTTCATTATCTGGTTTATATATGGAATCTAAAGAAGCTGGTCTCATAGAAGCACTGGGTAGACTAGTGGCTACCGACGGTAGGCTGGATAGAGAGAGACCGGTCAGTCAATACAAAGTTTACCATAGGTAGCAGAAATAAGTTCAGGTGTTCTATTGCGTGGCAGGGTGACTATGGTTAACAATATCATACTGAATATTTCTGTTACAAGAGAGAATTAGGCACTAGATGTGTTAGACTCCCTGATTTGATAACTATACAATGTGTACATGCGTCAAAACGTCACGCTATACCCCAGAAATATCTATTGTCATCAAGGGTTCATTGAAAACACAATTGCTTTCCAACGCTTAAGTATCACATTCCATGGAGCATGTGGGAGGAAAATGAAGATGGGTTTTCTGAAGTCGCAAAAAAGACTAAACATGGCCCATTTCTTGGGACATAAGGAAAAATAGGCATTGGGCCAGTAGAAACCAAGAAGTAAGCCAGAAAGAAATGAAAGCTTTTCTGTTTTTCCTTACCAGTTCCTTTCTACTGTAAGAGCCAACACTGCTAGCATTTTGTCAGCCGAGGTCCTTTGTAAGTGAACACTTCCAAATTCTCAGATGAGTGGCAGTGGAGATTCATGAAAATGCTTTGAAGGTTACAACCCTGAAATGCCCTTGTGAGTCATTAATTAATACAAATTAACAGGATCTGCTTTTTTTTAATCAACAAATGATCCTTAGTTAATGAAAACTGGGAATTCATATTTAGAGTGCTTAGAACATTGACTTAACCAACAATATTTGTCTTAAGGGCAAATTTTGCCTCTGTATGAAGTAAGAATTGACTAGTTAGTAGCACAAAACTCCACGTACTTCAGAATTAGGAGTGGATTTCCATCTCAATCTGACAATTTTGTAATGGTGTGATCTTCATCAGATCCTTTGCATTCTCTGTGCTTTGTTTTCCTTACTTACAAACAAGGATAATCATATCTACCGTCCCTGGTAACGGGCACCTTCCTAGCTCACATTTGTGCAGAGAAAGTGTTCAACAAACTCAGCTGCAATTATCATGACAGTGATTAGTGTCATTTCTAATGCTGCTGCTAGGGGTGGTGTGAGCTTACTGGTTTCCAACCCTTATTTTCTCACTCTACCAACTGCTGCCTAGATCTCCCATGGAACACAGAATGTTCCCCCAAATTCTACCATCAGCTCCTCCTCTTCTCATATGGAAAGCAGAGACGTGTTAGAGAATGTGTGAGACTCCCCAGGAGCAGTTCATTCCTCCCTCTACTCTGTCTTGGTTCTTCTCACGACTTCCTCTCTGCTCTGGGGCAGCCCTGGATAAACTTGTGGTTTCCTTCCTTCGTGTTCTCTGGGGAGAGCTGAGCACAGCACACTTGAAAGCCTAAAAACTTGTCATTTCCACCTTGAACTAGTGACGGACCTCACCAGACAGCCTGGGAAATGAATTAGTGTCCTGACACAGAGGCAGAGCACAGACGGTGGCCTGGCTCTCCCCAGCAAGCGCAAAAACTGTCAGGCAGTAGTTAAAGTTCCCTTTTTCCCAGCCCCTTTAATTATGTTGAAAACTATGTCATACTGTTTTTGAAAAAGTTAATGAAATAGTAGGTAAAGGTGAACCGAGGAACATAATTTACTTGGATTTCCTTGCAAGCTTTTGATAAGGTCCCTCATAAAAGACCATTAAGGAAAACAGATGACAGGAGGGCTCTGGGCAAAAGTCTTTTGGGTGTACTGAAAACTGGTGAAGCTATTTAGGAAGGAAGAATCACTGATGTTAGCTACTTCTTGGAGTGGAGTGAAGTTAATCACACATCATTCCCTGTGTTACTTTCTGGACTTGAGATGGTTGAATGATTTATAAAGGAAAAGAAAGCAAGGTTGGCCAGAAACATATAAGCACTATCACAGGATAAACCAGAGATCTGAATAGAATGGGGGTTTATTGTCTATCAAATGAAAGACATTCCCTGGAGGCATGACTGAGTCTACCCAGAAAAAAAAAATCTCCAAGATGGGATCTAAGCTCTAAAAACCTTTCCCAGATAAAGGTGGACCGAAGTGCTTGTGACTTGCACGGGCCCTGGGCAGCCAGGTCTGGGGCTGGAGGACAGCATGCAGGGACAGTGCAAGTACCCTTCCCACCCTCCTAACAGATGGGGATTTGAAGGCCATGACGAATCAGAAATGAGTGGCATGGGTAGAAGGCATCTAAGCAATGGAAAAACACCATTTGGTATGCTTTGTGTTCCAGAATTGTAGAAGAGTAAACTTTTTGGTAAAGGAAAACTAAAGGAATGTAGTGGGGGCTCAGGTTTAAAACCTGAGTATTTAATCCAATGTGTGTATTTAATCCAATGCAGCAGGAAATAAACAAGAGAGGCTGAGGATCTATTTATTGCTTGTTTACTGTAGAGTGAAGGGATTTTTTTTTTAATCGAAGAAGATAGGTATTATGGTTGGGTCTGGATGTCCCTCCAAAGCCTCACGCAGTCATGGAGGAAGGTTCCTAGAGTTTGTGACTGACTCATGGTCCAATGCAGGGATTATGGGTATGAGTGCTACACCCAGCTAGGTATGACCTACATACACTATAAGAGACAGGAAGAGTCTTCTCTCCATGCTCCTCCCATTTTGCTCAGGTTGCTTTTGCTGTCTTCCTCTGCCATAAGCTGTTGCCCTTTGCCATGTGCCACCCTGCCTTGGAGCCAGCTGACGGACTGAAACCTCCACAAACTGTGAGCTAAATATACCTTTCCTTCCTTAAATTTGGGTGTCAGGTATTTTGTCTTAGCAACCAGAGTAAAGTAACTAAGATAACAGGCTTTGTATTAAAGAGTTTATAATCCTGTAGCACACAAGTTCGCATAGTTACCGGCACTCTCTTCACCCCATATATTCACTGTAAAATGAGACAGAAGGAATTATGCAAATATTTGGAAATTGAGGATACAAACTCTGGTCCTCCCCTAGTTGTGGCCTTCATGAATCTTGATGGTACTTCACAGTGAGCCTCACCTGCCTTTCTTCAAGGTCAAAAAGTCCTAAGCACAAGAGTCACAATCCCAGTGTGGCAAAGTTGGTTCTAATCTGCCCAAACTTCTCTTCTTTAATCTAGTACTAAGGGTGCACTGGTCCACATCTGGGCTGCTGTTGATCCTGGGGGAAAGCACTTATTCTGAGAGACAGAGAATGTGGAGGATGATATGCTAGGCACAGAGATACCACCTCAAAGGTTCCAGCCCTGAACCCACACAAGCACAGTCACCTCCCTTTTGACAAAAGTGCAAAGGCAACAGAAGAAAAGTCTTTGTCAACTAATGGTATGGGCACAGTGGAATGTTTACATGCAAAAAGAACAAAGGAAGGAAAGAATGAATCTCAACATAAAATATATACAACTGTTAATTCAAAATAAATCACCTCCCTAAGTGTAAATTGTAAAATTACAAAATTTATAGGAAAAAATATAAGAGAACATGTTTGTAATGTTGGACAGATCAGTTTTCAACAGAAGATGTCCAGACAATAAATAAATATGTGAACGATGCTCCACACCACTAAGCATTGACAAGATGCAAAAATAAAACATGAGAGATCATTACACATCTATTTGAATGCTCTTTAAATAAATTTGATCATACTAAATACAGCATGCAGAATAAATAGAATTCTCAAACATTCCTGGGTAAGGATGCAAAATGGTGTTTTTTAGTAGTTTCTTATAAAGTTAAAAACACACGTAGCCGCAATCCCACCCTTGGATATTTAAGTGAGAGACATGAAGTTATATTCACATAAAAATGTCATTCAAAAATGGTCATCACTGCTTCTATTATCCCAGCCCCAAACTGAACATAACCAAGGGCCCTTCACCAAGTGCGTGGATAAGCAAAGTGTGGCAATGCCTGGGGGATACTGCCCAACAACAACAAGAGGCAAACAAACCACTGACACATGCAGCCTCAGGGACATGTCACAGGGTCTTCTGCCAAGAGCAGGGCCACATGCCATGAGGTTCCCTCTACGGAGCACACTGGGGAGAACTCAGAGGGCAGATCAGTAGTTAGTCACCTGGTCTCAGGAATGAAAGAAGACATAGAATATAAAGGGTGACCTGGGAAATCCGGGGTCCTATCATGACTAGGGTGGTTCATTCATGACTCTGTGCATTTGTTAAAACCCTCAGATTCAGGCACCCCCAAGAACAAATAGATTTTTTTTAAAAAAATGAAGCCAACAAATCAAAACAAATCGCAACAATAAAACAAAAGTGAAGGTTATGATAAAAGCTGCAAGAAACTATAGTGGTTTTATGAGCAAGTCTTCCCATAAGTAATCATAACAATAGGCCGCACTTGTAGGTCATGTTGGCAAACTCATTTCCCTTGCAAGAAAACAGCAGTGATCAGGGTACAGTCGATATTCACATTCTGTTGTGTCACCAGTTGCTCCAGAGGACACTGGAACCCTGACCTCCTCATTAGCTCAGACATGCAGAATAGTTCAGCAGCCTTTCTTAAGCCTCCTAGAAGACTGCTTGCTTCCCACTGTGAAAAGGACCATTTGATGTCTTAAAGATTACCCTTTGCTTTTAAATATACATACTAATTATGTTACCAGGGTGATGCTAATGACAAAGAAACCTCTGTACCACTTTCTAAAGTTCCAGGGCAGAACACATGTTCTTTGAAGATGTAGTGCAAAATGGGAGCTACAGCTGGCATCACTAGATGACAACCACTGGACTCCAGTGGCTTCTGGAGATTCTGCTATTGATTCTATAGCTGCTTCCAGTTTCAAACAGAATTTTCCAAATCATGCACCAAAAAATGCCAGAGATAATTATGTGATAAAAGGATTTTTTCTTGGTATAATTTTTCCAACTGAGGAGAAGAAAGATGTACAAGGAGTGTACTTCGGAAGAAATATTAATTGTCACTGAAGGAAAGCAAACATATTACACTAAAATTTCAAATGCTTCTTTAAGTAGAAATGGCCCAGCCAAAGACCAACACGTGACAAAGTTGTACACCAGGTGCCGCAGTTCACATCTGAACTGTCCCCTGAAGCCCCAGCATTGAGGTTTTGTTTGCCCGCCGGTGGCAAGCGAATGTTCAGGAAGTGGGCACGGTGGGAGGAAGTGAGGTCACTGGGGGGCATGGCCTTTCAGGGGACATTGCAACCTGGTCCTTCCTCTTCCTCTCTAGTTCCTATACCCCATGAGGTCAGAAACTTTGCATCGCCATGATGTGCTGCCTTTCCACAGGCTAAAAGCCAGAAACACAACCAACCATGAATGAAAACCTTTCAAGCCAAAATAAACCTTTTCTTCCTTATAAGACCTTTCTCAGGTGCTTTGTCACAGTGTTGGAAAGCTGACTAATGCCCCGGTTTTTGTTTTGTTTTTAGAAAATACCTATTGGCTTGTTTGGAGTTAAAATTACTCAGAAACTCAGAACAAACCTTGGTCCGGATAGTATAACTAACTACTCAAACCTGAATCATATGCAGGAACCAAAACAAAAGACCAATCTTTCATTTTTCCAGCCAGATTGTGATATGTTTAACCTCAGGAACATAAAAAGAGTAAGCAACTAAATTGAAAAAAAGAAAAGGTATCTCCCCAGCCAACTTCTCCCCAAAAGTGGGTCAAGCAGAAATTCATTGTGCTTTCTTCTGCATTACTAGTAACTTGTGTGTTTTTATAGTGCTCACACTCTATTGCCTTAACTGTCCCAGACTCACCCCAATTCTCAGACAGCCTCCCCAGGCCCAGGTCCTCAGAAGCAGGCCGAACACAGTCACACTGGCTTCTCCCAGAAACTGTGACGGGACCCCTAATAAGGGCGGTCAGTAAATGTTTGAAGAATGGAAGAGAGAAGGCGGAGAAAGGAAGAAAGTAGGAGAAACATGTTGTGAGAGGCAAAAAAGAAAAGGGAGGAGAGAAAGAGGAAGGAAAGTAGGAAGGATCGAAGGGAGTTAGAAGGAAGGAAGGGAAGAGAAGAGAGAAAGAGAAAGAAGAGAGAAAGAGTGGACGAGATGGAAGAGGGAAAGGAAATAAGATAGAAGAGACCATGAAGGACAGGGGCAGAGAAAGAAGTAGAAAAGAAAGGAAAGAGGAAAAGAAAGGAGGAAGGGAGAGAGAAAGAAGGAGGGAAAGGAGGAGAGAAGGGAAAAGAAGAGGAATGGAAAGAACAAGAAAAGGGAAAATGAAAAAGACAGATGAGAGAACGGAATGGAAGTGAAGGGAAAGAGAAAAGAGGGAAGGAAAGAAGGAAGGAAAACGGGAGAAAGAAAGGAAGAGAAGGGGGAAGGAAGGGAAGAAGAAGGGAGGGGAGGGCGGGAAGAAGCCGCCCTAGGATGGAGAGAGCGAGCCCCGGGAGACAGAACAGTCCCTGGAGAGGGAAGAGAGTGCCCTGGCCAACCCGGGCACGAGCAACCTGTTACCCAAATCTGTCCACAGTCTCCAGGCCAGGCTGCCCCCTCTCGGAGCCTCCCAGCACTGTGTCCCATGCCGCAGCCCGCGTGGCAGGAGCTGGACCCCTGGGCACAGGGCCCAGCCAGCAGCCAAGGTGGTACAGGAGGGCCAGGCCCCGAGCCAGGGCCGAGCGGAGCGGCTGGGTCAGGGTGGCGGAGCTGCTGGCACGGCCACGCTCGCAGTCTCTCCTTCCAAGGGCCAGGCCTGCTCTGCTGGGGAGCGGGAGGGGCTGGGCAGCCAGCAGCCCAGAGTGAGGACTTCCCCCTGCCAGAGGCAGCTGCTGGCTGCCATCTGGGCAGGGCCAGTGCCAGCCTCCCAAATCTGCCTTCCCTTTGGAAAAGGCGGAACTCTGTGCTGAGAAGATAGCTTCTCCTCCGGCCCAGGGTGCCCGGTGAACACCCCACAGAACTAGCCTTTGCGAGAGGAAGGTGTGAGACATGCCACATGCTGGGCTGCTTCCAAAGGAATTTGCTTCTCCTGGGACCTGGCCAAACAGGAAAAAAAAATCTTGATTGATACCCAGTAGCCCTTGGTTCTTTCATTTTACTTAAGTGATAGCCTTTTATTATTTTTAAAAATTATTTTTAATTAAATGTTAGCATGACTTGAATAAGATGCTGGCATCTACACGTCCTTTCTCTTTGTCACTCTGGAGCGCGGATCACCCACGACAAGCCGGAAATCCTTCTGAGTCGGTCTTTGTAACCCCTTCTCCACCGTGAGCAGCAGATTCTTGTTGGGGGTCTTCTGAGCCTCACAGGGGTGCTGGTGATGGAGGCCCAGCTCTGCTTCCAGAGTTCAGTGTTCCCTTGGGTCGTCCGGGATATCAAGGGTGCAGGCACCTCCACTGTCACATAAGCCCACGTGCACTGGGGCCATCCTTGTGACTATGCACTATTTGATTGGCTCCCATGATGTCCCCAGGAGGTGGGAGGGGACAGGGCTGGCATCCCTTGGGGCACAGAATCAGGGAGACCCTCACGAGAGCAAAACACAGGCCAGCTCCATCCAGGCTGACTGGACAGACGCAGGCTGGGAAGGACCAGCACAGCTCTGAACTGAGATGAACACGGACGCACCACTGAATCCCAGTCCCGGATCCGTTACCTTTCAGATCCTTCTTTACCGCATGGAGATCTGTCTTTTCCTGTGATGCCCAGAGCCATCCCAGCATGGCACGCACATTGCGAATGCTCACTGACAACTGGCTTTGTGGGGATCCCAGCTCCGAAGAGACGCTCAGAGGCTTCACATTCTGAAGCAACTCCAAACACATCTATTGCTCATGTGAGACGAGACATGAGCTGCCACAAGAGGTGGCATGGATGAAAGTAATAGAGGTTCAGGGAGGGATTTCCTATCAGCAGGGATCCCCCAGGGGCTAGAACAAGCTAACGGGAAGCCAAGGAGGCCCTAGATTGCTCTAACTGAGGCCCTGACCACACCTTGCCATGGCTCCTGCCTTAGCAGCCGTGTCTAGGAAACCTCTGAGCCACATAGGGAAGAATGAGGAGAAGAAAGACAAGGTGGAAGCATAGGTCAGCTCCTGGCTTGGTCTAAGATGGAGGCCAAAGAGGAAGACATGAGGGAGCCGGTAGCTCAGGGTGCTGGGACAAGTTGTTGGATTCGAGCCACCAACTAGAATATATCTCTTGACGGCTCTAGAGCTTTCACTGACACCCGACTGTCGGGACCACTTCCGAGAGGCCAGCCTTGTTCAACTGAAAAGATCCCTGTGGATCACTTACCCTGGAGCTATGCCCTTCCAGACTAGCTCTGCCCTCTGCTGTGGTTGAGCATAACACGTGTACAATAAATCACTTATTCTGCTGTCTCAGCTGGAAAATCAGACAAAAAAAGGAAGAAAGAAAGAAAAGAAACTACAAGCACCACAATGTCTGACTCAGACTCGAGCTAGATGCGGTGTATACCATCCAGCCTGGGCTTCATCAGAGCCCTGAGGGCAGCCATCCATGCAGCTGAAACTGGAAACACTGAGAAGTGACTTGTCCAGTGCTCGTAGCTCCAGGACCCTCTCTACCTTGGCCTCTCAGGGAAGTAAACACATCTGCAGAGAGCCCAGGTCAGTTTGGGCCACTTCCATCTCTACCCCCAGGATCCAAGATGGCCCCCAATGGGAACTTCTGCAGACCAGACAATGCCCGGTCATCTGAAGGACAAAGCTTCCTGCCCACAGGCCCTCAGGCTGCCCCCTTACACGGGTTGTATGCATAACAGGCTCACGTGAAGATCTCACAGGAGGGCTACGCTGTTGATTTGTTAAAAAATAAAACAACCTATGAGTTTTATCTCTTTATCTCCTCAGTCCAGAGGGGGAAAAGGGCACAATCTGTCCTCCCAGTGGGACATCCACCTGATTAGATGTCATGAAACACAGTAGTCCTTTAGTTAGTGATGGCTGGAATACCTCCGACCCACAGTTACTGGAAAGAAGAAAAAAAGAAAAGAAAAGAAAAAACCTAACTACAGATAAACTCCCTAGGGTTTCAGATCCGTTTTGCAATAAGCTGTGTTATGAAGGAAACCTGGCCCCAAAAGATAGTTTGAATGCAAAATAAAGATAGTTCGCAGGCTTTGAAGCAGGTACAGGGCTCCCGGGGAAGCACAGGAGCCATATTTTTGGAGGATCATTACATTTCCTGCTGCTGACGTTATTTGGGTCCCACCGTTCTTTTATACAACTCCTATTTTTAGCCATCAGAGGCGCCATGTCCTGCCAGGCAGGGGCCTCAGCAGGGCAGGCTGGGCAGGAGGGGTGAGGCAGGAAGCGGGGTAGGCCAGGTCCAGGCCAGATGGGACAGAAATGGGACCTGGGGTAACTCAGGGAGAGATTAGGGACCACATTGGTTTAGGGAACAAAACCCTGAGACCAGGAGGCCAGGGGATTGTGGGGAAGGGGCCAGAACCTGGAAAGCACAGAGGTGGACAAGGACAATGAGCTCTTTTGTGCACCTGTCTTGACAGGGGACAGGGGTTCAGTGCATGGTCTGAGCCAAGGAGGAGCCAGGCATGCTGGACACTTCCTTCAATAAGAGGCCTTTGGAAAGGAAAGGAAAACACCTGTGGACCTTAATAATACTATAAAAGCAAACCCTGCTCATCTTTCAGGGTTCACTGATGCCTCCTGGTGTCCCACGAGGCCTGACTGTAGTGAAGAGGAAGGCGAAGGAAGGCGCAGTTCTCTTGACAAGAGTTAGCCCAGGAAGAGGGACAAGCCTGTAGCTGCACAGCCTGACACCAGGGGAGGCAAGTCATGCTCATGGCCTTCCTAGATGCAGGGTAAAAAGATCTCCCAAAGCCCCTTTCTGACTTCCAGCTCTTTCCTGACATTTTGTATCTGTTTCAAATCTTTCGTTTTGTGTGTTTCTAAAAAATATGAGCAGAAAAGCAATAGGAAACACCACAGGGCAGAGTGCAAAAGACCCACTTCTCCTTCCTACCTTACCCTCCAGCCCCACTGCCTTCCGTGAGGTTGGTACAGCTCCACCTCCTCCTGGTCTCTGCATGGTCAGAAGAGGCCAGTGGAAAAATAGGAAGGAGCAGGCTCGGAAGCAGAGTCCAGACAATTCTGGTCCCGGGTCAGAGAGGCTGAGAGCAACCTAACTCTAGGAAAAAATGAAGTAGGGGGTACAAGTGTGGGAATTGGGGCTTGGAAACCTCCTGGGTTGGTCCACACCCTTTGTGAAGGAAGGTACAAAAAGAACTGGAGAAGGCCTTGCCAGCCAACCAGGAGAAAAAAAATAAAGAGGAAGGAGTACACTAAAAGCCAGAACTGGGGAATGGACTGATCCCCAGGAGCTGCTATGTAACCCAGCTGCTGCCATCAACTCAGGGCCAGCTGTCACACCTTGTTATGGTTTATATTTGGATGTCCCCCCAAAGCCTCATGCATTGAGTGTGGGGAGGGAGCTTTTTGGAGGCAGCTGAATCCAGAGATTGTGATTGGTTCATTGTAAAATTAGCAGTGTGAGTGCTACACCTGCCCTAGGGCGGGTATCCTTGCTACAGTATAAAGGAAGAAAAGAGGCTTGTTCTTTCCTCTTTTTTCCCAGCTCTTGCTGCTTTTGGTATCTTCTGCCACCCTGAACTGTGGCCCCTCTGCCACATGCCACCCTCTCTTGGAGCCAACTGATTCTGGACTGAAACCTCTGCAAACTGTGAGATAAATAAATCTTTCCTCCCTTAATTTTGGGCATTGGGGTAGTTTGTCTCAGTAATGAGAGAAAATTAATTAAGTGACACCTCTTAACACTGCTTTCCTGAGAGGCACACACGACGCCTCCATTGCTTACCCGTGTGAGTACTCACATACCCCCAGGGCCAACACCATGCTAGCAGTAGAGCAGACAGGGGAACCTGGCTGGTTGTCATGTATCTGTTGAGAACCTACTTTGTGCACATCCTTGGAGGAAGTGCAGGGAAGTAGAGGCTGACATGGGATGTAAGCAGAGTGGGGGATGCAAGAAGGGACAAAACAATCCCTTGTGACATAGCTTGGCCACTTGGAGAAGACCTTAATTCACTCAGCAGTCCATTCTCCAGTAGAAAGACAGGCACTCATTTTGGAAAAGTCATGATCTTCCTGGACATCAGGATGAGCTGGAGACTTTGAGAAATTCCAAAGAGAGTAAGAGGAAGGAGGAGATAACCAGTGATTGCTTTAGGGAAGGAGAGAGAGGCAGAGACAGAGAGGAGACAGAGAGGCTGAGGCCCATGCAGAAAGAGGAGCATTGAGTAAAGCAGAGAGGAGACAGAGAGAGAGGCTGAGGCCCATGCAGAAAGAGGAGCTTTGAGTAAAGAGGTGAAAACTCACACCTGATCAATTGTTGGGAATAGATTATGCGCTATTCTCCTTCCTCTCCCCACATGTCGGCTCCACATCCGTCAACAGTGCCTGAGGTTTGGGTCTGCTTTGGGGAGATGTGTAAAGGCCCAGATTTCAGCTTGAGGACCATATGCCAGGAAGAGGGTTCTCGTGGGAGGAAAACTGTGTCTGGGTTACACCGAGGATCCCTTTTGACAAATTTAGAAATATACGTGCTTAGGAAGCGCAGCATTAAGGAAGCAGTCTGTCATGGCTGGTATCTCGGTGTCCTCCCAAAGCCTCATCTGGCCCTACGTGGGGTTTTTGGCTGTGGCTGGGTCTAGGGTGTGTGCTGCTAGGATCAAGGATGTGATGCGGGAATTGATTCATGGCACAATGCCAGGATTAAGACGGCCTCTCCCTGAGTGTGAGTGTGACCCAGATAGGGTATACGGGACAGAAAGTTGATCCCTGCTTGTCCTGGATAGGGTATACGGGACAGAAAGTTGATCCCTGCTTGTCCCTTGCTGCTGGTCACTTGCTCGTTGCTTGCTGCCCTGTGCCTGCCCTGCCTTGCCGTGGACTGTTTCTCCTCTGCAGTGCCTCTCTGTGATGCCACCCTGCCTTGGAGCCAGCCAATGATGACCCGAAACCTCTACAGACGGTGGGCTGCAGTGAACTCTCCTCCTCTAAGTTTGGCTGTCAAGTAGTTTGTTTCAGCGATGAGAAAAATAACTAAGACACAGTTGGATGCGGGGCAGGTAGCCAGGGTGGGTTTCCTAAAAGAAGCAAATTTTCAACCTCCTGTTCCTTGGGAGATGGAATCAGAACACTGAAAGGCAGTGATCCTTGTGTAATTTCCCAGAGGCCCAAAATACATGCCTTGTTTCCTGTGTTGAGCTCGGGGTACACGCGTGTGCACAGGCAGACACGCGGGAACACTGGCCCACACCAATGCCTCCATTAGTGGAACACACAAGCATGCCCCACGCCTTACACCGCCGTATACTCCAGGCACTCGTTAGTCTCTTTTGGTCTGCGTGGAAGTGGCCGCTGAGCTCCCTGAGATGGTGCACAGAGACTGTTCATTAGTATTGGAACCCCGTCGCTGCCAAAGTACAGAAAAGACAAATTTACAACCTGTGAGACATTTTTAGGTGAGAATGCACATACACAGCAGAGAAGCTTTTGCTCTACATCTCTGCAAACCATTACCTCCCAGAGTTTAACCCCAACCTAGGTCTTTCATACAGCAAAGGTATTCAATCCAAAGCAACATCCCAGATCTTCTTGGCAAACTCAAAACAGATGTCCCAAAGGACAGGAATAGTCAGCTGAGAAAATAAGAAGGGCAAATAGCCAATGAAATATGGCATATATATTTGTTAAAGTCCTGTTTCACCAGAAGTTAAGAAATGCAAATAAAGATGATATGAGATAGCATTTCCCCTAATCTGCAAAGGTTAAAAAGAATTAAAGCTGCATTCGGGGTTCAGATAGGGTCTCTCTTACAGCACTGGTGGGATTGTCCTTGTGGCAGCCACCTGGTGTGAGCTGACATCACCCCAAGCCTAACCTTCTGTACACCCGAACTCAGCTCTCAGGCCATCTTAATGGAGCAGCCAGCCAAGTACACAAAGACACAAATAAAAGGGTTCTCAGACTTTTAGTCCTTAAAATACTGAAAGCCAGAAAACCAGCTCAATACATAGCAGAAGGATATTGTTAAGTAAAATAATATTCATTCCATGAAATACCAGATTGCCATTTAGAATAATAAATGGTTTCATGACTCAGAAAAATGTAATGTTACATAGTAAGATGATGGATGAGAAAAGCAACTTCACACACAAAATGTGCCAGGACACTCTCGGTGGCAGCAGGAATAGCTCCTGCTGTTCAGCTCAGTAGTCCTGGCTCTTAACGGAGAACATCAGCTGCCCCGGGCCTTGGGCTGGGGATGTGGCCCCAGGATAGAGCCCTTGGGCCTTGGGCTGGGGATGTGGCCCCAGGATAGAGCCCTTGGGCCTTGGGCTGGGGATGTGGCCCCAGGGTAGAGCCCTTGGGCCTTGGGCTGGGGATGTGGCCCCAGGATAGAGCCCTTGTTCAGCCTGTGTCATTCCAGGCTGTGCTAGAAACAAACAAACAGGAAGGAGATCTGGGAAGGGGGAGTTGGGAGGGAAGGGACAGGAAGTAAAAGAGACCAGGATGAGACAGGTCCATGGGCCAGTTCCCCACAGTGAATGTGTTTATTTCGTATCGCAAACATACATGAATAAATAAATAAATAGTGCTGGGCATAAAATAAGCCCTCAATACACGTGTGTTCATTAGTGTGTTCAATACTGCGTGGTGCTCACCACCTAGCCAGCAGAGTTGCAAACACCTGACTTCACATTTCATTCCCCCTACAGCCCAGGGCTCTGCCTTGCTGCCAACTCCCGTGGGCCATGAGGAGGCTGAGGCAGGGAGGTTAAACAACATGATCCCGGTTACCAGGTAGTAAGTGAAGGAGACGGGACCAAGATTCCAGCTGCTCGGATCCAGAGCACGCCTCCAAGGGCTTCCCTGTAGGTGTGACACGTAAGAGAAAAGTGGGAGATCTGTGAGCCGGTGCATCAACCACAGCGGTGTGGGTGGCTCCGGGTGGTGGAATTCTCAAGGCTTCATTTCCTCTCAGCTGTCAGAAGTTTCTACTTTCTCAACAATGCAAACATAAAAATCTACTTCATTTTAAATGTAAATAAATATTACTTTCAAATAGTATGCAGTTTTCCTTTTTGGATTTTTGTGTTTTGAGACAGGGTCTTGCTCTGCCCTACAGGCTGGCCTTGAACTCACTAGATAGCTCATGCTGGCCTCAAAATCCTACTGATCCTCCACCTTGGCCTCCCAAGTGCTGGGATTACAGGCATGTGCCGCCATGCCTGGTCATGCAGTTTTCTTCAATGGATATTCTCTCTGGCCAGAAAGAAAAAGCAGAAGAGAGGCAAAGATAAGGAACAAGAAAAGGGACACTGGTCTCTGTCCCTGGACCTGCGCATCTTATAGAAGCACAGATGCTCATTTTCCAAAGCAAATTAGAAGATTTCAGAACCCAGAGGCCTCCCGATATCCCGCAGTTCTGTGCTGGGCCCTGTCCTCAGGGCTGCCACTCAGTTGGACCTGGCGCCTGGAGCGTGAGGCCTCTGGCAGCATCAACGGGTGGGCGTGCACTCCGGGTGCCACACTTGTCATTTTTCCTGATTTCCTGCTCCGCGCTGGGCACTGCATGGACACAGAACTGAACAAGATCCAGGCCCTGCCCTGGGGAAACCCACAGACTATTGGGGAGACCAAGGGAAAGAACACTAACAGGGTATTAAAGAGCGAACAGGGAATTTTGGGGTGTGCAGGGGCGCATGGGAGGGGCCGAGCCCCACCTGACTCTGCTTCTCTCTCCGCTGGAACCCATCCTCCTCTCCAGTTTAACTCTGTGTCTTCTGCGCACACAGAACCTTCCATCTGTGAATCCCTTGAAAAATGGCACCGTGACTTCTCAGGTGGGCATCCCAGCCCCAGCACCAAGCAGGCTGCCCCAGCAGCACCCCTGCCAGGACTGTTGTCTCTGCAGGGAGATGGCTCTGGTTGGAGAGCGGACATCTACAGCTGCCCATCCAGCATCAGGCCAACACCGAAGACCACGCCTCAGAAACCCATCTGCTTCATAGGAGCCAGGCGAGAAGCCGAGGGGGAAGAAACTCCTCGACTGAAGGAACAAGTTCAAGACTAACTTTAAGCAACAGCTGGCCTCGTTTTGGTCCAAAAAGATGTGGCCAAAGCAGAGGTGGAGCCAGGGTTGAGCAGAGCAGCTGGGTCACGCAGGGGCTTGGAGTCACACTGAGAGTTTCAGGTTTTATTTTACAAGCTGCAAGGGTTTGGAGAAAAGAAGAGACACAGTCAAATATGGTTATAAGGAAATCACTGACAGGACCACAGAAATAAGAGACAGGGGCAGGATCCAGAGGGAGAGATGAGTTACAGGAGGGGACTCCTGCAAGAAGGTCACCAGGAACTAATGAGTGAGAGAATGTGACACCCCAATGCCGTCTCCCTCCAAGCCAGCTGGAAAAGATTCTCAGCACGCAGAGCAGTTTAAAAACTAACAGCGAGTGAGAAAAAGGCAAAGAGGAGCCTAAGAACAGAGAGATCCTGCCTGCTCAGCAGCCGGTCCCCGGAGGTTTCTCACTCTGCCAGCGCCTCGGAGCACACCCCTGCCCTAGGCAGTCTCGAAGACATCGGCAGCCAGAGACGCACTCAGGAGCAGCGGAGGGGGGACAGTACATTACAGGGCCCAGCATCTGTGCGTCGCAGCTGCCAAGCCCGCGCCATGTGTTCCCGCAGCTGTCGGCATCGTAGCGACGGAAGATGAACAGAAGGACGAAAGAACGGTCGGCACCAGACTCTGAGCGCCAGGCAGGTAGGTGGGCTCCAAGCAACGGAGGCTGGCCAGGGGGAGCTCGGGGGGACGCTGCCTTCCCGGGAAGGACTGCCACGCAGAGCTGCTAGGGAGCCAGGCCGTTGCTGAGACCACGCAGAGCACCAGCTATCGCCTCTCCTGAGCCAGGTGGGCCAAGGCAGCGGAGGGTCACCTTGCCCTGCCCACCGCCTCAGGATTAGTGCAAAGCCCCAGCTTCCTGTCTGACAGTGTACGTGACATCCCACTTGACGCGCAAATACCAGACGCGAAGGGAAGAAGAGTTTGAGAATTGTTGAAGTTCGTCAGCCTCTTACTCACCAAATAAGAAAAGAGACAACTCAAGTGTTGATCACGCCCTCAAAACGGGGAATGATGGGTTTTCACATTCACCTTTAGGAAGCTGGGGGAATGGGCCACGCTGAGCGTCCACTCATTCACCCAGTGATGCAGAGGTTATTAAATACGTGAGAATAGGAGGCTTTGAGGCTGCTGAAAGAGACTTGGAGATCAAAATAATAACGCCTGGAATGCTTCTCATGCTACTCTGACTCACACAGAACACTCACCCATTCCCTTCCCAGCTACTCAGACCACTAACTGTTCTGATTGTCTGGTGCCCTGCGAATGGCATTTTGGAGACCGCGCCCCTCCGTAGCAATACTTCAAAGTCACATTTCTGTCCTCAAAGTACCTGCCTGGCCTGGGATTCTAGGTTCTTAAGTGGCACAGCCAGGATGAGAATCCTCGAGGAGTCCATGGTGCAGTTAGAAGAGGCTGGTGTCAGAGGAATCTGGAAGAACTCCAGGTTGGCTTGAAAATGAGGATCTGATAGCATGGTTGGGAGAGAAGATGTTACATGGAAGTAAAATTAAAAGTAATGGGAAGATCTCCTGGTGCTCCAGGCCAGCATGGTACAGGATGGTCGTTTTGTCATGGGGCTTGACAGCAGGTACAGGCTTTGATGGAAATTAAAGACCTGAGCTAGTCCTCCGTCATGGTCGTGATGGGTAACAGGCCCAGGATGCAGACACTTGAAGTTCAAAATTCAGCTTTCTGTGTATGAAACCATGATGACAGTGATGATGGTGTCTATTTCGGGGTGTTTCTAACTGTGCCGTGGACTCCTCAAGGGTTCTCATCCTGGCTGAGGATTAAGAGGATGGATCTAGGTGAAGCACCTGCCAAGGAAGGCACTTGTCAAATGGCGAGAGCTAGTGTTTCACATCCACTTACAGATGGTGAGTGGCACAGAGCCTTCTGCAGGGACTCTCGGCTTCACACATGGACCAGCCAGGATTCCTAGCTGCAAGCGACAGAAACTTATCCTGGCTAGGGATGGTCTGTGAAGGGATAAACAGGGAAGGAGTGTACTGAAAGGTAGACTCACACGCTCACCGGAAAGACTGAACACCCAGGCAAGGCGGTGGGCAGGGACACAGGGTCCTGGGTGGGCAGAGCAGGACCTCAAGCCATGCTGTCAGTTGCTAGGCAGGGGTTTTTTAGGGCCATCACCCGTGCTTGTGGGGAAACAGCCTGCCTCCCCTTCCTGTGATTGCCACCACTCCTGCAAGCTCAGACAAGACCCTTCAAACAAAACCACAGAGAACCAGCCAGAAATGCCAGGTCACTCTTCTGCTGGCCTAGCACAAACTTTGCCAATTGTAGTCTCATTATAATGCAAAACTCTCTACCCAGGAGGCCTTTACACCTTCCATGTCTGAATGTGGAATGCAGCACTAGGATGACCTCAAACTGAGCATGCCCAGGAATGTGTCCACCCTATGCGAGATGAAAAGTCTTTCCCATATTAATAGGTATGTTTCCTCCCTTGCTGTCCCCGGGTAGGCATAGCTTTGGGGTGGTTCCAGTTGGCTCCTTACTTGTGCCAGTGATAAGCTTCTTTGGGCTCTGCTATCACCCGGCTATGCCCATTGGCTCTGCTCTCTCCAAGGGGCAAGGCCACTGTGTCCAGTTACAAAGCCATGCTCAAGAAGTGCCCTGGAAAGAATGACTCCAGTGCCAGTCAGAACTCTACAACCACCAGCTCGAAGAAACAGCTCCACCATGGCTGTGTTATTTCAGGATCTTGTTTATGTAATTACACTCATGTCAGCAAACACCACTAACCCAACTGGAAGTAAAGCCACCTTTCCTGCCTTCTCTGTACCTCGCTGTCCCTGGGAAGCTGGGGACTCGTCTCATGTGGGGCACTGAGAGTCCCAGAGGGACCCTCTTTCCCCTGCCTGACGCCCTCTTCCACCAGTGCTCCAAGATTCCCAAGGCTTCAGTCCCTGGTGACATCCGAATACTCCTAGATGGGGTGACATTTAAGTCATTATCAGTTTCAGAACTTGGGGAAGAGAGACTTTCTATTAAGAAGGTAAAAATGGAATTTAGAATAAAAGTGGACCCCATCAAAAACACATAGGCCTGTGACATTTTCTGAAAATTGGTCATAATGAGGTCAGATATGGACCAAACAACGCCACTGGGACCCGTGCCTAAGGTGCACAGCGACCTAAGGCTTGAGGCTGACGCGTGTGGGGCTGCCTGACTGTCCCTGGCCCGAGGCTCCCAGGGCCCTTGCTCAGTGGGGCAGAGTCACTAGTGTCATCCTGAAGGTCATCACGAGGTTCTGCTGTCCCATCCTCACAAGGGAGCAGAACTGAGGGGTTACCTTAGGGTGAGAAAAGCATCTTCCTCTTCCCCATCCCGGTCTCTGTCACCAGGGGATGTTACTGAATTCTCCTCCCTTTGTCCTGGACTGAGTAGTTGTCTCAGTTACTTCTATGTCATTGCTGAGACAAAATACCTGACACCCAAAATTGAGAGAGGAAAGGTTTATTTAGCTCGCATTTTATGGAAGTTTCAGTCCATAATCAGCCACCCCAGAGGATCAAGACACCATACTCCAGAAGGGATAACTGGACATAAAGAACACATGTCAGGCATCTTCAGGATGTCAGGTTAGTGTGGGAAGTACAGGCTCTCCACTGACCCTCTTATGGGGTCAAGATTGTTGACTAAAGATGGGGTGTAGTGGCTGAGGTAGAAGGATCACAAGTTTTAGCCCAGCCTGAGAAATATCAGGATTTTACAGTCTCAAAAGATAAGAAAGAAATAAAACACTGGGGACATAGCTCAGTGTGAAGGCCCTGGGTTCATTTCCCAAAGTCTCAAAAAAGAGTCAACTTATTCTGGCCATTGTGGCCAGTTCTCCACTTACATTTCCAGGTGAAAGGGGTGCAGGGAATGTGGCCAACATAGTAATTAGCAAGAGTGCAACTCTCCACACCCACCCTCCATGCCATGTCACCGTGATGCCGCCATCTTGATTAAGATTCACACCAGTGTGGGAACGCCATGACTAAATAGTTAATCTGGTTGGGGTCACTGGAGGGGGCTCACAATGGTACCCCTCTTCTCCTGAGAGCTGAGCAGCTCAATAAGTAAATCAAAGGAATGGCAGACAGAAGTCAAATGAAATCCTGATTGGTAATATTTGTCCTTGTTTTTTCCTGGTGATAGGGATGGCATCAGGGCCTCACACATGCTGAGCAATCATCTACCCTGAGCTGTAGCCCAGTGCTAAATCATTATTATTAACAAAGGCCAACTAGGAAGACACTGTCCAGTGTGTGAGCCGCAGAATCACTCTCCTTAGCACAGGACAAGCTGAACTATGGAGGGACTGACCACTGTGGAAGAGAAAATGAACCCTGCTCTGCTTCTTATGAGCTATTGCTACCCCAGAAGGGGAGGGGAGAGGTGGGTGAAATGTGTCCGGTTCACTTTACTGTATCAATCACAGCTCTAGAGCCTAAGGGTAGGGAGATGGGGGAGAGTCTAGAACTCTCTTCTTCCACCTGGGAGGAGCCCCGGGAGAGAGACCAGCCTCCTAAGTATGAGAGCAGAGATGAACAGATAGGTATACACAAGGGTGTTCTTTACTGGTAGCCAGTTCGGAAGAAGTGCTCCCAAGAATCTAGATGGCCGAAGCCAAGGGAACCATGGAGCCACGCATGCTGACCAGACTCTATGTCAGCTGGGCTTAGGCATGCCTGTGGTCATCAGCCACTGCTCCCAGCCCTACTGGGCACATCCTCACCTAGTTTGGCTTCTCATTTTTACCTACTCTGACAACACTTTCCTTCTTCAAATTGACGTTTAAAGCTAACTGGTAACCACAAACTCCATCAGAGTTGATCCTGGTTGTTGAAGACAACCTCACATTTCTTATGCTCAGTTGCATAGGAAACACCGTCTCTCTTTCTGCTAGACGGTTAGGTCCTTTCCGAGTAAAGCCATCCAAGAGCAACGTATGTGGGCTCTTTTGTCTTGGGCTTCTCATACGTAGTTGGTAGTGCAGAAGAAATTTCAGAATAAAACTCACTATTGCATTTACTAAACAGATATTGTTGAGAACTATCCATTGTCATTCAGTCTTTCAAACTCTGCACACGTGTTGATCACACACACACACACACACACACACACACACACAGTATACGGAACTGGTGTAGCCCTAAAAATTTTGTTTTTCTAATTAGGATACTCTTTGCTTAAGATTAATTCAGTGATTGTGAATCTTGTTATAAACCATATCGATGAATTGCTTTTCCCTTTCTGACTTGATCACAAGAACACTCAAAACAAAATTTACAGCTCAGTGTCAGAAGGACAGGACAGGACAGGACGGGACAGGACAGGACGGGACACTAAGTCCACATATCTGAAATTTCTCGCTCTTTGATGATTCTTTTCTCCCACCCCCCATACAGCCTTTGCCCTCCTTCCTACTTTCATTCTCAGGACTGTAACATCTGTTTCCTAGCAGACTGTGTATTCCCACAAAGTATCACACAGTCCATGCAAAGACAAGAGACAAATAAAACAAACCCACTGTTTTCTCTCTCAACGCTTCTAGAAATATTTATATTTTATTCTATTCTATTCAGCAAATGCCTACTATTGGGGCTTTAAATTCTAGAACCAGAATGTAACATTTACTTTGATAAAAATTTCCAAATATTTAACAAGCATTCATCTGCCACCTCCAATGTACGTAACTAGAATAGATTTTCTTTTTTAGTTAAGGCTGCTGACTCAAATTATGGCATTCTGTTTTTCAGCACAGTGATCATTTAAACTTATTTTCCTTTATAACGGTGCTAAGCATTCATAGAATGAAGTTCTTAGATCTAAATTAATTCTGGTTTATTTCTATGACTATATTTCAGATACAAAATCATTAAATGCTTAACTCTATCACTTTATACACCATGTAAAAAAAATGTTGGCAGTTAGTAAGTTTTGACAAATGATCCCCACTGAATATATCTTGCAAAGACTGGCCCATGGCCATCTTTAGCTGGGTTTAATCGCTTTCATATCCCGTTGCCTCCTGAGATTGGAAGGGATTTTATTTTTTTGGTCCTTGTTTTGGTTATTGTTTTCCCCCCCAGAAATATCAACTGTTGCTGTCATTCTTAACAAAGGAAGTTATCTCATTGTTGGTTTGCAAAAGCCAAGCTTATTTCTTGCAAAATATTTTTAATCATCCAAAGTCTAACTAACCAGTGGTGTTCAGTCTTTCCTAAAATGAAGTCATTAATGTTATTTTTTGTGTCTTCTTCACTTGTTTTACTCTTTGATTTACAAAAGATGAAGAGAAACACATAAGGGTTTTTTTTTAATTTCATATCTGTTCAATATAAAATCATGCAATGTTCTTGCTTTTTAAGTCGGGCATTGAATTATCAGTCATACAGATTCAGCCCCTCACTTGATACTCATTAATCGTCTCTTCATTCCTTCACAAATGTTTCCTTGTACTTCACCATGCCGGGCACAGAGAAATCAAACATAGAGCAAAGCCACACTTTGGGGGAAGCCACAGGAACAGAAATCAAATTTCCTGGTCTGCAAGGAGCCAATGGGAAACAGCTCACCTGGGGTGTGCATTGAACTGCACCAACCAGGACAGCGGCAGTGTCATTCAGCAGCCCGTGTGTCCGCAGGGGCGAGGCTCAGCCGGAAGAGCCGTGCATCTCTGGGAAAGCAGATCGTGGGCTTCTGCTCAACTAAACGCACCTATTCCACTTCAACATATTTGGGCCAGACTCCTCCAGTTTTACTCCTGGAAACTGGGAAGCACTTTAAGAATGCAGGCTCTGGAGCAGGGCCACCCAGATTTTTAAAAATTGAGATATAATTTACGTAGAATAAAAAGCAGAGTTTACTCTGAACATTTAGTTCCATTGTTCACACCCCTGTAATCTCACTTAAATAAGATATGGACAGTGCCACTGTCCCCAGAAGGTTTCCTTATATCCCCTGCCAGGTAACCTCGATCTGTCATCTCTGTCTCTCTATCTCTGCCTGCCTGTCTGTCTCTCTCTATCTCTGCCTGTCTGTCTGTCTGTCTCTCTCTATCTCTGCCTGTCTCTCTCTCTCTCTCTCTCTCTCTCTTTCCTTTCCTCTCTCTATTGAACCCATGACTTTCACACTGAGCTGCAGCCCCAACCCTTATTTTTTATTTTGAGACAGAGTCTCTCTCTGCCTGGGCTAATCTTGAACTTGGGCCCCCTAACCTCAGTTTCCCAGAGTTCTGGGATTACAGGTGCGAGCTGCAGCTCCCAGTTTCATTCTCTTAATTAGGGAGCAGACCTCCTCTGGTCCCTTTTCCTGGCTGCCTCCGGGGAAGGACTGAGATGCGTTCTCTTTCTTATGTCCAACACCATCAACTCTTCCTCTCATAATACAAGGAAAAGCGTTCCTCTAACCCTTCCTGCAGCCATTCTCTGCTCTGTTGTTCGCAGTCTTTGCTGAACTTGGCTCACTTCTGAAGTCATCCACGCTAGTCTGAATTCCCACTGCTTCGTTCTCTAAATGCACGAAGCACTTTCCTTATTACCTTTTAGTGATAGTTTACGTGTTCACCCAGACCTCTCCTTGAGCTCAAGACCAATCATGTGTCCAGCCCCATGGAGACAGCATGTCCAGCTGGACAGTCCTTTCTAACCAGCAGCCTCCAGGTAGAAAGCTCTCCACGCCTTGCAAGGGTGCTTCTCCCTCGGGCAGCACCACCATTTACCAAACGCCTAGCCCTGAAACTTGGCGTTGCTTGACCCTCACCTCTCCTGCCTTGGTCGGTTGAAGCCTTGGGTCACACCACCCCTCAGAGACGGGAAGGCGGCCACCCTGTCTCCATCCGCCGCTACACCTTTGTTCTGTCCCGCTCTCTCTGGCTTTACCACCTTTCTTCGCCACCGTGCAGTCATGTCTCTGCACTCCCAATTCCCTCTGTTTATTCCTAGCTCTTCAGATGTCTGGTTCAGGCCTCCTCTTGAGAGAAGATTTCACTAATCCGAAATCGCACCCCCTCTGCACCCCAGGCACTCTGACACTATCACCACGCCTTCTCCTTCTTCCCCGCTTAGGATTTATTGCAAGCTATGGGCACATTTTCCCCGTCAGTCTCTCCCAGGAGGAGTAAACCCCACGAGGTCGGGCTCCACGTCTCTGGTCCCCAGTATGATCCTGGCCTCAGCAAAGCTCTGGGCACACAGTGGGCACTTATGGAGTGAGTATGGGCAGAAGGAAGGGGCTTTCCCCCCACTGGTGCAGGTCAAAGATGCTGCCTTTCTCACTCTGTGTTCACTCCAGCACTGTCCTTCACATGCCGTAGGTAGCACAAATGCCTTCTGCAGTGAGCTGTGTTCCACCGGGCACTTTTCCATTCCCAGAGCTGCTTTTCTGCTCTGACTCTGTGCATTCCCCAACCCTTTGCTCCCGTAACCAGCCTGTGCCCCAGGTCCAACCCCAGGTTTGTTTCTCTTACAGATTTCTGCACTTCACTAAGAGAGCTGCCCCTACACAACACCAAATAATGGGCCAAGTAGCTTCTGTTATATTTAGTTGTTTGGGTAAAACAGAACCAGCTGCTTGGAGGAGCTGACCAATCGGCCCCACTGGACAGCAGAACGGACACAAACTCTTGCTGATTCCTGCACCTTCCTCCGCCTGGTATCGCTCGCCTCTCACAAGGGTGTTGGAGTCTGATCTCCTCAGCCAAGTGGCAGATGGAGAAATTGTTTGCAATAGAGAAGAGACTGTTTTATCAGACTTCTAACGGGGGGGGGGGGTCTGCTAAATTTGAATCTTGCCAGCAAAGCACTGACCAAAAAAAAAGAAGGAAAATTCTCCACAGGACATCCTATGACATCTCCTCAGGAATCAGGGTGTTTTCAGTCAACACTCAGTGGATGGATGATAAACTCCCAAGGGCAGCGGGCAGATGCTTCCCTGCTCCTCCAGCTTCCCGGGACGGCTGCATGGCAGACGGGAACCGGGCTGAGGGTCCAGGAAGTCTGTGTTCCAGACCTGGTTCTGGCCCTGACTCCTTAGGTCACCGCCTGGTAGTGATGTCACTTTTCTGTCTCCCGGTTGCTCCATCTGTACAATGGAAAGCAAATCTCCTATTCCTCCCAACTGGCTTGCGAGCACGCCGTGGGGTCAATTCACCATCCAGGCAGAATAACAAAGGGTTATTTGTCAAAATGGATGATCTCTTGTTCTTTTGCACTCAAGTCAAAAATGGGTTCTACACTAGAAAAAAACAGCACTGGTGTTTAGTGAGCATTTAGTACATGCCAGATGTGTGTCGATTGAATATATGCACATGAAGGGCAAGGCACTGCACACTATATGACTTGCTTCCTTGAGCTCTTACCAATGCCTAGGCAGTGGGATATTGAAAAGGGAACCAAAAAATATGTGAAATAGCAGAACTCAGAAACAGATAGACAAGAGTTTTCCTATTTTGGTATAAAAGCCCGACCACCGGATGTTCGTGGTAACCCAAGGCTGTGGCAGCAGGGTAGACCCAAGAAATGCCATCCAAAGTCAGTTCTTCCAAAAGCTGCAGTGCCCTCTCCTTACCTCCTCTGTCCCCAAATGTACCATGCATGTGCAAGCCCAGCGATAGCAGGTACTGACGGTGCCAGGGATGGTGCCAACTGTCTCACACACCTCAGCTACTAATCACATCAATTCTGGGAGTTTCAGCCCCAGCATGACACAGAGAGGAACTTGCCCAAGCCCAGAAGTAGGTAAAAGAGCTACTTTGAGCTCAGTCTTTCTGAAATCCAGGAGTTGCTTTTCTATCCACAAATCTCCAGTGTTTCTGAATGCATCAGTCTGCTGGAATGTTACTAACTTGGGTTACACAACTCAGGTGTACATTCAGTGGAGTAGCAAAAGCTTTTTAATCCTCAAAAAAACAACAGCTGCTAGTAAAACAGCGGTACCTAAGGACAGAGGGCTTGATGAGGGAAGAGATGCCTGAGAGTGTAGAAGGGCACATTATTAGAGAGCAGAAAATCTGGTTCCTATTTTGACCCTGCCAGTACCAACCCCAGTATCTAAGACAAACCTTTGGGCTCCTCTGAGCCTGCATCTCCGAAGTTAAAAAAAAAAAGTGGAAATTCAGCCAAGTGACTGGCATTTCAGCAGCAGCTGACGCCTCGCTGTGAATCTAATGTGAGTACGTTTGTGTAGCCACTGGTGCTGAGGGCTTGGTCTGCGCTCAGCAGCTCTGGAATTTCTACCCAGGCCAGACCAGGGGAGACGTTGGGGACACAGGCAAGGTCCCTGCAGACAGCAGCGCATCTCCTGCTCACAGCTCTCAGAACACACAGGCAGATCCAAGTCTTCTGTTCCCGCCTCACTTATTACCCCACCGCCCGGATGGCGTCAGTTAGCCGGAGCCATCGTGCCCAGCCTCACCAAATGGCCCATGGAAGGAAAGTTGGTTATGCTCAAAGAACAGATGACAAGTGACAGGCTCCGCTCCTGATTTTCTACAATAACAGCAGAGACCAGCAACTGCCATGGTGGTCAGGTGGCCCAGCAGGACACACGCCCAGCACACGTGATCTGCGTCTCCTGTTGGTACCCTGGTCCTGGAAAGCAGCCGAGTCCTGCTGGACAGCTCTAGAAAGCCACGCCGGACAGCCCCGAGTCACAGTTCTGCTGCTACATAATCTCAATTTTGCAAATACAAAGAGGTCACTCAATTTGGTAAAAAAATAATAATAATAATAATAATACCAAAAATAAAAAATAGATTTTTATCTTTCACGTACATACACACACACACAAAACTGGCATGCGAGGTAATGTGTGTGTTGATTGGCTTAATTTAGTCATTCCTCAATGCATACCTGTATTCAAGATTACACTGTTAAAAATAAATACACACTTCAGAGCTGAGGGTTTAGTTCAGTGGGGTAAGTGCCTGCTTGGCAAACTTGAGGTCATGAGTTCGATACCCAGCACCAATAAGTAAATATGCACCTCTTGTGGGTTTAAAGATTAAAATACTTTCCTTTTTTTAAAGTCAGCTCATGCTTGCAGTAACGCTGATTGCATTTCCCATGGGCAGTTGGTACTTGGGTGTTACACATCTTAGTTTTTCTTGCCTTCTTCCCCCTTCCTGCCCCTGCTTTCGTCTCTTGATCCCCTTCCTTTTGCAAAGATTTGTCTTTCTTTTTCCTATAAAAATTAAAATATCTGAAAAATAAATAAATAGCTTATAAATCGGCACAAACTTTTCTATGCCCCTAAGAAATGCCATCAGGACTGACCAAGGGTAAAAAAGAGACCAGGAACACAAAGGGGAGAAAAGCACTGTAGACATTCTCAGCCAGAAGAATCCATCAGGAACAACTGAACTCACCATGCCCGTCCCCAAGGGGCCCCCCTGGGGACCCAGAGGACTGAGAAAGGCAAAGTCAGACATCCCCAAGAGACAACTGGACCTCAGGCTGCTGACCACAGCACCAGCCAAAGTCCCAGTAATGGAATTCAGGAACTATGGGAAACTCCCCAGCCTGCTGCACGGTGACTGTTCTGTTCATTACATCATTGGTTCATTCAGATCATCAGCTCATCTTAATTTTGCTACAAAGGCAGGTCAAGTACACTTAAAATTTTTAATTTAACTTTTGTGAAATTGAAACATGTGAAATAACAGTGCCTCTTTGTAACCTATGAAAGTAGAACTAGCTTGTGGTTCACCCTAATACTTGCTGGGAGCCCCTGTGCTAGGTATTGAAGATGGGAAGAAAAGTGAGAAAGCCTATCCTTAAATAACTACTGCACACCCAAAATCCCAGTGTTCTGGGAGGCTGAGGCTGGAGGATCGCAAGTTGGAGCCCAGGCTGGGCAACTGGGAGTCACCCTTTGTCAAAATTTAAAAAAAATAAAAAAGTACTGGAGATGCAGCTCAGTGGGAAGCCCCCGGGTTCAATTCCCAGTGCTGCAGAAGTTGAAGGAGAAGAAGAAGAGACAGAAGAAGGACAAAGAGAAGGAGGAGGAGAGAAAGAGGAAGAGGAAGAAGAAAAAAGAAAAGAGGGAAGAGGAAGAGAAAGAGGAAGGGAAGAAGGAAAAGGAGGAGGAAGGGAAGGAGGGAAGGGGAGAGAGAAATAGGTTGCAAACTGTACTTAGCTAGGAGAGAGACGTACGGAAGAAAGCAGGGCAGGCGCGCTGCGCTGGGCTGGGCCTCCACCCCTTCCTTAGGAGGAGCCTAGGTCCCCGGGAGGAGGCCCAAGTCCCCCCACCCAGCTCTGCAAAGCCCGTGTCAGCACGGGCCGGGTTCCTCACCTGCCAACCTTGACGGACTCACTTTAGCATTTGTTATTTTTATAGGTCCCTGAATGCTTCCCTTGAATATTAATTTTCCTCAATTCTTTAAGTATATATTAGTTATTACATATTTTTGATTAATATTTGATGGCCGCTTAGGCTGCCAGGAGCGCCCATAAATTTCCCCTGTGGTTATCTAGCACGAGGTAAGTGTGGGAGACCCCGCGTGTGGAGCAAAGGCATCAATCATTTTAAGTCTCCGACTCCACACCTTAATACCCAAAGATATATTGCTAAGAAGCCCATAACCCTTCATTAAAAATGAATGTCTTGTGGCAATTGTCATGCCTGCAGAACACGGTGGGGGAGGGGAGGGAACCTGAAATGTCACAGAGCCCGGAGCCCACGAACCAGCAGCACTTGCTGGGGTGTTTTACAGCAGACTCCCATTGCTTGCTCCAGAACCCGTTGCATGATTTTCAGGGTCCACTACAAAATACTAGTGCAGAGCTACAGGTTTGAAAAGGCCTAGGGATTTGGGGATACTCACAGCAAAGTATGAGGAGGCCAGATATGGGTCCCTACTCAGCAGGGTTAGGGTTAGAAGCATGTCCTGACCTCACAGTCCTCCCCGGGCAATCATGGCCTTTGGCCTGCTACTGGGCCCATGTCTGTGATCTTGGTCGATGACAACAATGATCATGGTGTGTGTTGAACGCTCTCTCTTTTCCTGAGCTCAGTAGGTTGAGCACGGCTCTCCCCATTGGCCCTCTAAGTACTCTTATCACCTAGTACCGATGGTACTGTGTCCATCTGGCCGGGCAGTCAACCCTGACTTTGGGCCAGACTGCAGGTGTGCACCACTGCTCCCAGCTTCACCTGGCTTTTCAATGGGACTTCAGACTCGATCTGAAACATCAGCTTCCTCCAGCATCTCAAACCTGATGGCTTTTGGACTTGAACTTACAACGCTGGTTCTGTGGAGTTTCCAGCTCACCTACTGCAGAGCCTGGAAGGTATCAGCCTCCATAGTCATGGAAACTGCTTCCATGCACGTAAAGAGATTTATTGTAAGAAAGACATTCCTTATGGGATAGATATCGACATAGATGCTGCTTAATCTTCATAATAAGCTTTTGAGACAGGAAACAGTATCCTCACATCTGTCCAAGGGGGGAAGTGACTTGCTCATTTCTCTGAGCTTCTGAGAAAAGTGGAGTTGGGAGTCAAACCCTCACCTTCCCACTGCCTCACACATCACCCCGAATGGCCCAGAATTAGATTACATGCTTTGAAAGTGTCCTGAGGCCACTGGTGAGTTTCACCAAATGGTTGGTGCCTGCTCGCTGTTCCCCAGTTCTCTTATCAAGTCAACACTTTCAGAGTGAGTCACTCTGCTCCGTGAAGGTTTACCAGGGATACAATTCGTGCACCCCTCACTCCCCACCCCAGAATCCACCCTTCACTAGGATTGCTGAGATCACAAGGGAACTTCCATCCTGTCCCCCTTGCCTTTGGGCCATGTCACCCTCTAACTGGCCCTAAGGAGCACCCTCCTTGCTTATTTGCATCTGCAGCATTGATTGATAGCTCGGCCTGGAGTCCATCTGACACCCACATATGGCCTGACTTTAGCCTGCCCTGGAGAAGGTGGCTCTCTTCCTCAGGTTCAGGCTAGTTACAGGTGTGAACTTCAGCGTGTGGAAATGTGGCCTGTCACACACCTGGCAGGTCACATCGGTGAGCTGGAACTTCCCTGCCATGACCAGCCCTGCACCACCCACCCAGCATCGTCCCCCAGCTCTGAACCCTTCCGCCCCTGTAACTTTCCCATTTCCTTCCCTATATTTAGTTCTGCGGTAATTATTTACACCACTGGCTTAAAAACCAGGGCAATTTTACCCCCTAGGGGACATCTGGCAATGTCTAGAGACAGCCAGGGTTGTCACAACTGTGGGGGTGGGGGTAGGGCAGGGGACTGTCATCCACTGGGTGGAGGTCAGGGCACCATGCACTGCACAGCCCTCAACAACAAAGAATCAGCCCGCCTGCATGTCAGGGATGACATCAGGACACTCAGGTCCAGGACAGGCCAGTGTCTGTCACAAGTGTTCCTCCCCGCCACTCTCTGGGTGTCCTTTGCTGTCACATCTAGTTGATCAGAGCACTGATTCCCTCTAAGCCCTTTCCAAACCAGAGTCTGCTGAGCACAGGCTCCGGGCAGCCTCTCGTGAGCGACTGGTATCCAGGCACAGCTGTCACCCACACCGCTGCTGTCCACGTGGTAAACATCTTCGCATGGACTCCATTTAGCTACTCCCATTGGGAGCCTTTGCAGCAAAGGTCACATCAGGTATGGGTAGTGACCAATATACAGTGGATGTTTACGTTATTTAAAAAATGATTATTGTCAAAGACACAGTGCCATGAGTCCCCCTCAGAATACGCCCCCCACCAAACACACTTGTCCCACACACTTGCCACTTTCTGTAGCGGTTCTGGAAATCCTCCTTTGTGAGGGACTGTAGGAGATGTGACTGCTGCCGCCGAGTGCCATCCTGATGAAAGACAGGATGGAAAACGCACCGCACCTAGTCTTCACCCACGCTTTTCCCCAGGGCTAGCACTGTGTGACTTCCGGCTCCTCCCCAAAGTCAAAAGGGCCGTGAAAGGTGAGCATTTCGGACCGATTGAGGACATTAAGGCAGCCACGGCAGTGCCACCAGAGACACACAAAGAAGACTTCCTGGACTGCTTCAGAAAACGCAGGAACGATGGGTTAGGTGGGTTCAAAGCGAGGACGGGGGCAGCAAGGGTCTCACAGCGGTGTGTCTTTCAGTGTCATACCTTTTTAAAACTTAAACATTCACCGTATTTCTGATCCTATCGCGTGTTCTTTATGATCTCCAATAGCTCTGAGACGAAGAAAAGAGATGCCAAGAGGACAGGAAGAGAGAGAAGAAGTGAAGACAATTATAGAAAGAGCGAGAGAAGTAGACGTATAGAATTTTTAAAGGGATGGGAGATAAAACAGCGCTCACAGGGGACACTGCTAACACCTGCACGGAGCACTGATCACGCAGCCCGGCTGCGGGGAGCCCTCTCCAGTGTAGACAGAGTCACCTGTGCTTTCTCCCACAGTCAGGAGGTTGCTTCCTGCCAGCGACCACCGTATTCTATTCCTGTAGACACTGCAATTTGTAGAGGTGACTGCAAGAATCCCCCACTGTCTCCCAGTCTCTCTCCCTCCCGCAAGTACCAAGCTCCCCACCCAAATGCAAGCATGAGCTGTCGTTTGGTTATCGTCTTTCCCAAAGTTGGCACAGAGCACCTGAAGGAAGCTGGATTCGAGTTCTTCCCAAGTCTGCCGGCTGTCCTCTTGCTGGGCACCTCCCCTTCAGGCAAGGGCATCTGTCTGAGGTAACGCTGGCGTAAGTGGCCATCAGGAGTGGCCTTTTGCTAAAACACAATCCCAAATCATGTTTCTTGTTGATAGAGTCTTGATGGATGAATCCTGAGTGTTTTTATAGCGTAGATCTTCAGGAGATTTGGCAGCCCTTCGTATGTGAGGGTCTGTGCCATCGAAATGACACGACCACATGTCTGCTTTGAACTTTTCCCTGATAAATGTAGAAGTGCAAGCAAAATTTTTCATGTATACACAGGTCAGTCCTCAGAAAATAACAAGCCTTGCTATTGAGTAATCGAAGTGATCAATTTGTTGGGAAAATTGCTGTTTGAAGGCACGTATAACTCTTGGCACTGGGCATCTTGGGATGTTTTCCCCACAGCTTTGCCAAATACAAACCCGAGCACAGTTTGTGTTTCAGATGCTCCACAAATTTCTACCAGCTGAACTCCCCCCACCTAAGGTACAAAGCGTTTGCTCAGCGCTGCTTCCTGTGTTTGGCTCCCTCAGTGGCCAGACTTACGACCCCCTTCCACTGATTTTTTGTTAAATTTTTTCTTGAATGTATTCCTATTCTCAGAGTCCATCTGTTAAGGCTTTTCATTGGTGGCATATTCAGGACCCCATGCTATGCAAAAATCCCAGAAAGGAACCTTCTTGGCCCATTGTAAAAATGCACCAGTCCCTACCTCCTGTGTGCAAGGTGCTATTTGGATGTGATCCCAGTGCCTGGAGAGAGAGATGGAGGAGGCAGGAAGAGACCGTGTCCATCCTTTGAGCTCTTCCTTGGTCCCTATGGCCTATTCTACAGGATGGGCCAAGATGACATGGGGATGTAACCTCCAGAAGCCACTGGGCAATGACATGTGAGAGCTTTGTGAAAGTTTAAGTGGGTTTTGCTGAAGCAGGGACTCAGTGTGGGCCACAACATATACCAAGAAAATTTCAGCCAAGTATCAAGGGACTGCCATGTTCCTCATCCCGGCCCGGTGAGCTCTAAGCTCCTCACTTTGTGCCCCTGATATTTCCAGGCAACCAGGGTCATTGAGGCCTGGCTGGGCAGCAGCTCTGCTTCTGGTGCCACTGAAAAGCCAAGGCATCTTCAGTTTCCTCTGCCTCCTGCAGAGAAGGGACTGGTTCTCACGTTTCCCCCCAGCTCAATCGCTTGGGGCTTTGCTAATCTTGCTGAACGCTTCAGTTTTTAGAGGGTGTATCAGTGAGGTATTCAAACAGAGCGGTTTAGATGCACAAATTCTGTCTGCTTTGTAAAAGATTATCCTTTTATGAACACTCTGCAGAAAACATAAAGGCAAATAGGGCACAGTACACGGAACAGGAAAGATGTGAGCAGGGAGATTAATACTGAATGGGTCGAAATGATGGTGCTTACTAAAATGAGTCCAGACACTTTGGCCGCAGTGAAACATAAATAATGGGAATGACACGTTGTTTATTCAGGATAATAGGTTGATCCAAAGCAGAGGACTAGGACAAGAGATTAAAGATTAAATATCCATGTCCTGACGAATATCAGTAGCCAACCTTAACCTTTTCTTTCCAAAAGTACACTTTTACTTGAACAATCATATGTGCTTATTGTACAGTTCAGAAACAGGTTCCTAAAACATGACAACAAATACCACTGGGACCGTTTTCTTAGCCTGGTGGGAAATTGTGCTCCCTGCTTTAAGGCAAGGGATGGAATTTTATTTCTAGGCTCTAAGCCTCTGGCTACTGATGTTTGAAAACTAGATTTCCTTATTGGCCAGTTGAGAAATCTAGCTTGGGGACTCCTCACATCTGCTCATTCATTCATTCATTCATTTAACGGTAAAGATTTTCAAAAGGAAAAGGGAAAGTGAGACCAAGCAGCTCAGTACTGATCGCGCAGCCCAGTGAGATCTACAACTATGAAATGACACAAGTGTTTGAAATCTGATGCAATCCCATCCCACCAGCCAGGAAGCCAAGACCCGTGACCATCCGGGGCCCAGCCAGAGCCCCGCTGCCGGTTAGAAACACAGCTCAGAGCGGTCCTTGGGGCCTTCTGGCTTTGGCCCCAACTCTTCCCGCTGCACCTTGCTGCCTCTTTATTCTTCAAGTTGGAAATAATGACCAAAGCAGCTTTCTGGAAGAGCCAGCACCCCACATGCTAAATGAAAACCCTGAATTCATGCAAAACTTCCACCATTGGAAGCTCTGAATAAATGTGGGCTGGAAACAAAAAGGGGGGTGGGCAGGATTGGACTGGCAGGGGAGGATGTAGAAGAGGAGGCTGCCGAAGGAGGAGAAGTAGCCCGGCCACCTGGGGAGGTTTGCGAAGCAGCCCATTGTCAGACCTTCCTGCTCAAGGGTGGGAAGGTTCAGGGCAAGATGGATTTGTACGGAGCTGTCCATTGTTGATAAGCCAAGTTGGGGAGAATGGTTTTGTGGCTAGTAGTAGATACCAGCAGAGTGAGAGCAATAAGATTCAGATGTGGCATTTAAAAAAAAACCCAAAAACAAAAGCCCAGACACCACCCAGGCAGGAGCAAAGGCGACCATCACAGGTTAATTCCACAGCTGCTCACCTATGGAGAGCGAGGTCAGGCTTTGGCTGGAGTCCCATGTGATACTGGTTTAGTGGTTTCAGTCTATGCTCCAGGGAACATTTGTCTGGGTGCCAAACCAACATGCATGCGCGGCTGGCAGGCTGTGCTCCAGGCCAGGGACAGGAGCTGGGGAAGTGGATCCATTTTCCCTTCGCAAGTATTCGCATGCCAATGCCTTGACCACTGCTACTCTTTGGAGAAAGAGGGGAGTTTATGCTACTTCCCCGGGCTGTTTTCAGACACTGTAGCCCACATCAGGTGGCAGATAGCACAGCCACTGCTTCCGCCCCTTCGCCTGGGTGACTCCCTGAAGTCCATCATTTTGTCAGAGGCAAAAAGAATCCAGCGACTGTTTCCATAAGAAAGGCTTTTCTGGGACCACCAGTCAAAACTTATTAGCAGGAAAGAACTGGGGTGATTACCATGCACCTCACAGGTCTCCCTGAGTTGTGTGCATAAGAGGAAAGCCTTACCACTCAGAAGACCTGTAAGTGCTGTTTTGGAAAAGGAAGGATTTATTCGATAGAAAGTTCTGAAGATGTTCTATTGAGAGGAAATATCTGAGCAGGCTCAGCACCACAGGTCCAGAAAAGAAGGCCACCCAACCACCCAGCATCCCAAAATTAAGAGCATCAAAGGGAGGCTCACTAGCAAATAGACACATCTTAGTATGTTCACCATCAGGGGTGAAATTTCCAGGCATCAGTGATTCTGGAAACAAAAAGACAGAAACTACAGGGAGGAGAAAAGAACATGGGAAGACTCCCCCAAAGAAACATTCTGTTTCAGTAAATTGTTCCCCAACATGCAGCCCCAGCTGGGGTGATTGTCAGTAACAAGGAGACCCAAACAGCAGGGTACTGTGCTGGGCATGTCATGCATGGAGTGAGAGGGCACTGTGGTGTAGACCTTAGAAGGAACTTCCAGTTAAAAATTTCCTGGTACTTAAAAATGGCGCCCACAACTTCCACCAATATTCCCTCCTGGATGGAGCCTATTAATAGGTCTCACCTGGAAAAGACTGCCATCTCCCAAGTGAGGTAATTGCATCTTTACCTCCCCACAGAATGGTGTGCCCTACGGAAAGACCAAGACGGCTGCCCCTAGCATCACCCACTGTGGCCCGGTGGTGAGTTGGGCTTGGGAATTTCCCTTAAACCAGCCTTAATAATGTCAATCTCCTAAGCAAACAGCTACTGAGGTTTGATAAATTGGCTGTTTTCCTCAGATGATCAAATTCTCAGTAAATTGATGACCAGCCTTAGAGCTCCCCCTAAAACAAGCCAGTAGTTACGAAACAAGGTCTGTTCTCAGGGCCAAAGCGACTGATGACCATGGGGATGTTAAATAGACACGTGTCTGTCTCTCCTGGAATACACTCATTGAGAAGCATCACAGCATTTTCACAGAGAAGTAGGAACAGTGAGAAAAGAAGGCAGCCCCTTTCGTGGCTAAAACAGGTAGCGAGCAACAGAGGACGTGGGTGTTGTGCATGTTTTCCAGATTCAGTCCCCTTCCTGAGGGTGGCTTGCAGTTCATACTCCCATTACATTGTTCATAAAAATTTCCCTGTGGCACATTAGGGCGCGTTCTGTAGGTTTTTGCTCACATTTCCGGTGCTGCCAACTCTGTCTGTTTGTATGGGGCCAGCTCAGTTTGATCTGCATAAATTTGTTAGCACTATAATCATGCATCATACGGCCTATGGACACAGGTGTTCCATGTGCCAAGACTCGAGCATCAGTTTGATGGACAAGGAGGAGTAAAGCAGAGCCAAGAAACTGAAGGAAGCAGGTCACAAAGCTGTTCAGCGCCTGCCTCAGCCTCCTGAGTGCTGGGATTATAGGCACGCACCACACACCCTGCTTCAAGGGGTCTTAAGAGGCAGCAAATTGTCCAGCAGGGGCCCTCCTGCCACACAACTACCTCACCCGTGTGATGTACAAGTCCAGTGGTTCTCAGCTTCAGACATACATTACAGTCGCCTCTTAAAAAATAGCTTTCTAAAAACACTTATGCCCAAGCCTAACTCCACAATTCAGATTTCACTAGTCTGAGATAGAGCCTGGGCTTTGCATCCTCCAGGGGTTAATGCAAGCCACTATGAGGTGCAGAATAATGGTCCCCAAAGACATCAGGTCCTGAGACAGAGAAATCATCCTGCATCATGCTGGTGAGCTCTACTTGCAATCAGAGGTTCCCTTTTCAAAGAGTGACAGAGTGATATTTAACACACACACCAGGAAGTGTGACATGAAGATGGTACATTTGAGATTTTAAGATGCTGGCCTCAAAAACTGGAGGGATGCGGCCACAACCCAAAGCATGCTAGCAGTCACCAAAAGCTAGAAGAGGCAGGGCAGGGATTCTCTCCTAAGACCTATTGATTTCAGCCCAGAGATACTGATTTCAGACTTATCATCTCCAGATCGATGAGAAAGTGAGATCCACTAATATGTAACAGTTATGGAAGTCACAGGAAACAAATGCACCCAGCCAGTTACCCAGCCTCTGTTGGCCTCCTCAAGATGGCCAAGTTCACGGCTACCTCCAAACCTGCCCACCCAGCTCACTTCTCCTTACTTTTTTTTCTCTTGGCTGCTTCTAGAAGGTCTTCCATCACCCTGACTCAGACTAAATTAGACCCTGATGGTTTTTTTCTCCTTAAAAGTTTGTTAGCTTTCATAGTACTTTCACAGCTTGTAATTCGCTCCATATTTCTGACTGTTTAATGTCTTACTTCCCCACTAGAATACAAACTCTCCAAAGACAAGGTTTATATTGCTTTTTTCATTTCATATGGTGTCAGATGTGTATTTATTGTAAGTGGTTGACAAAAATTTTTAAAGGAAGTAATGAATGAATGATTCTCATACCATATAGAATTGAATCACAGATAACATCCAGGGAAACCAGATATGGATGGTCTCCTAGGAGAAAGAGAGAAACAGCCAGCAAGACATGTAGACCACAAATAAACAAGCCACAGTTCTGGGAATACCTCAGCTCCTGAAAGAGAACTGGAGTAACCATGAAAGTTTACACATGCAGTATGCAGGTACACACCTGACCCCACTTTGGAGCTGCTAACCACAGTTCCAGCCTGCATTTGGGCTAGGTCACAAGGATCTTGATGTAATATGAAGTTACCAGCATTAGATCCAGAACTAGATAGGGAAGAGAGAATAGGTAACACAGCCTTAAGGTCCAGAGCAAGTAATAACAGGCACTGACAAATATCTGAATCAGACAAGCCATGGCTATCCCTTCTTTGCATGAAGGATAGGACACCAGTGGAAATCCGTCAAGCTCCAGATGTTTTCGCATGCTTCCACTATCCATCTGTCTCTGAGTTAGTGACAACCTATTCGGTAGTATATATGAATGCATCTACTTTAAAAATCACTTGAGCAAAGCTAAAAAAGCAAGCGCAATATATTATCTGGTTCCCCTCTGGATGCCTCCTCTACTTTGCTTATAGAATGGTCAGATTGGTGCAGAATCCTGTTTCTCAGGGTCAGGATCCAAGCTGATTGTCCCACCAGTAGCTCACAGGCTGCTTGCTTCATTGGTGAAAGAATAATGGCCAGAGAAGCACAACATTGAAAATTTATCCATGCCAGCATTAGAGAGAGCAAGCAAAAGGGTGAAACTAAAAGCCTCACCTGTAGCCTGAGAGCTGGATGACCAGCAAAATTGGGGATACCTAGAGGAGAGCCCCAGTTAGCAAGGAACAACTCACTCACCCAGGCCAGGAAAGAGATGGCACCTTAGCTGCACCTTTTGTGTTAGGTTTGGTTTCACTTCTCCAGTTTGACCTCAAGAACATACTGACTTTATATCCACGAATGTAAACCTTTCAATCAACATCAATAACATTTTGTACAGAGAGAAGTTCCCAGAGCAAATCCAGCCCGTGCCGTGGGTCTCCAGTGATTGGCACTTTCTCTATGATGGATCTGAGTGTGGTTTTCTTTGTCCTGACCTCACTTTGGAGTTTGCTGAGCCTCTCAAATCTATGGATCAATGTCTTACATCTGTCTTTGGAAAGTAAGCCATAATTATCTCATTGGGTTTTCCTGCCTCTCCTCTTCTATCCTGGAAACTCGGTTACACATGTGCTAGAACATTGTTCTATGTTTCATTTATCTCTTTTTGCTCCATTCAGTTCTTTCAGTTTTTTCTTTCTGTGATTCAGTTTGGCTATTTGGGGAGTGGGGGGCTAGTATACTAACTCTGTCTTCTGCTATAACCAAACTAACCTCATGCCAAACTTGTCCAGAGCATTTTATATCACACATCATAATTTTAGGTACATAGTACCCTGATTGATTACTTTACAAGATTCAAATTATCTGTTGGCTCTTCACCTTATCTTGTCTGTATATTTCCCCCTCCATTGTATTTAGCATTCTAATAACATTGTCCTGCATTTTATTTAACATATGTATAACAGATTTTTTTTTTCCTCTGTAAACTAAGTCCACCATCTGGATTATCTGTGAGTTTCCTTTATCACTTGTTTTTTGTCATGATTTTTATTATGTTCTACTTCCCCACATAGTATTATTATTCCTCACATAATATGGTGAATATTATGTGTCAAAGAATTTTAGAGACTAAAGTTGTTAACTTCCTATAGGAATATTCCTTCTGCCTTCCTCTACCAGGTAGACAGGGAGAGGGACCATCTATCGCCTCGGTCCAATCAAACATTGCCCTGACTCGGCACCAGACTGCAGTTAGATGCTGCGCGTTTGGTTAAATATCTCAAGGAGGGCTGTGGGTTTGCCGTGGGCGCTTCCATTGGGGGGCTCTCTGAGCTCTTTTAGCTATCCAGACTCTTCATTCTACTTCTCCAGCACAGTGAATGGGGCTCAGCACCCGCCCCCCACCCTCAGAAAATGTCCTTTGAAGAACCCCCTGAGACATCCGGAGCCCCCCAGATCCCAGCCCTCCTGCATCTTCCTGAGGTGTGTCTGACCCCATGGAGTCCTTCTATCTAGGCCAAGTGTGACTGGTGCCCACTCTGTGATCCACTTGCAATTGTCCCCAGCAAAGAAAACACCAGTGACCTCAGGTTGTATGGGAAGAGACCTTCCCTCTGGACCTGTCAGTTACCTAACACCACTGCTTCCTCTCCCGCATTGCAAAACCACAATTTGTCAATTGGAGTTACAATTGTAATTTAATCCAATTGTTTCTATTTATTACAGTTAGAACAAAGAACCCTCCACACCCCACTACTCAGAAGTTTCTGGGAGTCCTAATCAAGTGTACAAATAATTTTCTCTATACAACAGTCAAGATTCTCCTTTTGCTCTGTTTTGCTTTTTTTCTCTCTAAATAAAGAAAAGAATTCACTCTTATTCTATCGGCATTCTTTTCATCTAGATCAATTTTTAAATATATAGCCAAGATTTGATTCATTGATCAGCATTGTGACCATATGAGATTTCACGGTTCATCATACCTGTCCTTATCATTTCTCATCTGGGACCACAGAGGTTCCAGCTGTGACCAAATTCAGTATCACCCATTCAAATTCTACATCAGGATGGCGTTTTGCAATAACATTTTAAACGCTAATATCATTTGTTTCACCAAATAGTTTTAGATTCAGTCTTTCATATGTTTGCATTAATAATTTCTACCAGTCGTAGCTCCTACAAGCTCAGCAGAGTTTTGATGATCTGTACTTGCTGCATTTAATCCCAGAGAAGATGGCGAGCAGATCTTCTCAGATGTCCCAGCATTGTTCTGTACCTACCTGTCTATGTGGTGCAAACCGCGGATTGGTCTATTGCATTTCTGACACATTTCTTCTGCGAGTCTCCATAATCTGTATAGAATAATACTCAGTGTTGGCAGGGCCAAGAGCAAGATGATGAAATGGTGGCGGTGGCCAGATCAACGTGCCTTGCCTCATGACTGGAACACAAAGACCTTGGACACCCAATGGCTCAAGGCCTGAGACACTGCGCCTCATGCCTGTGTTCCAGCCGTGCTCCGCTCCTGCCTCCTTTCTCTTGAAACAGCCTCCTCTGATTAGTGCTGGCTGCTCCACTCACAAGCCCTGGGTTCTCTGATCTATCATGACGTCTTGGTCCTGATCCCCATCAACACCTTTCAGCTTCAGGTCCCACCATTAATTCCTTTTGTTGATATAACACCTGGATTCAGTCCCTCAGAGGAGGAAAACAGCCTGGCGTAATCAGAGGGTGAGAACAGCCCTCGCTCAAGGAATCACAGGCAGGCATCACCTTAACCTGGAATTGCTCAAAGTATGATCTGTTGGTCATTTTCAGACCTAAGGGTCATTTTCTGTATTCTGTGGCTCCGGGCTACTTTCCCTGGACAGTCCTTTCCCTTAGGCAAAAAGAAAAGCCTGTAAAACACCACCAGCACTCCCTGCAGCCCTTCCCTTCCTACGGCACAGTTGAGGAGGAGAGAGCTCCGAAGTCAGACCAGCCTGACATGCCCATTCCACTGCCTGAGAATCCAGCCCGTGTTAGTTCCTGGGTTCGCTGACTCCTCATCCCTCATCTGCAAAAATGAGAAAATGACATCTGTGCCATGCAAAGAAAGGCCCTATATAAAGAGCCTGGCATAGAAAAGGCCCTTGATAACCCTGAGTTCCGTTTCTCCTGAGGGCAAGGCTGGCATCCCCTTTGCATTCAGAGAGGACAGCAGAATAACAGCGTCTGGCCAGAACCAAGCAACACACGCAAGATGCACTGGAGAAAGCAATGCTTAGACGTGGCAGCAGGAGGCCTGGGTCCTTTCCTCCCTGCCGAGCCTGAGTTTCCCAGAGAGGCCGCGTTTCTTTGGATAACTCGGCAACTGCTCACTCCAGATACAGTCCCTCGGGCAGGCAGCATGTTTACACTTAGCATGCTAACTGCCACTGCCCAGGCTCCTGCTGCGACTTGCTGCAAACTTAATTAATTAGTTGCAGCTAACATTTGTTCAACCTCATGCAGCACTGGGAGACTGAAGGAAACAGCCTCTCATAAATTAAAAACATTTCAAAATATTGTCTACTCCCAAGCAAACATTTTTCTTTTTCTTTCTTTTTTTTTTTTTTTAATTAACACTCCATTTGGATAACTTAAAGCTTTCGAAAGAAAACAAACAAGGACGTTCCAATTAATGTCACTGTCTTTCACTGTTTCACGTCCACTCATCCTCACTGCCTTTCTTACCTATTCTGAACCTTCTCAGCTCCTTCGCTGCTATGAGCAGGTCCTCTTCCAGTTGCTTTTGTCATGCTCAGGCAGCTAGATCACCCACTCCATCAGTCAGCAGAGCAAGATGTGTCTCAGCCCTACGTGACGAAGTTGTCCCGGGCAATTAGAAGCTCAAGGCCACCTTGAAGGCAAGGGTACGTAGCAAGATGATGGAGTAAACTGTTCTTATTGATTTGGCTGTTTGACTGCCAAGACATAATTGCACTCACTAAGATGAAATAATAGGAAGAGGAAGTAGGAAATAGCCCTACAAGCAAAAGTCACCTCTTCCCGACAGAGTAATCCAAGGAGTCCGGTTGGGACTGATGGCTGACCTTGCCACTATCTTGGCTCTGGAGTAAGCCACAGAGGACCCTGGGTTAGAAGCCTGGGGCCCAGCCTGTGGTGCCGTCCAGAGGGAGTGGAGCCCTTGGTTTTCTGATCCTTAGGTGTCTTGATGGTGATCATGAGAGCCTGGTCTCTTCCTCTTTTTGTCTCTTGGCCATGAGGCCAGGAGTTTGTTCCACCTGTGCTCCTTGCTATGATGTCTGCCTCACCACAGGGTCAACCAACCATGAACTAAATTCCTGGAAACTGTGAGCCAAAAGAAACCCTTTGTCATGTCAGGTCTTTGTGACAGTAAGAAAGCTGTCATCTCAGGTCTTTGTGACAGTAAGAAAAACCTGACTGCTACAGATCTGCTGGCCTGGCTGCAGAAGGAACAGTCAGAGCTGTGTGGGCGGGGGACGCCCCCGGGCTGGCTGTGGGCAGCAGGCAGCACCCTCATTACCGCCTGCTACTACTGCCTCAGGGTCTGTACAGAGTTCCTTCATCCAAAAGGGGACAAGGACATCCGCTGTGCCTATGCGATGGTGTGGTGCAGTGAGGCGCTCTGTGGGTCCCCACAAACGTGAATTCCTGCTGTTGCCGATGATGCTGTATTTATGAGTAGCTTGATAGATGGAGCTTCGAGGCTGGAGTTGAGTGACCTGAGTCCCAAATACAGCTTTACTCATAAACTAAGTCCTGTCCTTGGGAGCTCACATAGGGCGTCAGGGAAAAGCCAGTGTTTGGGTGCTTCTGCAGGCCCCGTGGGACCCCCCTCAATGGCCACGAATGGGGGACATGTGTCACAAGGCCCCAGCCCTCTCTCTCTCTCTCTCTCTCTCTCTCTCTCTCTCTCTCTCTCTGTTTCCTCTCTTCCTCTGTGCTGGCAGTGAGGCTAAGGTACAAATCTGTGTCACAGGAGCCAGTAGGAGACCACTAATTAAGTCATGGCGGTGAAAGGAGGCAAAGGGGGAACTAAACCCAAAATAACTCTACTTCTAAGAAAAGCGAGGAGATGAATGTTTGCAGAGAGTCCTGCCTACAGCCATACTGACTTAGACAATAGCATAAAAACAACTGCTATCACGGTAGAAAAACCCAGCTCAATTTATACACACAGTAGCAATAGTTATTTATATAAAAAACCCCACTAATGACTGTAATAGTCATGGTAATTAACAGGATGGTTAATATTTTCGTTGCTGTCTTTGTTTGAGTGGGCTTGGTTTGAACAATGTGTGGCTCATACATTCTTGATCAAATAAAAATATGGACTCCCTATGTATCTATAGAGAGATACATGCAAAGATGGAGAGTATAATCTGTCTCTCTATAGCTTTTATCACACATACATATGTACAAATCTAGCATAGATACAAGAATCTGGACAAAAATTAAAATGTGCAGACAGTTTCCCCTCCACAGGTTCTTCATCTGAAGATTCTACTAACCATGGATTGAAATGCTCGAATGTGTAATGAATGTGCATAGACACTTTTTTTCATTATTCTCCAGATGATACAGGATGACAAATATTCACGTTTTTTCGTCATTGTAAGTAATCCAGAGCTGCTCCAAAGCATATGAGAGGGAGAAGATGCATAAGTTAGATGCAAATTCAGCATGGTGTTTTCTACACAGGATTTGAACGCCCTGGGAGGGATGTGGGGGGGGTGATTGTGCATGTCTGTGTGTATTATATATTCAGATATATGTTCGTGTGGTGGTATACACCCGTAGACAGACAGACAGAACAGAAAGCAGGGACAGAGCCACAGGCAGGGGCACAGACACTGCACTTGAAGAAAATCAGCTGGCTTGAGCTTCTGAACTGACCAATCTCCAGGCAGGAGGGCTCAGTGGAAAGGTCACAGAGGCCTGGTCCCTGCTCCTATAGAGACAGGCTGAGCCCACTTGGCATGGCGCTTCCGCACTCCTCATAGTGGGAATAAGGTACTGCTGTCTGCTTCTCGAAGCTACTCTTCTGAGCTTTCTCCCTGAGCTGTTAAACAGCATCCTTGACTGATGCAGGGAGAATCTGGGTCCTTACCGGGGGGCATTTGTAGTTTTACCCCCCAACCAAGGAGGACGACTACGTTGGACTGGTCCATGATTGGATGCCAATAGATTAGCACAACTTGTCAGTGCTTCAGAAGCTAAAAAGAGGGAGAAAAGGATACGGACCAGAGGGTTTGGAACAATTCTTGTGATGTGAGAAGGACTTATCCCTGTCCCAGCACATGGAGAGATGTTAATTACCAGAAATCAAGGGCGGATGCCCGGCGGTGGCTGGAGGTGGGTGTGAAGGAGCAGCAGCCTGGACGTGCACCCACACAGCTCAGATGCCCGGCCGCTGAGGAACGGTTGGTTGCTCATCAGAGCCTCCTGTCTTCTCTCGGCCCCCAGCTGCGCTCCACGCTCACTGCCCACTGGTCTCTAAGTCCCATCCACCTGGCTTCCAGCTGGCCCTAGACTCGGCCTTTCTAAAGACAGAACTCAGCATTATCATTTTTCTCCATCAAGAGACCAGTGGTGGTCGCAACCATCCAGCCTTCTAGCATGGGAATTTGGGGGTTTACTTTGCCTTCTTTGTCTCTCCTCCCAACCGCCACATCCAATTCTACTTAGCCCCATTCTTCCCTCCTTCAGAGTCTCTCTTGGGTTTATTTCCCACTCTCCCTTACATCGCCATTTAAATCTTATCCTTCCCCACCCTTCAAGAACCTAAACTCCTCTGCGGAGCCTAGAAGATGCCACACTTGGTCTCAGCCAAAAGGCCGATGGGCGACGCTGCCAAGCCTAGACCCTCTCATTGTTACCACTTGACCCACTGCCCATGAGAGGCTGAGACCAGAGCTGCGATCCACCTTGGCTCCCCTAAAGCCCAGCTCACTCCGTGCTCACTGCCCTGCTGGTTCCCAGCACTAAGCACGCCCCAGAGCTACCTCTGTGGCTGTCTGAATACCATTCATGCTTAACATTCAGCTACCTAATCTCTTCCTCAAGGGTCATCTCAATCCACACTAATCTCCCCTTTTCTCAGCTCTTCCCCCACTTACAGTTCCTATCACACATTATTTCTAATCACTCGTGTGTCTCCGCATTTGCCATCCAGGTAGATCTCAGGAGACTGGAAGGCCTGCAGATGTGAAAATCACTTCACGATCGACTCTTTGGCTTGTGGGGCTCTTGGGCAATGTGTTCTTTCAACTCCTCTGGGGAAGTTGGCCTGTGGCAGAGCAAATCCAAAGGGATCCTTTGCTAGAAGAGTTATTCAGCAAGTATCTATTTGATTAATAAAATCTTTCTGATTCCATGTTAGGCTGATGTCAGTCAATACTTATTGCTCATTTGGTAGAAACCATTAATTGATGGAAGTTCACAGGTGATGACAACATGAATATATACGATTATAAAACACAAATGGCCTTATTTTTCATGCCCATGAATGCTGAGGGTGCTCTGAGAGTTTTGAACACACTAAGCCATCATACTTTACCTTAATTATAAAAACTAAAAGAAGTTTCAATTATGTAGAATGTATTATAGCTTAATGTCCACTGATTATAGTTTGGTTAATCCTGATTCACGGACAGGACAATTAACTGTATCGTTGTTCAAAAGGCAGTAATTATTTCTTGCTGAAAATTGAGAGGTATGGAATAGAACCAGCTGCATCCGTCCAAAATTCCTAATGAATCCTGAAATCCCACACTGCCCTTTCGTATTTATCAGATCCACTCAAAATTACTGTAGTTCTCCCCTTTGATTCAGGAGAAAAAGTTCCATTCGTGGACACAGAGAGAAGACCTATTTAAAGGAGGGTTTGAGGAAGAGGAATTAAAGAAATAATTGGTAACGTTCCTATAAATAATTTGTACCTTTGCTAATCTCACAAAAATAAGCAAACTAAACATTTAGTGAATAAACATATAATATATCCTTGAATATATAGTATTACTAAATAAACTATTGTACATTTCTTTGTTTTAACAGGTCGTATGACACATCAGAGAAAACTCTAGATAATGTGTTTTTAAAATTTTCCTTTTATCTTGACATCACTAATGATTGGGAGTATTCACCACTAAGTTATTTAATGACAATATCCTTTTCTCTTACAAATGGCTTTGAAGTCTTCTACCACCTATTGCAAGTACTTGGATACATCCCCAGCATGGGTGGGCAGGAAGCCAACACAAGCCACCAGGTGCCAATATTACACCTGACAAATCAGCCACACGACTGGAAAAGGGTGGGCCCATCCTCCCGTTAGGGGTTCATTTCCTCTCATTTTCTCATGGACAGGAAGTCATTGGAATGGGGGAAAAAGTTTTCCTTAAAGATCCATATGACCAAAGACCTGAACTTGTTAGCTACTTGCTAACAATTTGGAAGCAGATTAGAATTAATCACGAGGCTTTATTTACATTGACTCGTTTAACCCTGCTGATAGCCTGGCTTCCAGGACGCTGTGCTTTAGCTCACACTGGGAGTGTGCAGGAGCACGTGGGAGTGCCTCGGTAGTCACGGGACAAGTGCAGGTCACAGACGAGGCCGATCTGTGACAGCCTCTGTGCAAAACTGGGTTATCTAAAGATTGAAGGGATCTTCCCGAGATACCGTCAAACCACAGTGAAGCACCAAAACCTTATTCAGTCCACCCCACCCAATAAGACTGGTTGAAAATTTTAATCAGAATTGACTGAGAGTCCATAAAATACTGTGCTATATTTATACAATAATTGATTCAACAAAATCTCCTGAACTACGTAAAACTACCTCCTAAAGATCAGTTATTCAGCTTAATGAGTGTGAAGTAAAGCATAATTTTTAAAAATGTTTTCTAGCCAAAAGTAATCAAAAGAACGCATAAGTATACTTCTATCCCTTGAGAACTATCCCAACAGAGGCTAATAGATCAGATATGTATAATGAATATACAATCATTATAATACACCTTACATGCATGTCCTTTAAACCTAGTGTAATAATGATATAATGTAACATACTATCATCTACAACTTGTTGCTTTTCACCTGACAATGTTAGTTGTGTTGTCTTTGATAGTCCAGGCAAAACAGTCATCTGTATCCAGCTACCCTGCGCTTTCCCGCTGATTTGATACACAGAAAATGACAACTTGTGGTCCTTTGTTTTACATGTCTGTATGCCTGAGACTGGGCCTATTTTTCAAATATTCCTTATTTTCATTTCCTCTGAGACTTGTTTTATATCTTTTGTTCACTTTTTTAAAGCAAGTTAGTTATATTTTTCTCATTAACTTGTAGTCCCTCTTTGGATAAAGGTTAGGACTCTTTTTTCTGTTCTGTATAATTCAAATATTTTGCTCCAATCTGTAACTACTCTCTTAGCTTTTTGATAGTTGTTTTGATGAAGTGACAGATTCCCATAACGGCCTCTGGATTTTCCTATTTTGCTTAAAAAGACCTACTAACCTGAAGTTATTTTTTAAAAGGTTCGCTCATATTTTCCTGTAACGCTTGCACAGATTTGACTCTTACATTTAGAGCCTGATTCTGTCTAAAATTTACTCACGTGTGGTCTGAGCTCACATGAGCAGCTGGTTTTCTCTGTGCCACGGACTGAACCATCGATTTTTGGCCATGGAGTTGAAACCCCTCCACCTGTAATTTTCCTCTGTATTCTCAGGTCTCCTTCTGAACTCAAATCTTTTTTTGGTTAATTGTATGATCACCACCCTTTGTGCATTAAATGACGTTAGATGTATTCATTATTTTGATCACTATTAGGACATGTTCCCCACTCACACGAAATTTTTGGTTCACTTTTCATGACTATTTTCATGCATTTCCCTCTCAGCTGAGCTTAAGGAGAACCTTCTCCAGTTCCATTAAAAGTTCATTGCAAATGGGGCTGGGTTACAAATTGTGGAGAAACTGGGTGAATGTTTACATCTTAAATTTACCGGATTTTAAAGCTCAATTAAGGTTTCAAAAATAAAACAATATATTTTCCAATGATTTCAAAAGCTAAGCCATTACAGTAAGTGGCAAATATTGTAATGAGTATAATCCCATCAAGACTTCAGGAAATCAATGGCAATAGCTCCTACTCAGTCAAGTAAATAAAAGCCTACTCCATGCTAAGGAACTGTAATGTAATTTCTTCAAAGTGTGTTACAAGAAATAGAGTGTGTACAGCACGGGTCTTGGGGTTGGAAACTTCTAACATAGGTAAAAAGATAAGACAAGCCATACGTGTAAGGCGTGTGGAGATGCACACGTTGATATGTGCTACAGCAGACAGGTGTCTACAGAGACCAGAGTCACAGCGCAGGAATTACGGTGGCCCTCCTCTCACTCTCTCCTGTCCCCTTCCCTCCCCGGCTCTCACTTTTCAGAGGAGGACATGGAGGCCCAGGCAGGGTAACCCATTAAGCATCAAGCTAAGTGGTCAGCAATGAGCTGACCATTTCAGAATGATGCAGAAATCTTTACCTGTGAGGCAGAAGAGAGCCTTAGAAAACTCGCATTTACAACTATCCATACCCACAAGCCCATGCCCAAAATCAGTCAAAATTGAAAAACCTTCATTTAACCCATGCTGCTCCAGGTTTCTTTTGATCTGGATGATACCAAATATCAGAAATTAATGATGCTACACTCATCGCCTAGGAGGGCTGCCATTAGAACATGTAGGCTGTGTCTAGATAATAAAATGGAAGAGATTTTTGGGCCCCTGTGGGTGATTCATCCTTGCATGACATTTTAAAACCCTCAGATAACAAACGCTATAGGACCCAGGGGAATCTCTGCACCTGAAGAGAGGAGGTTTCTAAAACTCGACATCAAATCCACTTTTAATTTTCCCTTGAGTTTGTTTCTGTCAATGTTAGGCAGGTAACACATTTCAGCTTTAAGCCATGAAGTGATCTTTTTTTAGAAAAAAAAAATTTGCACTCACAGCTTTAATCTTATATTTCCGTGCATATTGAGTTAAATGTTGTAAAACTATCAATTCTGTCAAAACCTAGCAAAGAGAAAACAAGACACCATGCAATCTTAATGTCCAAACTGACTAGTGATTATCAGAAATTAAATGTGCAGGAATTCCAAATCTTTTTTGATTTGAGATGTCTAGATAACTTTTGTTTTTCCATAATTGTATGAGGTTTCTACATAGTATTTAAGAATCAATTATATTGCAATTGATGTAATTAACTCTAATAATCCATTAAAAGTCAGTAGGAGGGCTATTCAAGTCAATAGAAAAGAAGAAGTATATTATGAAGGTGTTATTAACCTATACAGAATTTTACCAGACATTTTCTTTTCTTACATAATAAATACACAGTGGTTAGGAAGGCTGTCATTATAATTTAATGCGAACAATAGTCCTTCACTTCTTTTCCTGTGCAACCCTTAACTAATTCCATGTACCATGAACGAGTAAAATGAAACCTTTTCTAATCAGGGTACACTCACATCAATCATCTGTTACTCCATCATTACAGAAAGGGTCCCTTCTCACCTAAGTAGAAGAGAACTGGGGACCGGCAGAAGTTATAGGCCTACCTTCTCCTTCAGTTGACAAGTCCCGGTTTCTGGTGGCTTTCCATTCTTTGCAACTCAACAAAGAATACACAGCCACCCAGCAGTTGGTGTTTAGAATACTCAGCCATCCCCCGTGGTGTCACTGAGAGTTTGGCTTCCTGTGCCCTTGGGCGCCGCATGAACTCACGAGCAATACGACCTTCAGAATTAAGTAGCAGGCAGACTGCTCACCAGTGCAGCACCCGACGTGCTGAAGTTACTTGCCCAGGAGTCTTTTCTGGCTCTGGCCATAAACCTCAGCAACATCTAAAGCAAGCTGTCTCAATGGAGTGGGCCTTGCCATCACTGGGTACCAGTCACAGGGTACATTTTAGGGTCTCAGCGTGTTTCCCACCCCCACCCCCATTCCCATTATTCCAGGTAAAACAAGATAGGAAGACAAGTCTGGAACACACGGTTTAAATCACAGGTCACCAGACAAGCACTGCCCTCCTTCTGAACAAATTATTAGCACTTCCCTGTTGTGTTCTACAAAATTTGATAACGAACAAAAATGCTGTTCTCATGATGGCTTCTAACTCATGCACAAATGGATACCTCATGAGCAGTCTTAGCCACTCTATCTACTGCGGCTTCATCAGGAACGCCTGTGTGAACCATGGACACCTTCCCCAGCCTTGCGGACAGCAGGCAAGGAATTACGCTTTCCACCCAAAGAGCCATTCCACCTGGCAAAGGCAGGCACAGAGCAAGTGTGATGGAAGGAACTCTGCCCCTGCCCTGGACATGCGGAGGACTGTGTGTCCACGACTATCACTGCGCTGCCTCTTACCCTGAACATCAGATGCCTGTGTTCCAGCAGCTTCATTGCTCTAGGATTAAATTAGTCCAAAATGTGGATGAAGACTTTGCAAATCACAAAGCCCTACTTAGCCCTGAGACTGAGTGTGCGCTTACGGCATGTTTGGAAGTCACCAAGAGTTTCCAAAGTCAGCGGGAAGGGGATAAAGCAATAACTCTCAAACTTTGCTGCACGTGAGATTCCTCTTGGGACTATTTCCAAGTGCGCATGTCTGTCTCCCAGCTGATTCTGAGTCCAGCTACAGGCTGAGAGATACCTGGATAAGGACAGCTGGAAACGGATTCTCACTCTCTTATCAGACATTCTAAACACTAGGAAACCTTAGAGGATACAAATAATTGGAAGATAAGGCTCAAATGTGGAGCAACTTCAGCCCTACGTGGAGAGATGGCAAACATCCAGGAAAAGATAGTCTCTGTGCACCAGCCTGTACGTAATATTGCTGCTGGTTTCCCCTTTGAGAAGAGGCTCTCCATCCCCCACCAGAAGGGAGCTCTGCCCAGGTCCTCCTGGATAGACCATGTGCCCTCAGGGTCCTTTGTTCCCTTTAGCGTCCATCTCCTGGCTTAGCTCTGAGCCACAGAGGTCTCTGCAAGGAATCAGGGAGAGAGTGCAGATCCTGCCCCCGCTCCTGGAAAACCAGGTCTCCCCCAGGAAGTAGCATCTGTGACTCAGAGGGTTCATTTCCAAAATGGAACAAAGCACACTTTTCATTCTAGAGAACTCCTGTTATGCAGCCTGGGTAAAGACTGAACCAACCAGCCACAGGCATGGGCAGCCACGGTGGCTAGAATATGCCACTTACCCTCTGAAGGTTTCCCTTTGAATCTCCTCGCCAGGGCCAGTCCCCAAGAGAGCATTTGGGCACAGCAAAGCAGTGCCTTCAAAGTCACAGTAACTTTCTACATACCTGGGAGGAGGTAGAAAATGTCACCTTCCCTTTTTTTTACCCCCCAAGACTCCCACTGGCACTTTATCCAGGTTCCAAGAATACAGAGGGAAGAGGCCAGGCCCGAGCCTCCAGAGGCCTGCCTTGCCATTCCGCCCTTCAGTAATGAGCTGGGGAACCAATGCTCTTTCTTTGGCCACAGCCTTTTCCAAAGGGGAGAATTCAGGTACTGTCATCCTCCCTAGCTACATACACGGTTCACCCGAGCACCAAATGAAAAAACTTTGAAAAAAGAAGGAAATTATATATATATATCCCTGATAGTCACACAATTAATATGAAACCCCGAAGTAAAATCCTCCCCCTCTGCATAATACAACTGGACACTCAACCTCATCCCCTCATTCTCTAGAGAACATTCCATCTGCCCCTTGGCTTTGAAAGTAGAGCATGGCCCTCTGATAAGTCCCCACCACCAAGGCCTTTGCAGATAAAGACTGCAGCCTGGGTTGCTAGGCCTACTCTGTTTTCTCTGGCGCTCTTCAGGCCTACAGGGACCCTGTGCCGCTGTCCTGTTTGACCCCGCAGCTCCCACCCCTCTCCCCAACCTCCCCATAAGGACCCAGAGACACGTATGAACATCTGACCCCCAGCCCACTCATGGGACACCGTTGTTCACTGCCACATTCTCCTGAGAGGAGGAAAAAAGTACCTCAACCAGGAAACACATCTCTCCCAGCTACTGCATCCTCCCCTCAAGTGGTGCTGGAATATCGCTTTAAAGAACATTCTTGTGGCATTTCCAGTCCTTTTCCTTTCAGACTGCAAACAGGAGTAGCCAGTCCAAGGGGAAACTGCTCCCCAGCAGAGCAGTTCTTCAAAGGGGACTTCTTCAGGCAGGAAAAGGGAATGTCTGATACAGTCGCTGAGTAAACAGCCTCATCAAGCCCAGTGCCAGATTGGAAAACCAGGCCTGCGAGACTGCGGCCGCCAGCCGTGTGCTGCGTGTGGGAGACAGGTTCCATCCCTGACGTCCTCTCCTGTGTCTCTCTGCTCCCATATTGCCGTCCTCTTTACCAAATGCCTCTTTAATCCTGGGCCTCTAACTGTTGCTTTTAGTGTTATTCTTGGTCGGTCTCCGAGGTTCTGATTTCCAAGCCCATTTTGAATCGCACACTATTCCATTGTTTCTCCGCCTGCAGTCCAGCCTACCCTGCCACATCCACACCTCCCACAGCCAAACAACTTTCTCTAAGGGACACAGTGTCATCAGCCCTCAGTGGGTAACCAATTCAGTCCTGGGGCTTCATAGGCCCTCCAAAGGTTATTATTATTTTCACCAAAAACTACAAATTCATGCAGTCAGAGAGATGGCTGTCTTCCTCGGGCCTTAACAGAGTCCAACTCCATTTACAACTTGGCCCAGAATCTCACAGTCTTTATAGAAGTTCTTCCAAATAACTAACCTATGTTTTTACTATAATGAGTTTTTCCACTTGAATAGTTGATCCTAAGTGAAATTCCAAACCATAGGTCAGAGCAGGGCTTAGCCTTAGAAAGTGGAACTTGTCTTTTCCATATTGGAAAAGATTTTTTTTTTTTAAACAAGCTCAGTTATAAATTTTGATATTATTTAGAACATACTCAGATACTCTGAATACATGGAAATATTCAGAGTATGTATACAGATTATCCATACGTACTGCCAAGGGCAAATTTATGTTCAGTAGATTTCCCACCTCACCTAAAATGTTCCATCAGAATTCTTTCAATCAAAATTTAGGCAGAAAGTTTGTTCTTAATCTCTAAACCCTTTCTTAAATATTTCCTTGAGAAATAATGCTTTGATGATAAGCTTTCTTTGAAAAGTTTCTAAAACCCTCCACAACCTAATTTAAAAATGAGAGTTCATCTGTTTAATTCACTTACTTCCACCCATAATTGATTGTTGCTTCATTCATTATCATATTCCATGATTGTACCACATAAAATCTCTTTTTTCCTTGAATTTATGTGCCTTCAGCACCAACAGAAACAGTAGACAACATAAAGAAAACTATCAAGTACATCTCTGGATAGTGAAGTCCCCTGAAATCACACACATTTTTAATTTTTCTCCAATAACAAGTGCTTTACTCAGCCATTCAGTCACATCACATTTTCTCATTAATATTTATGCGTAGGAAGTTATCTTGTAGAAAAACTAGCTGAGTGCCCCACTGTGATTCCATTTTCAGAATGTCTGTCTGTTCTGAATATTTGCTCATACTTATTATGGAACAATCGCAAGGAAAATCCAGTTGCCTGTAATCCTTAACCAACGAGCATGCAAATTAGCAACACCTGAGAACTACTAAACTTATTTTAGTATTTTACAGAGCTCGGTTGTACCTATCTTTGGGGAAAGAGAAAAAAAAAATTTAATTCAGCTACCCAGATGGTATACTTTTAGCAACACGTCATCCGCAAATAGCGTTTTCATCTCTTCACTGGTTTTGGTCTAGCACCATCAGCAGGCGCCTGTCAAGCTAAGAAGAAAGATCAGTGACTACTTTTTAGCAGTAATACTCTAAAACGCACCCCCTCTCCACTCGATATGCATAGATTGCATTCGCTCTTGTGCAACCAAATGCACAACACCCCCCTTAGACGTGGAAAAGGAACAAGGTGGGAGATACTCGCTTTGGTTACCTTTGACCAGGCTTTATTTGTCCTGCAGATAAAAAAAAACGCTGGTCTTCTTTAGTCAACCAGTCACCTTTGCACAAACAGTCAACTCCCTCAAATTTTTTTTCCAACAGACCCTTGAGAAAACAAAATGGGCGGGGGGGGAGCATGATCAACATCTACTTTCTTTGGTCAACATCCGAACATTGAGCAATTTCTTGACATCTTAAAAGGGAATGTCCTGGCATCAGATGGAGAGTCACTGAACTCCCTATTGACCAAAGAGCTGGAACCAGTAATAAGCAGAATCAGAACATTTGTGCTGTGGCTACGTCTCCCCACAGCATCCTGAGGGCCTTATCCACACTCACTCTCTGGAAACAGAGATTTCTGAACTTTTGGGTCACAAACTTCTCTTTAAAAAAATGTCTGAATGTACCCAATCTGTATATTTTTATTTATGACTTACATATGTATTACTCTATTGTGTGTTTCAACAACATAGGTGCCTTCTCTCATTTGAATATTACATGTGCACATGGATTGAGACATCACACGGTCTCTTAAGTACATAGAATGACTATGTGTCACTAACAAAGAACACATGCATCCCAAATTCATGATTTAAGATGAAGTAAAACTTAAAATAAATGGAAGGCTTAATATCTTCTCTCTGCACACTAAGGGGTGGCTTTGGATTCTCTGGGGAGTATGGAAATCCTCCTTCTGAACCCCTACTTTAAGAATACAGGGGTCTGTCATTTTCCAGAACTCACTCACTACTTTGTCCTAATCAAAACCTGTTTTCAGGAAAAGATCTGCCATCCATCATTACCAGTCCCTGTGAATGAGGACCTATCATTACAGTAATGCTTCGAGCAGTATTTGCATTTTAAGTATATGCCTAATTATGAGAAGAAAGCTTTATTTTGTGTTAATATCAAGAATGTCAAAATAATTCACGGTATCTGGAGGACTGAAAAGGTTTCCTGACGGCCCTGGGCTCAGACAAATCAGGAAGGCCCTCGTCGATTGAATATGCACGGCAGCACCACATTTTGGAAATAAAAGGGTTTAAGGACAGAAAATTGGTTAGATGAAAGAACAGTGGGGTGACATGTCAGCTACTGAATTTTTTGTGACAACGACCTCGAGTTTCTACTAAATTCATACATGCACAGAAGGAGTCGGAAGAGAGGAGAAACAGAGTCTGAAGAGAGGAGAGGATGGATGTTGTAGAGAAAGAGCTTTGAGTCCTCAGGGAGCAAGTGACTCCTTCAGAGCCAGCAAAAACAAGGCTGGACAAACTCCCACAAGGTCTGCATGGGGTGGGGCAAGCTTTATGCTCAGGAGTTAGAGTAGCAGTTCCATTATTCAAGAAACATATTCATTTGCCCCTAAATAATCGATCACAATTTGCATAGCTCGAGGGCGTATGTTGCCATGAATTTAGGAAAAAAATTTTCCCAGAGGATACAAAGAGCAGGAATCGAGATTGCTTCACCTCTGTGAACATACATGTGCAGGTTTTAGCGTTTCTCACGACATGTGCATTGCTGCAGTTCACCAAGGGCAAATTTCCAACTGCAAAACAGTGTGCTTGACTCTAATCTATAAAAAAAGAAAGAAAAGTCGATTGTTGAGAATTGTGCCCTCTGCACGGGTTACACACTACAAGGGTGTATGTACATGTTATGTGTGTATTTGTGTGTGTAGAAAAATTCCTGATATTCACTTATCTATCTGGGTGGGCAAATCTAGGACTACTGAAAAATTATAAAGTGATATATCGCCAGGAAACAAAGTATCAAATAAGTTTGTGCCAGCAGAATGAAGAGTTGGGTATCACTAGTCAAATTACCATGAATTTCTACAAAAAGTAGGGATTGATATTTCAGATAAGTAAACTGACATGAAAAATGGCAAGAAGTTTAATTTAGCAAATCACCCGAGACAAAAGTTTCACTCGTATAAGGAAAAGGACCACTATTGACACAGTAAGAGTCAAAAAGTTAACATTAATGAATTCATAGAAAACGCACATCATTTTAGTTTGCTTGAAATAGCCAGATAAGCAAAGCAAAGCATGTGCTGTTATTGCTGCTGTTTGTTTTAAAATATTCCCATAACGCCCTCTCCTGCTATGGGAGACGTTGGTTCTGTAGGCCGAAGTCATGTCAAGCTGGCTTGGTGGCCGACTTGATACGCACCCCAGGAATTCTGCCTGCTCCGCACTGTTTCAGCCTTTGACCTTTGTTTCTGAAATGTCAAGGTATCTCTTGTGTCATCATCAGCCTCTCCCCCAGCCCCTCACTGTCGTGTCACAGAAGGGACAAAAGCAGTGCCAAAACTGATAAGACCTGAGAACACCACCTCCGTGCTTCTGCTAACATTCCTGTCCTGAAATCTCCTTTTACTTAGCAAACCTAGATCCCCTCTTCTCACAGAGCAAGGGAGAAGAAAACTGCGGCAAATTACCGATTACTTCTCTCCAAAATACAGTCCCCAGGAAGACAACCAGTGCTGCCTTTCTCCTGTGGAGTCCCTCACTTGCTTTGTGATTGTCACAAGTTCACCCCTGCACATGAGTAGTGCTCCTCACAAGAGCAGAAGTTGACTTTTCAGCTTTGTATTTAATCTCTACAGGAAGCCTAAGAAACTAACTTCAGCCACCATGCCCAGCAGGAACACGATATTTTTCTCAAGAGCTTAATGCCCCAATGTTGCCCAGCCTAGATTTTAAAGAATGCTCCTTTAAAATACTTGAATGAATCAGCTCATGATCCTCATGTTATGGAGCAGATACCCACAAACCTCATTTAGTCTGATCACTGAGAAAGACCAAAGGGTCAGACAGCAGACGATCAGAAGAGCTGGTATTTTCTTCAGTAAGTAGACTTGGTGTTGAAGTGCATTGCTCAGTGCCTGATTGCAAAGACTGCCAAACCCAACTTAAGCTAAACGATGGCCACAAGGGCTATGCCTATCTTGTTAACGTGGCCTCCACCCCTTGCATGGCACCTGCCAAGTAGCAGGCTCTTGTGATAACTTCTCACTAAGATGACCACATCACTCCTTTTCTTCCTTAAAGGCACAAACCATTGCCCTCGGATGTAGAATCTGTTTTGCTGGTCCCTGGACTCTGTGCTCACCAGTGATCACCTGGGTAAGTGGAAGATGGAGGAAATGATCTGTTTAACCACCAAAGCAGAAGTTCAGAATCTCTGCAGCCTCCTCAGCACTTCCTAGAACATTTGGAGGATGCCAGTCACAGTGTAAGGAATCTAATTAGCAAGAAATGCACAAGCTCTACAAAAGCCTAAGCTAACCTTGTGTTGAGAGAGGGAAGAAGCAGAGACAGAGACAGAGATACAGAAAGACAGAGAGAAACTCCTGAGTAGCCCAAGGCAAACATGAGTGAAGAAACATTCACACAGCAGCAACCACAGAAAGAATCCATGTAAGAGCTGCCCAGCTCAATCACCAGCCTTAAGAACCAGGAGTGATGATAATAAATTCTTTCATCACATCACTAGCTTTAGAATAATTTTTAACAACAGTACCAGACAGTTGTACAGTGCATATTAAGTAAATAGATTGTTTTTTTAAAAAAACATTTTAATTAAAAGGTTACTGAATGAACCCAATGAAATAAAATAAATGAACTCTTTAGGTGATGTCAACAATAGTAAAGACTATCAGAAAATTGGACAACACTGTGGATAATTAAAGCCAAGAGGAAATCTGCTACAGAATAGAGAAAGTCATTATTTTGAGAGTGGAATTTTCCAAATTCACTGACCATCTTGACAGTATTCATTAGATGATTGCTCGGTGCCCTACTTCCCTTTATGCAAAATAAACTCGTGATTGTGTTTCAGCCATGTTTCTAGGTACAAAGTAGAAGAAAATATATTAACTCACGAGGATCATGAGTAACCAAGGGAAACAGGCTTTCTGGAGCTGGAGAGTCCAACCCTTTTCTCTATTCTTGTAATTTTTTAAAAGAGTCTTTGATCTGGGTAACTCTACAAAACAAACACAGCCAGGGCTTAGGGTGGGTGGGGATGGGTAGGTGGGGATGGAAAAGAGAGGCTAAGTGCTGGATGCTAGCAGCTGTGATATCATCGCATAATTGTGCTGTTATGCACATGACACTCCTCGGTGGGACATGGTTGCCACTTCACAGTGATAAGGAGATTAATTATGACACAATCCATATCTTTCATTTCTTTGATGATTGTAAGTAAGTCTGAGTCACCCTACCATCATTTGTACTGCAGGCACAGTGGTTTTGCCCTTTTGGTTTTTTTTGGTAAGGAAAATAAATTTCAAGAGGATATGTTTAGTTGGTATGCCTTTCCAGATGAAATCAAACCAAATCTGGTCCTCCTTCCCTGACTGCCCAGTGTGTTTGGCAGAATGGGTCAACCTTCGTGCACAAATTTGGCCCCTCCTTCTTGACTAGAACACTGTCCACCTTTCCCCAGTAGGAACTCACAGACTCCCGGTCCCCCAAGAGATTCGGGCTGCGTTTTGACCAAACAAATAAAATACAGACAGACTTCAACTCTGTATAGTCAACTTGATAATGCAGTTGGAATTTTTATATGTATGGTTGTCAATGCCCATGGAGCCAGAAAATCAGACGATCAACAAACTTTCCTCCTTTTGGCAACATAGACAGAACCTTGAGCTCAAGTTCAAGGCCACTTGTTGGGCAAGCAGCTCTGCCTAGTCACCCTGAGCAAACTGAGGAGGAAAAGTCACTTAGCTGGGACAGAATCCAGGATAGTGTTTGAGTAGAAGCATCAGGTTTTGATGGACTGAAGATCCTAAACACATAGGGACATCTTTTGATCTTTGATTCTTCTGGAGGAATTCCTATCAAATCAATTTGATGCATTTTGTTGATGTTGTCCGACATTGGAAATAGGGAAATTATTAAGTTGGCTTTTCAAGGAGCTTAAAAAAAAAGATGGGCTATAGAAAGATAACCACTTGAACTTCCTGCAGGACAGACAAGGACCCTTGTGCCAAACAAACCTTTTCTTGTTAAGGAGTAAGTACCATCTCTGCCCTAAGCTCTTTCAACATTGGCAGGGGTTGAAAGCCTGAAAACTACATTTCCCAGGTTCCTTTGCCAGTAGGGTTCTTGATATCATCTGTCTTCAAGAAGTGCCTTTGGAATCACAGGATAATGGAAGACAAAACTAATGTCTTTGGAGAGAAGACAAGATGGCCAATCAGTGAGCAACAAAATACAAAGTCTCCCAGGAGAAACAACTCATTTGCCAGAATAAAATACCCTGAAGAGACCCAGACAGAGGGAGATGGATCCTCTTGACACAGGAAGAAATTAAAACATAAAAAAGCTTGTCAAATACTTTGGCACTACAACTGAAACAGCTAAAATTATGGGATATAGCATTTTCATTCACGGTGACCCGCCAAGTTTGCAAAGGCCTGAATCTGCGCCAGCCAGCAGAGCTGCCCAAACTCATTCCTGCCGCCACTCACAGGAAGCACAGCAGCACTGAAGTCAGGGGTTGGTGAGCCCAAGGGAGAGTGGAGCCAGTGAAGGGACCTTCATTAATCCAAGGTCAGTGCTGGGAATGAGACCCACCCCACCACAGGAAGGGCGTGACCACGTGGGTGACATGTTGGAATCAGGCAGGAGGAGCCTGAACTGGGAACAATAGTGACTTCAGTTGGTTCCTCCCTCCCAAGAGCAGATTCATGGGATTTGCTTGGATGTGGCTGCGCCCATGGCCGGGACCCAATGAGCCGTCCCAAATCGATTCCCTGTGCCTAGCATGCACTAACCCGATGAAGGCACCTGAAGTCTGGCTGGCCCGGTGGGGAGGGGTAGGCAAACACAGCTGCTGCTTACAGTGTGCTTCCGAGGAAATGTGGCTAACAGGGAAGGAGGCTGGGAACTGCACTGTAACTCGTGTGGAGGAAGCCAAGGCCATGACAGGAGAGAGAGGCAAGAGGAGGCCCCCAGCCCAGAACCCTGAGAGCACTGATCCAGGAGAAGGAGAAACAAGGGAGACTGAGAGCGGCAAACATGCAACATCAGACATGGCTTCAATGGACATTAAGAGATATCTTCGGGACCTTGTAGACGAGCTCAAAACTGAAATATTAAATCAGGTAAAGCAAGATATGAATAGAGTAATAAAATAAATGCTCTCAGGAAGCATCTCTCAGGATGATACAGATGGAAGAAGGGAGGAACACAAAAAAAGGAGAGAAACACTCAATAAAGAATAATATAAATACATGAAGCAGATTCAAAGAGACTACCAGGAAATTAAAAACTCCACTGAAAGCTGGCAAAACTGCTTAAAAGAAGCTAAGGGTAAGCTATCAAAACTTGAAGACAAGCTTGCAATGTGTGATCATGAAAGGAAAGATCTCTTAAAAAACAACAAGGAAACAGGCAATAACAATACAAAGGCTAGAAGATGACAAGAGAATCTACAATTTAAGATTAAGAAACATGAACAAAGAAGCAGGAATACATACAGGTGAATTACAAAGGCTATTCACAGAAATCATTAAGGAAAACTCCCCAAGCACGGGAAAAGAAAATGACATTCGGTTATGTGAGGCATACAGAACTCCAGCCACCTACAACCAAAACAGATCTACACCCAGACATATAATAATCAAGATACCAGAAATTCAATGTAAAAACAGAATATTAAAAGCCATCAGAGAAAAAAAACAGATTACCTATAAAGGTAAGCCCATCAGAATCATGGCTGACTTCTTGACACAGACCATCAGATCAAGAAGAGCTTGGAGTGAAGTCTTCCAAGCCATGAAAGAAAATAACCTCCAGCCCAGATTGATGTACCCTGCAAAACTGTCAATAGAAATTAATGGAAAAACAAGATGTTTCCATGACAAAGAGGAACTGGGCAAGTTTGTCACCACCAATCCAATCCTACATAGAATACTGAAGGACATTCTAGAGAGAGAAAAAAAAATACCAGGATTTTAGGAACAGTGGCAGAAAGACCTCAATGAGTGGGGCAGGCAGTAGAATGAAGGAGGAAAGTAGACAAACAAAGACAGAAAAATAGCATAGCAGAAATGAGGCAGAGAAGGATAACTAGAATCTCTAACATATATGGCCTTGATACGCTGCATTGTTAATAGTGCACCAGGATTTAAAACCCACATTACTCACACTACTCTGCTTAGATGTATTATATTCTGTTCCAGTCATTCTCCCTGTACTAGACTTGAGGGCACAGACAGCAATCCCCAAAATAACAGGATATAGTACAGTAATCATCCTTAATTTCCTGTTAACTTAATTTAAAGCTCTGTAAAACCTACACTGTTTTACCATGACTGATCTTAATCGAATCTGGTTTGTTGGATCACTGTTTTGTATTGATAGATTTTATTCAAAGCTGTTATGATTGATAGTATCAAGTCTGAGAGTATAGGCAACTGCACTTAAGATGACAAGATCCACTAGAATATCTACTATGGTTTGATTATTACCTGCCTTTGAAGTTTTATACCATCTACAATGTTTTATTTTTACTAATATGGCTATTTACTGCTTTACTCAATTTTACTGCTATATTCAATTATGCCTGATGATATAGACATTCTATTGAAGATAATAAGAAACAACACAGTAATCATTGTAAATCACCTTATACTGTGGTTTCATATGACTTTTTGGTTTCATGTTTTTATAGGAATTGGTTTTGTTTTGTCTTGTTAAGTTTTGTTTTTCCCCCAATACAGAAAGGATAGAAATATACGTAGAGATTCATGCATGCGAAGCTGTTTACACTCTCACTGTTTGACTATCTACTTTGTATGCTTTAATTTTGTAACTTGAACAACTATTTCTAGGAGGACAATATGTAATTTGCTAACTGGTGATTTCTTATTGTTTATCTTTTTTTGGAGTTCTGTATTATCTCTAACCTTTGCATGCTTTTGTTTCTCTTTAAATAAAAAAAATAAAAATAAAAAAATAATGTCTTTGACTGTCAATAGGTACCGGCAGGGGCATGAGTCCGGCAGATGGCAAGCACAGAGTACACATGATCTGTGAACATTGTTCTGAACCCAGATCATGGATGGCAATTTGGCTTCTCAGGGACTCTGTCATTCCACTTCCCTGAAAATTCACGAGAGCCTCCTTGACTTTCATTCTCTGGCCCTCCACATGATTCTGTGCAACCTCTATTGCCTACATTGAGTTCCTTCCTCACTGAAATGGGGTACGTTAGCTAGGATCAGATAGGTATGTTTCAGTAACAAAAACACCCCACAATCTGAATAATAGAGCACAATAAAGGTTATTTCTTGTTCACGGTGTAGGCTGAGTGGTTTCCACCTTGCAATCATATATAGGGATCATGGAACTCATGTCCTCTAAGACTAATGTGGAAGAAGAAAGCGTACAGACATCTACACACACACACACACACACACACCTGCATGCACACAAGCACACGCAAACACCCCCACACCCTCCCTCCCTCTCTCCTGGGCCACAAATAGTACCAACTGCTCATGTTCGATTACAAGGCTTCTCAAGGCCCCAAATAGATGGCAAGGAAAATTGGGGCCACAGTCTTCCTCTATCTGTATCCCAAGCGGAGAAATGGGGTGGCACCTCCTTACAGCAGCCCAAGTCTCTATTTTCTGATACAACCTGATCGATATTTGGTACTAAATGCTACATGCAATAACAAAGCCCTGAAATGTGTGGCAGTGGCTTTGTGGTCAGGGTGTGAGCTGGCAGAGGCTGACACCGGGAGGCTGGAGACCGAGATTACACGATGGAAAAGCATACTGCAGGACAATGTCCTGTAGCAACTGGGACTTCAGGCCACTGGACTCTCGCAGATAAAAAGTGCCACGTGTTGGTTGTTATTGACTGTTTTTGGCACAGGAATACAATATAAGAAGATTATAGGAAATAATTAACTGATAAGCAAAGGTGGAAAGAAAAAGTCACTATTTCTAGAGCTTCTCTCGGCATCAGTGTGTGCCTTAGTGTGAGTTTGCCTAGGTGTAGGAGAAGCAGCTCCCAAACCTCAGCAGCTTAGCACATAAAAGCTCATTCCTCATTCCAAACATCTGAGGTGGACACTGGTCTGCACAGTGATTCAGGGACGTTGTGCTGTCCATCTCTGCGTGGATGGCACCAAGCTTACCATGGCATTGTCCAGAGAGACGGTGCAGAGAGGTGAAGTGAGGTAGACCCTGGCTGAGCAGTTACTTCCCAGAAATAAGCCTGAGTGAGGATCAGGGAGGTTGCCCTTCCCTAGCAGCTGGCCATCCTTGATATATTATCCTAACGTTCTCTTTTACTGATACAAAGTTTCCTTTTGTCTCTTAAATAATACAGCTTCCTCCTTTTCTTTTCATCTTTCCCCTACCCTGCTTTCTCTCTCCTCTCGTACTGAGGACTCACCCAGGCTCTTCACACAGAGCTACATCTCCAGCCTAGTTTGTTTTATATTTCATTTTGAGACAGGGTCTTGGGCGGGGGATTTAGCTCAGTGGCATAAGCGTCTGCCTAGCAAGCGCGAGTTCATGAGCCCGATCCCCGGTACAGAAAAAAAAAAAGAGAGAGAGAGAGAGGGTCTCACGAAGTTGTCCAAAATGAGCTCAAACTTACTCTCCTCCTGCCTCAGCCTCCCAGAGTGCTGGGATTACATGGGGTGTGCCACTATGTCTAGCTTCTTCCTTTTTCTTTTGACATGCACTTTCTCTCTGTCTCTTGTTTGATCTCACTTTCCTCTGCTTTACTGCTAACAGTGATTAATCATAACCTACTCTTTAAGCAATTTCTCACCATGGAGCCAAGAGAAAAAGAGGGACCGTCACTTTGTCCAAATCCAGAAAGGACCTCACTTCTGCAATTTCCTCCCATTCAAGCTCCAGGTCTTTCTCGCCACTGGGAGTGACAAGCAGTGACAGGAAGAGATCAAGACAAATCCGGGAAGGCAAATGCAATATTTGTAAAACTGTTGCTGTTTGTCAGACTTCTGTGTTCCGTGTTCTCTATTTTTTTTTAAGTTTTACACTGGCTTTGGAGGTCAGTGATTCAAGTGCTGAGTTATTTTCTCTTCATTTAACTTTTAACAGGGACCACTCACCATTTTTGGATGAAAATGGCAAAAGTGATTGGGACCATTTTCAACTCTCCAGTAACACAATATTACTATTTTTTACACTAGCAATAATTAGAAAGATTTGCTTCACTCACTGATGTAACTTCTATCCTTTTTTAGTTTAGGGTGAAAAAATGAAGTGACACTTTTGAAAGTGTAAAATTTGAATGTCTTATAATGCGCAAATACCAGAATACTCCATGAAAGGCAACCTTATGGTAAGCGTTTCTTCCCTACATCTTGCCCCATGTGGAGATTTATATTTTGCACTTAGGACAGAAGATTAAGGCCTTAGCTCCGACTCCAATATCTCCTCGCCTTTTGAACCAACTCCATTGTATTGAGTTCAGAACCAGTATGCTCAAAAATTTGAGTTTTCATTATAGAGATTCCTGAAAAACATTAGAAAATAGACCTACTATATGATACAGCTATTGTCCTTTTGGGAATGGATAAGCAAGGAAATGAATCAGTACATCAAAGAGATATCTGCATTTCTGTGTTAATTGCAATAGGATTCACTATAGCCACAGTACAGAAGTAACTTAATTGTGTATTAGTGGATACACGGATAGAGATACCTGTGCAGAGATATCCCAAATCGCTGTGCAGACCAACGTCCACCTCAGACTTTTTGAGTGAGGAATGAACTGTAACTTGCTAAGCTGCTGAGCTTTTGCAGGGTGCTAATCATACCCCTAGGTAGATACACAGACATAGAGATACACAGCCAGGTAGATATGCAGTGTTGCTTCCAGAACTTCAACTTGGCTCTTCCTGACTGCAAAACCTGTAGCTTTACTACTGTATTTGTAGCCTATTTCCCTAAAACTCATCCCAAAGAAGTTGAGGAAGATGGTGGACGCTGGTGACCCCAGCTGCCTGGGAGGCTGAGGAGGTAAGAACCCAAGACTGAGTCCAGCCTGGGTGATGCAGCAGCTGAATGACACCTTGCCTCAAAATAAAAAATTAGAAAAGGACTAGAAACACAGCTCAGGGCAAAGGCCCCGGCTCACTCCCCTGACCCACACACCCACACACAAAAAGTTGCCCAAAGAGCCTAAGGGACATAATTATAATGGGGACTGAGCAGTAAAAAATGAGAACAAGTGCAAATTCTCATTGAAGTCAATCATAGCAGTAATTTCTCGAGCGCTTCCTATCTGCTAGGAGCCTGTTCTAAATCCTTTATGGACTAACACGCAGAATCCTCACAGAGCCCAAAGCTGTGGAGTTCTTTAATCCTCTATTTCCCAGATAAAACTGAGGCACAGAGGACTTACTAATTAGAAGTTATTAAGCAAAATTACAAATGAGCAGGATGTTAAAATAAATGAAGTAACACCAGGAACCAATCGTCATCCATGGAGAGAAGAAAGAGGAAGGGAGAGGGCGGCCAGGAGGGTCCACTGCACGGCCAGCATCGTCCCTGGGTAAGAGGGGTCCATGCCCCACCTCGTCCTTTGTCCCATGGCATCGGGAAAGCTTCAGATGATCCTGCTTCTCCTCGTAACACCCCCAGCAGCTCCTCCAAACTCCCCAGTGCCAAGGAGTTCTTATGTCCCACTGAGAGCAGAGAACTGTTTCCTCTGAAATAAGTACAAAAAGCAAGTGAATTGAGTGAGTTTATGCAAAACACAAAATGGCATCTGCCATCTGGAGAAGCCACCAGAGCTGGAAACCGTCAAGCCCCTTCCAGACTTTAGCATCTAAAATCAGTGCTGGTTCTTAAAAGAAAGGCCTGTGCAAATGTCCAGCTGTGTTAAATGTGATTCCCTCTCCCTCCACTCCTGTCATTGCCATTCACTCTCCAAATACCCACTACCAGTTTGATAATAATAGATGGATGGATGGATACAGACGCTGCAGCAATAAATATAGACAACAGAGGTGATAGAGAGACAGGTGACAGCTAATAGAGAGATGATAAATACAGAAGGTAGAGATGATACACGGATGGATGGAGGGATGGATGGATAGATGGATGGATAGATAGTAGATGATAGATAAATACAGAAGACAGAGATGATAGATATCAGGTGATAGATAGATGATAAATAGATAATAGAGGTGACAGAGATATAGATATATAGATAGATGATAAAGAAGATAGATGATACACAGATGGTAGATGGTGGATAATAGAGATACGGTAGATTGATAGAGATGATAGATAGATAAATAGGTGATAGATTGATGGATAGATTTTCCTTTTCAGTGATGGAAAAATCTCTGAAAGATAGACTGAAAAACACAATTTCTGTTATACAGATTCAATGCAATCCCAATCAAAATACCACTAGCATACCTCACAGATCTAGAGAAATCACTCCTAAAATGCATCTGGAACTAGAAGAGACCTGGAATAACAAAGGCAATTCTAAGCAACAAAGCCAAGGCAGGAGGCATCACAATCCCTGACTTCAAGTTATACTACAAAGCTACTGTAATAAAGTCAGCATGGTACTGGAATAGAAACAGACCTGAAGATCAATGGACTAGATTAGAAGATTCAACTATAGTTACAAACATACTCAGCCACCTTGTCTTTGATAAAGGGGCCAAACATGTCCACTGGAAGAAAGATAGTCTGTTTAACAAATGGTGCTGGAAAAACTGGCTCTCCTATGCTGAAAACTAAAACTGGACCCATGCCTATCACCATGTACTAAACTACAGTCTAGATGGATCAAATATATAAATATTAAAACAGAAATGCTAAATCTGTTGGAAGACAAAGTAGGTAGAAATCTTGAGGACACAGGGGTAGGTAGAGAATTCATGAACAAGAATCAAACCACACACGAAATACTTCACAGAATCAATAACTGGGGTCCTATTAAAGAATTTTTGCTTAGAGAAAGAAATCTCCAGTGTAGTGAAAACAAAACCCACAAATTGGGAAAAAAACTTAGTGAACTGTCCCTCAGACAAAGGACTTCTGTCTAGAACATATAAAGAATTAAAAAAAATCAGATCCCCAAAATTCAAAGACCCAATCCAAAAATGGGCATCTGAGATGAATACACAGTTCTCAGGTAAAGAAATACAAATGGCAAATAAATACATGAAAAAATGTTCAGCATCATTTGTTATTAGAAAAATGCAAATTAAAACAACACTGAGATTCCATCTCACTCCAGAAAGAATGGCCAGGATAAAGAAAACTACCAACAACAAATGCTGGAGAGGCTGTGGGGAAAAAGAAACTCTTCTGCACTGTTGGTGGGAGTGTAGACTGGGGCAACCACTGTGGAGGTCAGTCTGTAGATTCCTCAAAAATCTGGGATTGGAAGTCCTATTTGATCCAGCTATTCCATTCCTGGACATATTCCCAGAAGAACTGAAAACATCATACCACAGTGATATATGTGCACCCATGTTTATAGCAGCACAATTTGTAATACCAGATCTTGGAAGTAACCTAAATGCCCATCAACTAAGGAATAGTTTTAAAAGATGTGGTATTTTTATACAATGGAGTACTTCTCAGCTATAAAGAATGATCACATTGAGATATTTTTAAGCAAATGGGTACAACTCAAGACCAAACTCATAAGTGAAATAAATCAAACTCACATGTGTAGGGAGACCATATAGTCTCCCTAGTGTAAGAAATGGTAAGAGTACATAAGATACAAAAAACTCAATAAATACAGTGAAAGGATAAGAATCTGCTTAAAGGGGAAAAATAATATCTCAGAGAAAATGAGGAAAAAGAAAAAAGAAGGGAAAAGAAAAATATCTAAAACTATATAAACACACTTAGGATAGCTAGGATGACTGTGCTACAAATTCTATAAATTCTTGGAACAAAATAGTTAACATTCATACGACTGGAACAATTCTGCATGCTTGTAGAGTTTCCCAATAATCACAGAATTGACTACTTTCTGACAACACCTAACCTACAGCAAATTTATTTCCTTAGACTTTTACTTAAATTACCCAACCAAGGCATGAAAAAGTCTTTCAGGAGTTTAAGTCTAACACCCTTTTACTGAGACACCATGTTTCCCCATGCTGGTCTGAAATGAATAATAAACAGTGCATTTGATCACAGTTGTGTTCCTGGTATGTTTTGATGGGAAATCACTGATACCCTATACCCCAAATGCTTGCCTCTGTTCCCAAGTCAAATAGCATCATACTCACCATCTTAAAAATTAACCACAGTCTCCTTTGCTTACCTGCAATCTTTGAAGCAGCTCCTCTTCCACTCTTTGGAGCTTTCCTACTCATCCCAAATCGTTTTGACCCCACCCTAACCAATTCACTCACTCCTGAGAAAGCCCCAAGACCTTCAGACAAATTTTTCCAAGCAGATCTTCCGATCTTGAGGAGGGGACAAACATTTGAGCTGTTTACCTTTGGGATGATTTCCAGATTGTTTTGTTTTTCCCTCTAATACTGAAAGGATAGTTACACATATAGAGACTCATACATGTGTAGAACTTCTCCTAAACAGTTTATGAGAATCCGTTATACAATGCATGATGAAATGAACAGCTACTTTGAAGAAAAAGAGACACTAAGATACCCAGTGCTGATTCCATAGTATCATGCTGTGAAATCCAGCAGTACTATTATTCTTTGTTCAGAGTGATTTTAGTCTGTTTTGTATTGTTTAATTTCAACATGCATGAAGGTATGGACAGCTATTTTGAAGAGAACAAGAGACATTATGGCAGCCATTGTTGACTTCCTTATTGTCTGGTCTTGAAGACCTAAAATGCCTTCATCATCCTGTTCTGAGCAGTTTTATACTATTTTGTTTTGTATGAATTCACTGTGTGTGAAGGTATGGACAACTAACTATTTGAAAGAAAACAAGAGGCAATAAGATAGTGAAGATCTCCTGTTGTCTTGCTTTGAAATCTGTGTCATTTACATTGTTTTCTTCTGATCTGTTTTGTTCTGTTTAATTTTACCCTCTTTCAAATAAAATTTTAAAAAAAGAAAAGCACAATTTCTTTTAAAGGAGACAATAAAGAAATAAAGCCCTCATAAGTACCTCCCTTTTCACACTTAAAATGATTTAAACAAATAAACTTGCTCTCATATTATCTGCATATGCTCAGAACTTTGACATTCCGGAGGCCCAAAACTCTGTGTTGCTGCTTCCCCTTTCTTTGTGATTCCAAACTCCTCATCTCATCTTTGTCTACACCAGGAGCTGGATGGGGATTCCTGAACAAGAGAACAAGAACGCCTGTGCGGGTTTCGCCTGGGTAAGCAGAAACACATCAAGCCTGTGATGGAGAGGGAATGAAATAAGTTTCTGGCCAGCCCTGCTTAAGCGTCATGATTAAGTGGGTAGGAACTGAGACCTGGAGGATCACTGACAAGGCGTCTCAGGAGCTATCCAGCCAGATGAGCTGAGAAAAGAGAAGCGTTCTTCACAGATGATAAAACTGGGGTCCAGATGGGTCAGCATACCCTGCAAGTGGTAGTATTCAGGTTTGAATACAGATAGCTTGATTCAGAGTCCAGCCTTACAGCTGTCACATTTTACTGGTCCATACATGTATGGATAACCTAGGCTCGAAAGAGTCACTAGAAGGCTATCGACTCTTCCTTAGGGTTAGGAGTTTTAGACCTTAAATGTCCCCTAAGAGCTCATGGGTTGAAGCTTGGTCTTCACTCATGGCACAGTTGAGAGGAAGTGAAAGCAGCAGGAGGTGGGGTGTATGGGAAGGAAGTGGGTGATTGGATCTTGAAGGAGATACTGGGATTCAACTTCCTGTCTCATTTTCCTGGTTTCCCAGTCACCATGAGGGAAGCAGCTTGGCTCTACCATCTGGTCTCTTCTCTGCTACGATGTTCTTTCTACCTTGCCACCAGCAGGCACAGAGTAACAGGCCAAATGACCATGGACTGGAATCTCTGAGACCATGAGCCAAAGTAGACTTTCCTTCTAGAAGTTGGTTTTGCTCGGGCATTTTGTCACAGTGATGAGACGCTGTAGCTAGCAGGTGATTTTGACCTTATTCGATGTGTTGCGCATATTGCTCATTGATTGTCACACAATTCCATATTCTCTATTTGATAATCATAACATTTCAAAGCTTATTGGGAGAAGAAGCTGAAACTTGCTTAGCAAAGGAAATTTGGTTTTTCTAGGAGCTGAAGCTATGTGAAGCCAGACATGGATGTCAACCAGGGTTGGTTCCAGGGTTGATCAGATCCAAATCTGCTGCTGCTCCTTCCCAGTTAACTCCATTTGGGGTTTAAGGACCTGTTCCCTGGTCAGATGATCAGGAACGGAGGAGGATTGTGGAGAGCACTTCATATCTCTAAGGCTGACCTGATTAGAGCATCTAATTCCCCTCTTTTCCTTCTCTTGGGACCATCTATCCATGTCTGTGAGACTCTGGCTCATTCGTGCCATCATCCTCTGCTCCCACATGGTAGTCCCTTGAGACAGGGTATTTTTAGATTACATTAGAGTGAATACTCTTTTGATCATTTCTTTACCCTTTGGATGCATGAGCAAATGATGAAGTCTCCTTGAAGTAGGTGTGTGCGCCCTCATAGAAACAGACCTGAACTTGGAGTCCACTAGACCTGAACTAATGGCCCAACTCTGTCATTTATCAGCCTTGTCTATAAAGGGAAAGATGCTAGGAGCAGTGGATTGGCACTGCATCATCATCATCATCACCATCATCATTAGCCAATGTAGTAAACTATATATGATCCTTTGAAAGTGTCTACAGAAGACCCACTGCTACTTCTGCAGAGACACAAACTAGCTACAGAAATAATGTGACAAGGGGCTCCAATATATTATTGAAGTGACATTCCCCAACTCCAGGGGCTCGGGAGCTTGCTGCTATCACAGAAGCCCCTTTAGGCCAGGCTTTTGAGTGTCACTTACACCAGTTTGGAAGTAATCTGCTTGCTCGCCCTTCCAGCAAAGGATGTCATGATCAGCTAATGGAAAGTGACAAGAAGGGATATAATGAATGAGAGGGAGTTAAAGTTTGGGATAAAAAAAGCGCCTTGTTCTTTTGGGGAATGCACAATGCTAAGCATACCATGTTAAATCGTGCGTGTCAAATAATGGACTAATTAAGAACCTTCATCCATTTTTTCCCGCATCCCATTTTTTTGTTGTCCTTCAAAAGACATATTTTCAAATTAGCTCTTAGCTCTCCCAATAAAGACCAACAGGAAAGAAAAAGAACCCGTGTCTATGAGAGAAGCAAATGATAAATAGAAAAGAAAATACATGGGAAGAGAGGTGGGGGCTTGCGGGAGATGCTGGGAAGTTTTATAATTGTAGCAGCAACTTCTTGGATAATGGAATTTAATAACGTATAATAAACCATGATCCAGGAGAACTCTGATTCAATCCCACTCATTGTTCGAGCCAGCGAAACGAAGGCAGAGTTTATCACGCCAACGTGCTGCCAAATGCCATCATGCACCACAGGGGGCGGACGATTGTTCTCAGCTGCCCACCGCGCCGAACCCCAGGGCTCCTGGTCCCTGCCCTCCAAGCGCTGGGCTGCAATCTCTCCCTTACAATGACAGTCCTAGTTCTAGGACTTTAAAGTCACAGAAATGCAATTTTTGCAATCAATAAACTATTGTATTAAGCAGAGAACACAGGGTAACTAGATACAAAGCCTCCAATTAGGTTATAAAGAATAATAACTAATATGCTCTCATGGTAATGCCAAAAATGACAAAAACCTATAATAAATTTAATTGAGCACATGATCATAAGCACTGTTTTTCCTGCTACATCATTCTGCTATATTAAGGTAGACTCCAAATAGAGAAACACATTTTCCCATTGTTATTGAATAAAGTGCTATTCCTTGTCTTCCTAATTTGGATCATTTTACCAATGTCAAAAACTGAGAAGTTATAATTAAGGGGAAAAAATATTTTCTCTGTCGTTACTCATTGACTATATCCAAGCATGAAAATGAACAAAGGAATTAAAGCAATTATCTAAATAAGTCAGTCCTCTAAAAGGTTAAAGTTTTCTAATAAAAATACATTGTTTTATCCAGATTCTAAGCTAATAGCTGTGTCTCCCACTGTATTTTATAAGTGTGGGTCTGTCCATTGAGGAAAATTCTTTGTAATCATTTTCAAGTGTTCTTTAGGTTTTCATGACAATTAAGTGTATGGATTTTTTTTGACACATAAGCCGTATGTACCTCAGAAATAATCTGAAATTCCACAGGGCATTTTGCAGAGCAGCTATTTAAACCAAAAAAAAAAAAAGTTAAGAATAAGTATTTCCTTCCCTTTCCCATAAAGGTCCATGAATTCCTGGTGGCTACATTTGGAGACAGAAGGAGGACTGAAATGCCACTGTAAACTGATGACTAAAATCAGGAAAATTAGTATTGGGCCATGACTCTGAGGTGCTAATAAAGAAACATGGTTAAATGAGGTTAAGGTTCAAATGAAGGTCAGAAAAGACACTGATCGAGGAAAAGTGGCCACTTCTCGTCGCATGGCCATTTCGGTGAGACAGTCCCCTCTTAGGGTCTTGAGCTGAAACATTACACTGTTGGGGTTCATAAACAGGCTGAGTATTTGTTTGGACGAGACTCCAATTAAAATGTTATTTGGGGCAGCCGGAGCTAATGCCTTGCTTAGAGGTAAACTGAACTGCCTTTTAAGAGGACGGAAAAAAGGGGGAGAAGAAGAAGAAAGAAGAAAGACCCGTAATCTGTCAAAGCTCTGAATCGCTGGCCGTGGGGATTATGTGCGCTGGCCCGGGGCCAGCTCAGTCCTGGGCATTCTGGAGGGTTTTGTGACATCACCAGGACAGTTGAGAGTTTTGAGAGTTTGTCACTGTGGCACTGAGCAAGGAATCCAGTGTTAGGCAGAGCCTCCTTTGAGACAAAGAAAAAAGAACTGTGGTTGGTGGAACAGGCCAAGTTGGGGCGGGACCAGGAATTTTGGCCTCTGTCTCATGGCTCCACCCCAGAGACGAAAATCAATGAATACAGGCCACTGAATTTGTCAGGCCCCACCAATTCACCCACGATGAGACAAAAACCACCAGAGTTTGCTTTCATCCCACTTCCTGAAAGTGAGGGACCCCCCCACACACACTGTGCCCACCTGCAGTGTGGTCCCTCGGCACCCACTCCTGCACCCCAGAGATCTCGGGAACATGTCTCATCTACGTGGGCCATCACTGGGAATCTGGCCCACAGAGTAAACAAGTTTCCCAAGTGTTAGTTTCTGACTTTGTTTCTGTTTTCTTGTTTTGAGACAGGATCTTACATCTGGTCCATGTTGGCCTTGAACTTACTATGTACCCCAGCTGGGTTTGGACTTGTAGTCTTCCTGCCTCAGCCTCCCGTGTGCTGGGATGATAGGTATGTACCACCGCACCCAGCACCTGTCCCAACTCTGAAGCATCTTGTAGTTTGTGGAGAAAGAGAGCCATCAATAAGTTAAAAATTAACGTATAATTAGAAATTGATGAACCCAAATGAAACTGGGAGCAGGGGGAGGTGGGTGGCATGTCTCTCTGAACTTTGAATTAACTGATGCCGTGACCAGCTATGCAAAGTTCTCACTGTCACCGTATGGAGTGGCTGAGAGAGCAAAGCAGTGGCAAACACAACATTTTCTGTTGGGGAGTGCGGGATCTAGCCAGGGAGAGACAGAGAGAGAGGAAGGGAAGGAAGAGGGGGAGGAAGGAGGAAGAAGAAGAAGGGGAAGGAGAAGAAGGAGAAAGAGAAAAAGGTAAAGAAGAAGACAGAGGAGGAGAGGAGAGGAAAGAAGGGAAGAAAAGAGAGAGAGAAAGAAAGAAAGTGATAGGCTGACAACAGCTGAAGCACAGAACCAGTAACCAGTAGAGAGCCCTCTGGAGCTGGTGGCACACACTTGTAATTCCAGCACTCTGGGAGGCTGAGACAGGAGGATCACAAGTTTGAGTTTAGCCTGGACAACTTAGTGACTTAGACCCTGTCTCACTAAGAATAAAACATGTTAAAAAGCGATGGGGATGAAGCTCAGTGTGAAGACCCTGGGATCAGTATCCAATACCACGCATGTGAAAAAAAAAAAAGGAAAAATCTATCCCGTGGGCGAGTGGGACCAGGTAGGGCACACGGGAGGCCCAGGGAAGAGGAAGGAGCCATTCATGGGCTGTTTCCTTCTTGCTACTCAGTGTTTGCACCAGGACTTTTCCCCACAGTTTGGACCTAATTTGGCTCCATCTTAGCTCAAACGGACCCCAGAGTCCAGTTCCAACTAAGGAAGATGAGAACATGAATCCCCGTCCCTCCCACCTCCACCAAAACAAAACAAAACAAAATAAACTTGCCAGTAAAAAGCATTTAATCTTCAGGACATTTGTAAAAAAAAAAAAATAAAATAAAATATAAAAGATTTTTTCAAAGGTTACATCCAGAGCCCTAGGACCAAGCCCCAGAGAGCCACGATGCAAAATAGGAAAAATAATGCTTGGAGAACTAAAGGCCAATCACAAGAGCATCGCGATGGCGACAGGAAGACAGCGAGCTGGGAAGTCAGACGACCCTCTGCCACCCGTCCCACTACACACCGAGTCTGCCAGCCCAGCTTCACTGCGTCACTTGGACATGGATCCCACAAAAACTTCTCCTCCTCTTTCTCCTCCTCCTCACTGCAAAACAGCCGATCATCCTTAACAACAGAAACGGATTAGAACGGTGATTCTTCAAAGCTTAACTATTTCATTCACCAATCAGTTGCAATGTTACCCTTGGCAAGTAAGGAGAAAGTCTGCAGAGCTGCCACTGGACCCTCACCAGCCTTGGCGGGAATGGGAGGGGGGCTAACTCAGCCCGTCTGTTTGTCTCACATGCACTTGGGAAGCGGATGAGAAACACGGCCAGCCACGCATTAGTGCACACATTCTAACTTCAGTGACCCCATGACCCGGGTCCCCCCTGCTGCCACTGTTCTCCGTCAGATCAGTCTGACCCAGTGCGGCTCCCACTCAGCACCTCTCCGTCAGGTACTTGCTGCACACAGTTCTCTCTGTGTCGGGATTCTACCCTGAACAACCTTCCCTCCTGGCTCCCTCATCTCATCTTCTGTCTTCTCCATGCCCTTCTGCAGCTCCTCTTTTTTCCAGGATGCTCGTAGGACCTGACCTTCTATCACACCTGTATTTGTTTCGTCTTTCCTCCTGCCATGCTTCCTAAAATACAGGGACTTTGTTAGTCCTGCAGAGAGCCCCAGCCGTGAGGCCCCGTGAAGCGTTCAAAGAGCAGAAACAGATAACTTACTCATTTCAATTACACTAAATCAAATAAAAGGTGTTACGAGTGTGTCTAACCTTTATTACCTATAAAGGAGGCCTTTCTCCAGCAAACAGCCTTTAAAATGCACCCTGAATAAGGAGGAGATGGGGAGGGGGGTTAGTCAGCTTTTTGTTACTGTTACAAAATACTGGAGGCAGCCTACTTTATAAAGAAGAAAGGCCTGTTGCACTCATAGTTTTGAGGGCTGGAGTCAGGCTTTGGTGAGGGTCTCTTTTTCACATCACAACATGGTGGGTGGTATGGGTGGTCTCTCTCCTTCTTCTTGAAACACATCAGACTTCAGCAATGGAGGCACCATCCTAATGACCTTATCCAATCTAATGGCTTTCCATAAACCCTATCTTTAAAGGCAGAGTGGCATTAAGTTTCCACCCTCCTAATCCGTCAACATAAGACATGGGGGACTGGACTCCTGCTTGAGTCCAGGGAAGAAACCTCTCACCTCCCTTTCTCTCACTTCCCAATGGGGACACAGACTGCCCCTGCACCCACAGCTGGGACCCTTGTTATAGGGACAAAATGAAGCTCTTGAACTTTATTTCTAAGAGCAGCATGGACAGGGCCAAGCGGTAATGTGAATCTCACTGCTAAGGATTTTCACAGGAGCATCCCGCAAGGTACCCGGTGGACAAGGCTGCAGGATGTCAGAGTGCAGCACAGAGTGGGGCCAAAAGAGCTTGGTCAGCTCCATAAAGCAGCTCCAAAGGCCCAGAACTGGAACAGGCAACATGAGAAGGTGCCAAACACACTCACTGGGAGAGAGAGAGCCTCCTTAATAAATGGTGCTGGAAAAACTTGGTTTTCACATGGCGAAGAATAATGCTGGACCCATGTCTTTCACCATGTACTAAGCTAAAATCAGAATGGATCAAAGATCTTTATATTAAAACAGAAACATGAAATCTACTGGAAGATAGAGCAGGTAAAACTCTTGAAGACACTGGTATAGGCAAAGATAATGAATAAAACCCACACTCCACAGGACTTATCACAAAGAATCAACAAATGGGATCTCATCCTACTGAAAAGCTCTAGTACAGTAAGAGAAACCACTAACAGAGTGAAGAGACAACCCACAATATGGGAGAAAATGTTTGCCAGCTGTTCCTCAATACAAGATTACTATTGAGAACCTATAAAGAACTCAAAAAAATCAGCCCTCCCAGATTTAAAGACCCAATCCAAAAATGGGCATCTGAGATGAACACACACTTCTCAGATGAAGAAATACAAAAAGCAAATAAATACATGAAAAAATGTTCAACAGCGCTGGTCATTTGAGAGATGCAAATTAAAATAACGCTTTGGATTCCATCTCACCCCAAAAAGAATAGCTAGTATTAAGAAATCAACCAATAACAAATGCTGGAGGGGTTGTGGGAAAAATGAACCTTCTCCACTGCTGGTGGGAATGCAGACTGGTGCAACCACTGTGGAAATCAGTGTGGAGATTCCTCAAAAACCTAGGATTGGAGGTTTTATTCTACCCAGCTATTCTCCTTCTGAGTATCTTCCCAAAAGAATTAAAAACATCATATCACAGCGATATATATGCACCATGTTTATAGCAGCACAGTTTATAATAGCTACATCTTGGAAACAACCTAAATGCCCATTGAGGAATGAGTAAAAAAGAAGTGGTATTTCTATACAATGGAGCACTACTCAGTTACAAAGAGTGGTAAGCTGGACATTTTTATAGGTAAATGGATGCACCTTGAGAACATACTTATTAGTGAAATAAATATGTCACACATGTATAAACATCATGTTGTTTCATTATGTGACAAATTGAAAGAAAAAACATGTGTTTTGTCCCAGAGAGAATGACTTCAGCCAAAGCAATGACTCAGGCCACACCTGCCTTCACTTTAACTAACCCACTGTGAGCCATGTTGAGTTGACTTTTGGATGTCTTAAGAAGTTTTTGATGTGCTCTAAGGTTTGGGTTTTTTGCATATGGATATCCAGTTGTTCCAGTATAGCTTTTGAAGTACAATCTTTTCTCCACTTAATTGCTTTTGCATTTTTGTGAAAATTCAATTGTCTGTTATGTGAGTATCTATTTTGGAGCTTCATATTGGCACTTTGGCAGTTTGTCTGCTTGATGTCAATGTCATTTTGTCATGATTGGTGTAACTTTGTGAGAAGTCATGGAACTGGGGAGGGTTGGTGCTCTAATTTTGTTCTTTTATCAAAGTTGTTTAGACTGAGTCTTTTGTATTTCCTTAGAAATGTAAGCATCAAAATGTAAGCATAAAAATTTCAATTTTTATGAAAAATGATGTCGGCATTTTGATAAGGAACTGTTTTCTGATCTTTATAATGTTCTTCTATTCGTTTTTGGTTTGATTCTGTCTTTTTAATTTCTTAAGGAAAGATATGAGGCTATTTCATAACTTTCTTCTTTTCTAGTAAATGTACTTGGTGTTAAAAAAAAAATGGGAAGGTGGTGACAGCAGAAAACAGGTGCCTTTGTCCTCAAAGAGGACACTGCACAGCCTGCCAGCTGCATAAACCAGCACTCTTAAGAGGTGGTGGCGGACCAAGAGCTCACAAGCCAATGGGCTCCCTGTCTCTCTGCCCTTCTCTGAGGACCCCGTGGCCGCGGCAAGCCTGTCCTTGTCTGTCAGGACAAGCCTTTGCACCCTGCGGGAAGAGACCGCCTCTGGCTCCCCATCACAGGATGGGCTTGTGCCAGCCGCCTGTCATTCTCTCCTTCCTCAGCTCCCCTGCGTATCCCAGCCAAGACCAAGATCTAGAAAGTGACATGCAAGAGACACCCGGTGAGGCTTCCCTGGTGTATGTTGGCGACAGAGTTAAACGTCTTCCTTCCTTCTTCCACCCTCCTGGGGGACACTTAGTCCCAGGGGACAAACACACCAACTTGACATAAATCTGCCCCTGTCCCTCTCTCAAGCACAGGGCTGGGTTAACTACTCCCATATGTCTACCTCCTCCTGGATGGCCCCCCTGATACCCCAAAACGACCATGAAGATAACTTTAAAGGAAGTTACCTGAAGTACTCCAAAGTTTTCATTTCTGCAGTACTTGGAATGGAACCCAGGGTCTCGCACATATTAAGGAGCAAACACTATCACTGTGGTACATCCTGATCTGTTGAAATTTTTTTTCATGATTTTATGTTGAAACGGTATCATAGAGTTTCCTAGATCAGCCTCGAACTTGTTCCTCCTGCCTCAGCTCCTGAATGATTGAGAAACAGGAATACCCCACGGCACGAGGCTCTTAAAGTATTTTGTGTCCACAACATGAATTTCTCAGATAAGTCTTATCTTGGTATTGTCAACGTGGAGCACAGTGTTTGGTACACAATAAGAGTGTAAATTAATTGTTTAATGCACAAATGGATGAACGAATAAAGCTCAAACGTGCCCTATGAGAAAATGCACTAAGAAAATAAATCCCGGAGAAATCCAAACAGGTAACAGGTAAATTAGGGGGTGATCATTCATGTGAACAGGAGTTTGGCCTCCCCTGTCCTTTCCCCGCCGCACCACTGCCAGCACCACCACGAGCTTCCTTACCTTCCGGTTTCTCTGGTAAACTGGAAATTCAGTCCATTCTCAGCATGGTAAACACCAGGGCTGCGCCATTATATAAAGCGAGAAGAGAGCCAGGAAGACATTGGCCTGACTGCCTGAGCTACAGACCTAACCACAAAGCTTGCAGACACTTGGTGGAGGTATAGGAGGAAAAGAGAATTGTCCTCTGCCATCTTCTCCTCCTGCCGAAGCACTGAAAAGACTGTGACATCTTTAAAAGGCAGAACGATGAGAGATGTTACCGTTCAAACTGGAAATGTGCTCTGCGGGAATCTTTAACACAAAGGCACAAAAGGTGAAACCACCCGAGCCAACCGCTATGCAAAGGCCAGCATCTCCTCCAGTGAGATGACCACACTGCAAAGGGCAGCTGGGTCCCTAAAAGACTTGTCCCCTAACTCTTCCCAGGAGGGGCCCTGAGGGAAATAACTCACCCATTGTGAAGTCAATGCCCAAATCAATATTCTCGGGGGAGAAAAATATTGCCCATTGATGGAGATCGATTTTTCTTTTCTTTAAGAAATTCTCGAGGGATAAACAACATTTTTAAAAAGAGAGAAAGCAACCAAACAAGGCAATGTCAAGACCTACTTTTGCCCATCCTCATTAGCATGACCCTCAAAAATTATTAGTATAATCATAAATGCCTTTTGACCTGCTGAAAACAGAATCTAGTTCTTTTTTTTAAAAAAAAAAATCTTATCTTACTATCCAAGCAACAGGGCTTCAAGACCTCCAGTTCTGCTCTCTAATTAACAGTGCTATTATAAGTGGTAAGCTTTGGGGGCTTTTAAAAACAGTAAAAAATTAGTACAGAAAACTGATCCCAATTTTTAAACCTGAAAATTTAATAAAGACTTTTTTAAACATTTCACAGTTTCTTCCTCAACTCCCTCATTTCCCACCTGTACCCCAAAATAATGAAACACAGAATCTAGCCATTCACTGACTGCCTTCACAAAAGCAAGAGGTTTTGGCAAACAAAGACAAAAGAAGCTTCCATTTCTTTTTTTTATATTTAGCACACTGGCTCGAGTTGATGACTGTTTTTCTGATTTACAAGACCACCGTGGACCACAGATTGTCTAACGCACAGATCGCCCTCCTAGGTGAAATGCGTGATGGAAAGAAAGATTGCTTTCACCCCTTTTGCAACTCAAAAGTTGCATAAGAAAGGACAGATGGATAATTTGGGGGAAAAAGGAATGTCACTCAATTAATGTTTGTTGGAAAGGGTGTCACAGATCATTGGCAGGATTTCTGCATCAGCAACTCCCCCAAGCAGCTGAAGATAAGACATAGCACCCAGACATAGCACCCAGACTGCTGGGTTCCAAGATAAGAAGAGACCCGATGGGCATGCAGGTGACCACAGAGGCTGAGACCCAGAGGCGACAGAGTCGAAGCTGGTTTTCCACGCACATGCACATGGGAGTGATGCCACCATGTCACCCACAGATACTTAGGAGCCAAACATGAGCTTTGCTGATTTGTCCTTCAGTGGCATATGGTACAAGCTGCATTCTGGTACCCTACTCCTCTTGGGTGGGAGAGAATGATTTTTCAAGTGGTTGGAACAGATGAAATGAGAAGCCACGTTCATTGATTGACTCCTGACCTATATATAACTTGACCTTGGGGAAAGCCAGACTGATGACACACTTTGTTGTCACGTAACACGACATACAGTGATTGCTCAGGGTACAAGAAATGCCACATAGAAGAACAAAGCACAGACCAGCAAACACTAAACATTTTAGCTTTTGAACAATTAAGACCTAAGTCCCGCCTTTCCAAAATGTGCTTCTGTAGGAAATCAAAATGAACTCTATCCACCAGAAGTGCCAAATTAAATCATTGTTAGTCTGGTGATTTTCTACTTATCTAAAAATCAAAAATGATTTTCATGCTTCGGGAGGGCTGTAAAGTTGCTTATCATGGTAAAAACATTTCTGCCTTTCTCACATGCCATGGAGGTGGTCACATCTGGTAACAAGGGGCAGGAAAATCTATAGACAGAAGGAATGAGCTACAAATAAAACGGGCAGGGAAGGAGAGACAAAAATCTGGTCCTCTTCAGTGATATCATGTAGTAACAACGGGAACACATCTGGGATATGATTCACTCTGACCTGGAACCAGACTGGATCTCCAAGCTGCGCTGTGCTCAGACACGAAACACAGCTGAGATTTCCGCAGGTGGAAGCTTGGGACGATCCTAAGGGCTCAACTGGAGAAAAGATTCCCTTCCCCAACAGTCAGTGTGGACACAACCTGGTCGCTTTTGCTCTGGTCTGTGACTGGGCTCTGCCAGGCTCCCTTGGGCCTTTCTCTCAGGAGGTGGCACTGGCCCTGCCCACCCAAGTGGGGTTCTGGAGGTGTTGGAGATGTGGCTGAGCGAGCAGGGCACTGAAGGAAGGACAGCTCATTACTGAGTGGCTAGGGATTTACCTTCTCTGGCCATCAGCAGCAGGCCCAGGACTTCAGGGGAAGCTATCCAGAGACAGGTAGAAAGCGACCCACATGTCTTTTCTTCTTTCCCTTTGGGCCCACTTTCATACTGGGTCCGCATGGCCAGGCCTTGCAGTGCTGGGAGCCCTCAGAGCACTGGCCCAGAGGGCGCAGGTCCGTGCCCTGGCGAAGGGTCTCCAGAGACACAGCAGGCCCTCTGCAAAGCTTTGCATCTTGGCCGAGCTTTTCCAGTGTCTGGAGGAGGTGTGGGAGGCGGGACTGACTTTCTGTCCCTCAAAACCTTGGTGATGACCAGGAGTGAGATGCAGCCCCTTGCCCCCCAAGATGCCCTATCTGCAGGAGTACCTCTTGGCAAAGGCCGGACTCAGCACAGCGGCAGCGTGGGCTCAGCGGCCCCAGATAAGAGGTGGCCCGTGTTAATGCGCAGGCTTCCTCTGCACCTCGGCAGGGCCTTCCTTTTGCAAACAGCCTCCCTTTAATGTTGGCGAATGTTGTTTTTCCATTGACTCAACATCTCGCCTCTGGTGGTCAGTCAGTGGGGAAGGCTGCAGAGGGGGAGGGGAACATGGGCAAGAGGGGTGTCAAGGCCCAGAGAACAGCACAGTGACCACGTTTCCAAACCAGCCAGCCACCTGCTTGGAAAGGCGGGGACCGAGCCCCAAAGGCTGGCTTCCTCTGGGCTCTGATGGGCTTCTCTGCCCAGTCCCTCACTCCTGCCCCTCACCGGGAGACTTCAACGTGGAAATCATCAAGCACTTAGGACCTTTTCTCTACAAATTTCACTGTCATGTTTAAAGGAAAGAGGGGAGACAGAGGGATGCTGGAAAACATTAAAAAGGGGAAAGGACTTGGGCGTAGCTCTGTGGTAGAGCATGTGCTCCGAGTGTTGGATTTGAGACCCAGTGATGGATAAAATCAGATAAACAAAAGAGAAGATGGAAGGAAAGAATGTTACAACGTTACAAGAGGGAAACTAGAAAGAAAAATAGAGAAAAGGTAAAGGGCAGGCAAGAAAAAAGAGCCAAGGCATTGAAATGAAAAAGCCAAAAGAAGAGAATAAAAGAATTTTTTTAAAAAAAAGAAAGAAAAGGAGGAAGGAAACAAGAGAAAGAAGCCCCCCTAAAATGAACTCTGAAATGAGTCTTCCCCCAGAAGCTGCACCTCACCAGCTGGAGGGTGCAGAGCAGGCATCTCAGGGCTTCCCCGGGCAGCCCTGGGTCAAGGGGCACCTTCCAAACCGAAGCTTGATTAGAGCCAGCTAAATGTTTTGACTTGAAGGAGACACTGCAGATTAAAAAGCAAAATAGAACAGCATGGGAAAGAAAGAAACAGGAAAAGAAAGAAAAAAAATTAAAAAAAAAAAACCTCACAGGCCACACAAAAGAAAGACTAAAAAATACTTCTGAATCAGCTAGTCAGCTACTAACAAGCTGTAAAGAGCTCCAATGACACGTTGTCACATTAGTTTAGTGAAACTGAAGCAGTCCTTATCCCCTTTCCTGTGCTTAATCTCTCCCTGCGTGCCACAAAAACATGCTGCCACGTTTAATGGGATTAGTTTCATTCCCTTTCTCCCTCCACCCTTTTCATTTTTTACGATTCTATTTTCAGCAATCCAGAGATCCTTGAATTCATCGACTTCCTGCCGTGCACAGCAAAACCTGGCAGGCGTGGTTTATACCCTCTGCAGACTTTATTTGAATCTGAACAAACGTTATTTGGCTACTTTGCACCTCTTCCACCACTGAGGGGCTCGAGCCTCTTGGTAAGGTCTGCCACTTTAGAGGCCGGGGTAGCCATGGGTGGTACAAGGATCAAGGCGAAACCAGGACTAAGGAAAAGGTGTGTGAAGCCTCGCCCCCGTAGAGGTTTTGTGGCCTAGGAGAAAGCGGTCCAGTTCAGACCGTGGGTTCCCATCCTGGCTCTGCTACTTCCTGACTTTGTGACAGGTAAAAATGGTCCCTAGTCTTGGATTATTCATTCATGCGGTAAAACCTTTCTTCCAGCTGTTGGGAGAATCAATTTAATACTCTTTGCATCCTCTAAAATTCACTCTTACATTCTGTTATGCTTCTGGAATCAGCATGCCTTACAATCAAATGTTCATTTCTGGTCATTATGTGTCCCAAAGGCCATACTTGAACTGATGGCCTGCCTCATAAGAGCAGGCGTTTCGAATGGAAGTGTGGGTCAGAGCCTTAAGCCCAGAGGTGGTGTTCAGTACATGCTAGAGTCCAGCATTCTAGAAGTCTCTATCCATGTGTATCACCACAGTGCCGATCAGCTCTTTGTCCTGCCTTCCCTAAAAGATCCTTTGAGAAAATGAGTACAGGTGTGACACAGATTGTTCTAGACCTAACTGACATTTCAGAAACCTGATGAAACCAAACACAGCTATTATATTAACTGCCCGGGTTGGATCAGCCCCAAATCATCCAACCACTCTGCTCTTTCAACAGAGTCACCAACTGCCACCCTTAGCAGGGTTTCGCAAACCTCATTTTTTGGGGAGCAGAATGATTCCGTTGGATTGAGTCCTCTTGGAGTTCTACAACAAGAATCATGGCCAGAAGACCAGCACTGGGGGTGCAGAGGGGCAGGAAGGGCTCTGGGGGTGGGGGGCTGAGGAGCAGAATGAGCAAGTCCGTGTCAGGTGAGGATGGAGGAAGATGAGGCTGGGAATTGGGCATCGGGGCTGTGTTCAGGGGCCTGTGCAGGTGTGGAGGTGCCACAGGAGGCTGGGACCCACAGGGCTTACTGTCCCTCCCTACACACACACACACACACACACACACACACTCACACACACACACACACACACACACAGTGACCCCCGGGGGAGGGCCTGGGATGTGTGGCTGCTGCCGCCAGGCTACAGGGCCAAGTCCCCCAGCCAACCCAGGATTAGCAAGCGAGCAACTTCAAAAGTCTGGGTGAGTGAAAGCCAAGACTCATCGCTCTTCACCCCGGCTGCAGCAGAGGCCAAATTTAGCCTCCTGCCTAGGCTTTGCACTGCCCGCCCTGCAGCACCCCCAGACAGCACACCCCATCTCACTCACCTCGGGGCCGGAGCAGGAGCTCCACATTCCACTCACCCCACCTACTGCCCTTGCTGCACCCCAGGTCGGGCTCACCCATGAGACTGGCACCCACTTTCTCCCCCCAACTCCAAATCCTCCTTCCCGGCTACCTCTATCTGCAACCCCAGTTTCTTCGCCCAGCAGCTTTCTCCCCTGGGACCTGGCCCTGTGCTGCCACCCTACCCCATCATGCTCCCCCTGCCCAGCCAGACCCCCACACCCCAGCCTAGACTGGCCCAGCCCCTTACCCCTGCACCTGCATGCTATGTGTCCCTTCCCCCTCAGGGAGCTGGAAGAAGACGGAAGCTGCCACCTAACTCCCTACAGCTGGTCCTGGCTTCCTTTGCTCATAGTTACCATGGGATGTCCTTTGTTTTTGTCTCCTAGGGTCACAGACACAGCCTTCCAGAGCACAGAGAATGGCCGGATAGCAGGAACCTTCCAAACTGGCCCAAAGACACCAGACAGCACTGGCACCCAGGGGAGATGCTTCCCTTTGACTGCTCAGGGAGTATGGAGCCCCCATGCTTTCCTGTGTGCCACGCACTGGAGAACCCCAGATGCCCTGAGCTGCCACCTCCCTGCCATCTTCCTTCCCTGCTGTCTGGCTGGAACCCTCCTGAACTACCCTGGGCTGTGTTTGCAGACACTAGCTTGCTCCTAATTTTATGGAAGATTTTTTTTTTAATATCACATGCATCAGAGGGAGTTGCTTATTCCAACATATAAAAACATATGACACCGGATAAGCATTTGTTCTTGTTTTCCCGGAAATGGTGACCTTTTTTCCTGCTTACTGCTCCCTTGTGAACAGACCTTTTTGTGCCGTGGTTTCACCAGGCTGACCACAGCTTCTGTTAGAAAGCTTGTCTCCATCTATGAAGAAAAGAATGTGAAAGAGCAAAACAGAGTAGAAAAAAAGCAGATTTCAGATTGAGAAATAACAGTGTGGCTCAGGAGACTGGATGGACAGATCTAGGCCCAGAAGCACGAGCTCCAGCTTCCAAACACGCACCAATTCTAATTTCTACTTTACTGCCTAAAAGGTATACGGTATATGAGGAAGGTGAGCATGTAAAGCACCCAAGATGACAACTCTCCCTAAACTCAAATGTGCACCTGCGTGTATATCCCATGTACTTCAGCAAGAGTGTGTGCACACCCATTTCTACACCCCATTAGGTTCCACTGATCCCATGCTGAACAATTCTGCGTGCGTAGAAGCCTCTCAGTAACTCTGACTCAGATATTATTCCCATTTTACAGGTGGACAACTGAGGTTCAGACAGGTTAACAGCCCAAGGTTAAAGTCAGTTCCTCTGCTCCCCCATTCCCCTGCCCTTCCCACTGATCTACCTCGCGGGGGAGGGACCCAGAAATCTTTATTGACATTTTATTTTATGAACAGTGCCTTGGCGATTCTGATAACTAGCAGGTTTTCGGAAAGACCGCTCCACATCCAACCACCCGGCTCTCCTCGGCACCGACCTTGCCTGCCAGCCGTCTACTCCAGGCTGGATAAAACATTTAAAACGTATTTAAATAGCAATTTCGAAAAATACGCAGCATATGGATTTTCCTTTTGATCTCCAAATGATGACAGACACTTAGATACTTCATAAAAGATATATTACCAGAAAAATTATACAAATCTGGCTTTCAGCTCAGTCTTGTTCTAATTTAAACAAAATGCAAAACTTTGCAGAATTACTCTTGCTCCCCATAAGCAGAAAGTAGGCGCTTCCTTGTCTTACTCCTGGTGTCCTGGCCTTCTTCCTTTGCCTATTTAATTTCTATCCCGCGCCTTGCGCTGAATAAAAGCTTTGTAAGATGGACGGTAGGGGTAACTTAAGTCCTACCACCAAAGCCCCAGAAAACCGAGCTGTTCCTCCGAATTCTCACGCTCGACACGAAAGACTCAAAGAAAAGGAAGCCCGAGTAATGGTCCCAAATCCTTAGATTACTTGACAAAAGGAGCGGGTGGGCGCCGGGGAGCTCGCCAGCCCTTCCGCAGCCCCCGCCCTTCGCGCGCTCCCAGGAGAGAGCCGCCCTCCTCGGTCCCCAGCGTCCCGGGCTGAGCTGGGACGCGGCGACCCCGCCACAGCCGGACGGCGCGGGGCAGGGAGGCCGCGGGCAGCGCCGGGCCTGGCGGCGGCCACGTCCCCGCTCCAGCGCGCGCGGGAGCAGGTGGCTGCCCTCCGCGTCCCCGCGCGCGCCCAGTCTGGGCCGGGGAGCGGGGCTGCTGCCCCAGCGGCGGCGGGGGCGGGGCGCAGGCGGGAGCCGCGGGCCCTGGGTGGGGACGGCCGGCGGGGCGCGGCCAGGACCCCGCGGGAGGCGCAGGCCGCCGGGGCGCGCCCTCCCTCCCCGGGGACCGCTCCGCCGCCGCCGCGCCTCGGGCTCGCTCTCCACGGGGCAAGGGGGCCGCGCCACCCCGCGCGGGGCCGGGGCCAGGGCAGGCCGGCGGGCAGGAGGGAGGAGGACACGGGCGGAGCCGCGGGCGAGGAAGCCCCAGTCCCGCCGAGCGCCAGGCCAGCAGGCTGCAGCCTTCCCGCCCACCACGAAAGTTTTCCAGCACACACAGGCTTAGTCTTGGCGGGTTTGGGCCACCCCAGGTCCCCCTTGGGGAGAAGGCTTGGCACGCACGGAGGTGCCTGGACGGGGGAGCCAAGGGGCTGGGGAGGCGGCCCAGGCTGTTTGGCAGAAGGCGGACGCAGAGCGACTAGGGACTCCCGGGACGCAGGGTCGAGCGCTAAACCCAGCCCCGGCTCGGAAGGGCAGCGGGGCCCAGAGGCTGCGCGTTAACTATGCCCACTGCGCCCCCGCGCGCAGAGACGCCCGCTCGCACCCACCGCCGCCCACTCCCGCTCGGCTGCGCCCAGCCCGCCTTTGTACAGGCTGCTCGGAACCCGTGGTGGTGGTGGTCGTGGAGGTGGAGAAGGTGTAAACTGCGTAAATTCTACTCTCTGGCACCCCCAGATGCAGAAGGAGCGGGCCCTGCTTTCCCCCCAGGGGTCCCCTCTGCTTTTCTTTGACCTTGAGCCTCCAGCTTCTCCACAGTTGTGGATTAGAGCCGGTAAAGCGCACCCAAATGGAGGTGCATTGTACACAGAAAACTTGGCCTCCCCAGATCTGAGCGCCGGGTGGGGTTGAAGAAAAGCAAGTTATTTGGGGGGGGGGAGCAAAAGTACCCCTTGAAAGGCGTGCGCGGAGTGGCTGGATTATGTAAGTAACAGCCTCCAAGCGCTAACCACCATCTGTTAATATCTTGGTATTGCAAAGTTCGGGGCCTGAAGCAAAGTAGGGCTGGCGGCGAAGAGATCCCAGCCTACTCCTCAGTCCTCCGGGGCGGGGACGCAACTCCCTTGACGATTTGCTCCCACTTCCATAAAATCAAGTGGCAACGGGACCTTAAATCCCCGTCACCTCCTTCCTCACCACCGCGGTGTGCGTTTGTGGGGGAGGAGGAGGGATTTTCTTAGAGGTCACCTTGTCTCTCCTCCCCGTGAATGTCGGCTTTTCTGACCCCTGTGTGCTCCTTTAGGTAAAGTGGAGGGCGCTTGTTTGGGGACAGGGGCTTTATTATTTTAAAAATTACTCCCCCCTCCCCGTTATCACCCCTTGCTCCAAATTCTTGTCAGGGTGATATTTCGACTTCTTTGGAACCATCGCTTCTGTTTACTTTGAAAGCTGTTGGTTAAACAAACCTCGATAGAAGCTCTGAGCGTGGGGTTCCCCAGAGACTGCGCCACAGCTGCTGCTTCTACTGATCTGGTGGCATTTCACCCCCACCCCATTCAGAACAGATCCAGGTTGAGTTTGGCGTCACACCGCGCAGGGGGAGGAGGAGGGACGGCGAGAGAGAGGCCCGCGGCCGGTCTGCCACCGGCGACCCGCAGCAGGCCGGCCTGCACCCCGGGGCTGGTTTCTTTCTCTTCCCACGCTCAGCTTGGTGGCAAGGGTGAGTGGGCGACTGGGCAGCTTCTCGCCACCCTCTTCCAGACCCACACTCAGGGCAGCCCCTGGAGGAATCTAGGTGAAATCCCCAGAGCTGGTTTCAGGCTCCGGGACGGTCGTTCCGAAGGATTTTAATTACCCCAATGCGCCGTCTTCCCTCCCAGCCCCACTTAGTATCTGTAAGAAAGAACAGGGCGGAGGAAACATCGAGTGTGTTTAGCCCAAAACCTGACAAGGGCGATACCGGCAGGAGCCGTCTAAGAGCACACGGGTCACTTTTCAGATAAACAGCAAACCCGGTCCGCACGGGGAGGGCTGCTTAGAAGCAGACCGGCCACAACTTGCGCCAACTTTTAAGTCGCACAGATCGGGGCGGCCAGGGGGCAGACAGAGGACGGGTTGGCTGGCTGCGATGACCTTAAGCTTGGCCTCTGGTTTCGGAGATGAAGCCAGTATCTAGGCGACTTCTCTCCTCTCAGAAAACAGAGTCGCCCGGGATAGGGGCTTGGGCCTCACGCCTTGCTCCAGGGCCACTGAACCCGTGAAAGCCCCGCAGTCCTGGCCAGAGAGGTCGCCTGGAGCCCGGCCTGCACGTCGACCCAGCAGGAGGGGAAAAGACGGGCTTGCCGGTGGCAGCCCGCGGAGCGGGGCTGGGGACCGAGCTCGCCCGCCCGCCCGGTGTCGCGCGCTCGTGTTTCAACTGCGCCCTAAGGCGGGCTGCGCACGGCTCCTGCGAGCGTGGCGGGCTGAGTCGCGGAACACCACCCCCACCCCGCGCCGGGCTGGGGCACAGGAGTGTCCTTGTTTGCCTAGCAGGTTGTTACCCCCACTTGACTCGGGCCTGAGAGATAGAGGACTGACTGGGGGGTGCGTAGGGAAGGTGCGCGCTGCGCGTGCAGAGAAGCGCTGGGTGCTGCTGACACAAACTTGTGGGCTGAAGTTTAAGCCATTTCTCTCCAGGGTCTTTATCTTTCTCCAACTCTCTCTCTGCCTCTCTCCCTTTGATTCCGGTCTTCAGCCGTCTCCCTCTTTTCCTCCCCTGAAGCGTCTCATTTAAATGGTCAGCTGAACAGATGGTTTTAAGGTGTGGAGGGTATACGTCCCTTACTCCTACCGGTTTTATTGGTGGATACATGCTAACCTGTATGGTAACTTGCAGATTCGTAAAGAAGAATAATAGGACAGGGGCAAGGTGGTTTGGAGCCAATCTCAAAGACTCCCAAGTCCCGCTTCCCTCGAAGGGACCCACCCAATTGAAGCATTATTCCATGCTGTATCTAATGGTCATATATAGTCATTTCAGTTCCCAGCCTAAACTGTCACATCCCCATTAGAACACGGGGCACAATGGCCGGTCCTGGAGGTGTGAGCCCGGGGTGTGGATGCCTCTGGTTTTCATGATCAAGGGAGTCCAGCATCTGAAGGTGGCCGAAGGGGGCGAGCAGAAGGCTGGTGTTGCTCCTGTGAGTTTCTTACTGTGGACACCAGCCTGGTTGACCTTATTATTCCTTCTCCTTTTCTTCCTCCTCTTGTTCTTCTTCCTTCTCTTCTTAATGTTTAAATTCTGTGTCTGCAAAAGTTTCCTACAGAGCATAGACTGGCACATACTGACATCGCTATTCTAATTCAAAGAGGAGACTTAATATCCTCTTAACAGGGTGTTGAATCTGAAGCTGAAATCATGATAAACGTCCTAGAAAGGACCGGTGTCCCCCTGTGTCTGCCAGCCCAATGTACTAGCGACGCACATCATAAATACTCTGGTCACAACAAAATTCAACCTTTGGTCTGATTACATTTTGAGGGACACGAGAAAACTACTTGTCCCTGTCCAAGCTAAAAAAAAAAAAAAATCTGATGGAGTACACATGAATGTTTCTGCTTTCATACGATCTTTAAGTCGTAAACGCGGTTGCTTTATTAAAACCCGTTTACTGTCCCCAGCCAGGGGACCTCCTAGCCGCGGCTGGAGGCTCTGCCTTCAGAGTCTGTTACTTTGCGAAGCCCAAAATCGCATTATCTAAAGAACCCGTGCTGGTTATTTCTCACCTAAAATACATCCAGTCGAAATGAACTTTCTTCGGTTTTAGTTAAAGTCCGAGATTTTAGCGGTTGACATTTCTCGCGTAATCAACTTTAAACTTTGTTACTCGGGTGTCGACATCGAGTAGATCTCGGGTTGGGCCGCTTCATTTAGTCGGTGTGGGGACACTGAGATGGGAGGGGGTTATCGTGAGATCATGTTTATTAGATGTATTTTTAAATAGCTGCTGTATCTGTCGTCCAAATAATAGCGTTAGAGGTAACCGAGGGTAAATAACCTTGTTCCCTAATAATCCTGACGGTGGTTGCCTGGGTCTCAGCCAGTGCTGACCTTTTAATATCAGACGCAGCGAACTCGGTGGGAACCCTATGGCACCTCTCCTTTTAATCCCAAACCTACCTGTATTTCACCGTCCACCTCCTCTGTAAAAGGAAAGGTGACAGGTGTGGTGGATCCTAAGCAGGACCGCTTTACAAGGGAATGATACGTGGGCCCCCCCACTCCCTCCTTCTGGACCACCACCGCCCGCGCTCGAGGCCCCTTGGTCCGCAGGCTACTTTTCCGTGTCTTCCCGCACCCCAGTCCGAGGCGCTCTAGCTCGCTCGGCCACTGGCGAACTCGATCAGCTGTATCTGGGCAATGGAAAAGACACGCGCGCGCGCGCCCGCACACACACACACACACACACACACACACACACACACACACACACACACACAGGCACAGAAGACGGCGAAGACCTGCGTCCTGCGAGAGCGGCGCGCAGCGCCCGCAGATGGCTCGCTGTGGCCAGGCCGGCGTCGCTGCGCCCGGAGCAGCGCGGGGCGGGGTGGGTGGGGGCCGGGGAGGGGGAGCGCGGCCCCCCCTCTCTTCCCAGCCCCGCACCCTCCACACACACACCCACCCCTTTTTATATATTTTTTTTTCCTCCCAAGTTCTCTTGCCTCGCTATCCCCCCTTGAATCCGAAGGCGCCTCGCGATTGGGTGCTGGGGCCGGGTACGTCAGTCAGACTGTGACGTGCAGTCTTCCTGTTTCCTTCAGCTGTGTCTTAAAGTAAATCTTGTCGTGGAGCGGAGCCCTCGGCCGAGGGAGCGCTCTGAAACCCTACACCATTGCAGTCGGCGAGAGCGCAGCGGCGCAGAGGAGCCGGGGCCGCTCCGTCCGCGCCCCGCGCCCCCGCTCCGCGCGCCCCTGCGCCCCTCGCCGCTCTCTCCTCCTCCTCCTCGGCGCTGCTCTCCTCGGCTCCTCGCCTCCTCCTCTGCGCCCTGCGCGCCCCGCTCCCGCCCTGCTCGCCCTCGCTGCGACTCACCAGCCCCGGTCCGATCCTCACATCCATCACCCGCAAACCATCAGCGTGCGCGCGCGCGTTTTCCACTCTCTGCCGGCAAAAAAAAAGAGAGAGCGAGAGAGAGCGAGAGAGACAGAGAGAGAGAGAGAGAGAGAGAGAGAGAGAGAGAGAGAGAGAGAGAGACTCCGTCCCACCGCTCTCTGCACCGCGTAAGTATCTTCTCCCCCTCGCCAGTCCCCTCCCCTCTCCAGACCCTCTTGCACTGGTTTGCTCCTGAATGAGACGGAGAGAAAAGAGCCTCCCAGGACTTACACCCGCGCGCACATTTTTCTTTCCAGGAGAAAGTGGTGTTATTTAAATGAATCCTAATAAAATAGCCTCTAAACAGTTTCTAAGCAGGAGCCACCGTGGGACCCGGCGCTCCGCCGCCCCCGATCCCGTAAGTGACCCGCTTGGCTTTTATTTCTTTCTCTTTCCTGCTGGTGGCTGGGGGTGGTGTGTTGGCGACGTGGGGGAGGCTGGACTTGTCGCTGATCTTGTCACCTTTTGTGTCTTGTTTCTGGGGTGCGAGGAGGCACCGGCTTCCTTCCCTGCTTTCTCTTGCCCTCTCTTCCCCGGAGAGGAGACCGCGAAGAGGACCGGGTCGCTTTTTTGTTCGCCTGGATCTCTGCTCTCCTCGGAGCCTCATCCTTCCCGTCTCCCCGGGCGAAAAGTCCGGGGCTCCTCCCCACGTCCTCTCCCTTTGTCTTGTTTATTATAGCCGCCTTTCTTCCCAGCTCTTCCAATTTGCTTGTCATTTGCATACCTTCGACTTCTCCTTTCTAACCGGGGCGCAGGCCCGGGAACTGGGCAGAGGGCGCACGGGGGAGGGGGCGCTCTACGACTTTCCTCTCCCTACGCGATCCGAGCTGCAGTGTTGAAATCGGGGTTGCAGCGGGACAGTGATGGGTCCCAGGAAAGGAGCGCCGGGGTCGCGCGGAGTCGGGTAAGGCCACGCCGCGAAGCCTGGGGGCCGCGAGGTTGGGGGGAACCGGGCCCGCGCGCCGCGGAGAAGCAGGGTCGCGATCCGGGCGGGGAAGGATGTTCTTCGGTGCGGGTCGGGGGATCCCGCAGCCGTCTGCGGTCCTCTGTGCTGTTGCGCAGCTCCTTGCAGGTCCCGTCCGGGTGGTACCTACTGTTTCGCCCCAGTTGGGAGGAGGATGGGGGAGGGAGGAGAGCGGAGGAGGTGAGAGGAATCGTGGCTGGAAGCGCCGGGAGCTGGGCGGGAAGAGGGAGGAAGAGCCCCTCTCCTGCCGGAGCACACGGGGGAGGGGGCGGTGGACAGCACTCGAAGTCCAGTTTAGCAAGTTGTCGGTTCCCCTGGCGAGCGGGCCAGTAGTCCTCCCGCGCGCACGGCGTCGGTGGAGACAGGGATGGGGGGGCGGGGAACAGCTCCCAGACTGCAGGGCCCCGGCTCCTTCCCAGATTCTTCCGAAGTTGAGACTCCTCAGGGCGCTACCGGGATCAGAACCGGAGGTGGGGGCAGGCTAGGGCGGGCTGCAGGGAGAAACTGCTGTTCTGGGCAGCCCCGTGCCCTTCCCTGCCTGGGGGAAGACTGAGAGCTCACCTGCTTGTTTTTATTTTTCCGAGAGGTCTGTGTTGTCTCCTTAAGCTTATGAAAACAGACCAAGCGCTGGGGTGGCCTCCTCTCAAAGTCAAGGCTAGAAGAATCTCGTTTTTCACTGCCTTCCTCGCTTTCTCTTAAAAAAAAAAAAAATCATTTCCTTTCCTAAGCTAGGCAGGCAGCCGCCTATTAGCAGAGTGCGCGTGGGCAGGGCCTGACAGGTGTGTTGTGTCAAGAAAGACAGGTGTAAATTTCCTCTGTGTCTGCACGGTTCCAGACCGCAAGGCTTGCTGGAGGGCTGTAGAGGAGTAGGATTTATGGTTGTCCTGGCTCCTAAGGGTTCTCGGGGCTAAAAGCTACTGGGCTGTTGTGTTTTGAGGGCCTCCATGTGAGTTCTTTGGGAGGAGCTGGGGGTGGGGGGGCTGGTGGCCAGTTGGTATGTATTTGTTTATTTTTCTTAAGGATGTTGGCAGGCTGCTGCTAAGGCTGTGTCTCGGGCTTCTGTCTGCTAGGGAGCCAGAAGCACCCCCACTGCAGGCAGCAGGTGGACCGAGACTGACTTTCCTTTTGGTTCTCTCCAGTTTATGCCTATCTCATAGGTCTGTGCTTGGCTGAGAGAGAGAGAGAGACCCTTTGCTGTGTGTGTGTGTGTGTGTGTGTGTGTGTGTGTGTGTGTGTGTGACAGCTGTGGTGGTGTGTAACTGCCAGAAATACCGAAGTCGGTCTGAAAGTGTTACTGGTGTGAAAGCCTATCTTTTAGCATGCTGGTTCCTCCCTGCCCCAGAAAGAATAGGTATGTGCTTGGATTCTTTCAAGGTATATGTTAAATAATCCCCTAAAGTAAGAATGCACTTGTCAGTGTACCAGGCCTGTGCCTAGAGAGGACTTTGATGGACAGAAAGGTCTCACGCACAAGAGAGCTAACTGTGCTTTTCGATTTCATGCAAGATCTGGGCAATCAGTCTATGAGTTTCTCGCCCAGTTTCTCAGAGTTTCTTACTGAGTATTTCTGAAATGAAAGGGGCTGTGTGTGGTGAGGAAGAAAAGCAGAGAGAATTGGGGTGAGGCTAGGCAGGGCATAGTTACAGAAGGGTAAAACACCTGAAGTTAAAGACCGTGGCTGGGGCAGGGGAGAGTTCAGTGTGAACACTGTATCTGGGTTCTTAAAACTTGACCTTTAAAGATCTTTTTAATATCAGGTTGCTTCTTTAAATTGAACTGCATGGCGAATAGGTTAAATGATGAAAGGCTTTTGTGGTTTGGGTGGTTATCATTGTTTCCAAGAAAATGCCATAGTATGTGTCATTTACTCTCTCTACGTAAACCCCAACACCCTACCCCATATTTTCCTCGAATGCTTTTGAAGTTCTTTGGTCATTAAAATGTCATCTATGGCTATGTTCATGTACTTTGTTTTTAATAGAGGTTATCTAGGCTTGGCACCTATTGATATTTTTATGTGTCCATTATGCAGAATTCTATTTAGTTTAATCACCACCTTGTGGGGAAAAAGTCCTGCATACATAACATGCATCTTTGTTCTCACTTTACTCCCTGGCCAGCGTGGTCTCCCCTCGGCAGCATGTGCAGGCTTAAGACCTCAGCTAGCTTATTCTGTAAGTTGCCAGATTTCCTCTTTATCTGTTCAAAGCTCAAAAAGGCCTTTTCCCACCAACTTCCTGTATGTAGCATTTCAGGGGTAGTCTCAAATTTGCAATCTTAATATGAGGACTTCTATGTATAGTATTTTAAAGAGAAATTATAAAATATGAGTGGTGCGATAATATGAACATGGGTTGTGTGTGATGTACTATCACAAAATTCTAATTAAACATTTTGAATAAATTAGAAGGGACAGGTAAGGAAGGGGCATATAATTCTCAACTCTTACTGCCTAGTGCATCCAAGCCTCAGAGGATGCTTAGGAGTATTCCAGTTTTCTGCAAAAAAAAAAAAAAAAAAAAGTGTAAGTGAATGTTTGTGAGATGATTTCTTACACTTTTATTTACCCAATTTGATGAATTGTTACAACTCAATGAGTAGAAATCAATATTTCAGGCATGTCTCAGACAATGTTACACATTCATTTTGCAAGTGAAAAATGTATGGAATTTTTAATAAAATGGGAGGATTTGAAAACTGTCATAATAGGAAATTTAAAAACCTGTCAATGTAATCTTTGTTACCTGAAGTATTCACTTACGCCAAGTGGTTTCTTCCAAATAAATATTAAACACTTCTTAACCTGGTAGTAAGCAGGAATCTCCCTAAAGGAAAAGTTGCCAATTAGCAGCAGTGAACTCCTGAGCAGTGAAGAGAGGACTCCTTAGTGCCTTTAGTGGTCTGGAGAGCTGCTACGTCTGATTTTTTCCCTCTTGAATTACTGATTTTCCAGATTGATTTGCAATACTCTTTATTCATAAAATACCACTTGAAATGACCTAATCAGGTGAACCCCAAACAGATTTGAGGCACATTTAAAGCTGACATCCTAAAAGAAGTAATATGTAAGCAAATTCTTCAAATAATTTTATCAACAAAAACAGATAAGCTAAACGATCCAAGCAGGAAACCCAGCCAACCTTACACTTTCGCTATCTCAGAAAAGATTTGTCTGAACTCTCTGGATAATTACCATAATGAAACACTTCTTTGTCCAGAGTCTGGACTCCAGATAAATGCAGTAAAAGTTGCATCTCCTTCTCCCAAATAACTTCTTTATTAAAGTGCAGCACTGAACCACTTTCTGTTCATATTGCAATGTTCCTTTGAAATACTTTACTGAAAATGCTTTTCTGCTAACATTAAGTTACTGGTATCCTTAGGATTCTCTATGTTAAAGAGGATGTCAGCTAATTCAGATTTTAATGAAGAATCTTTTGAGGCAGTTAAGAACCTGACTTTACCATAACTTAATGTTATCTTTTTCTGAGCAGAATTGCTATGCTGTCTATTGTGTAGGAGTTATTAAAGCATTTGTGTAGATTTAGATGGCAGCTGGAACAACAAAATAATAATTGAAAATTATAGGTAGATTTTACATTAATTAAAGAGAAATTTGTAAGAATAGAGCATATTTACTTAATAATTTGGGTTCAGTTTCCACATTGGTGTTTTTTTCTGACTCCTTGCTGATATTAATGTTCCCCATTTTGATATGCTGATCAAAAAGCTTCATGTCGCCTGGTTGTATTCATAATTAATGCTAAAATGAAACTATAAGAATCAATATTCACTGTGACAATGTTAAGCTTTAATACATATGTTGAGACATGCAGGAGTTTTTGAAAATCTTAATGGACAGGAAGGAGGTATAAGTAGTAAAGTCATTACATAACATCCTTTAGATTCTGCACTGGAAAATCATAGAGACACTTGGGAAATGTTTTGAAGTGATCTGATATATTGTGATCATTTGATAGTGCATTTTATTATAGAGTAAATATGCTCACATGTATATATTGTTTATGAAATACGGTGCTAGTGAAGTGCTGTGTGATCTGGTTATATTCTTTACCTTGGCTGTCACCTCCCTGGGTTTCAGTGTGGACCACCACGCTGAATTTTATTTCTTACTTTAGATCCAAGCCATAAGCAGAGCTGTTTTCCTTTGTGCCTTGTAATATCATGCCTTGTCTTGCCGGATTATATAAGTTTTTCTGTTTTCCCCCAGTTGTCCTGTCCTATGTGTTATGTCTCAGCTAGACATTTTACAATAAGGCCTAAAATTATTGAAACTCTCTTAGCAAAAAACAGAAAGAAGTCATTATTTAACTGAAAAATCTAGCTGCTTGGAAGACAATTGTAAAAAATCAGTTTGGTTTGATGAATTTGGAGAAAGTTGCAGGATAGCTGGTGCTTCATAGACTCAGTGAACATGTTGAATTAACACTCTACACCGAGGGTGAAAGCATCGTGTCTTTCCACCTTAGGAAGAGCCCGGCCCTCTTCTTGGCCCTGGCAGGAGGCAGGGATGCAGCTGTTGATACCTAGGCTAGAGGAAAGGAAGTGTAGTTGACGCAGAGGTCCATGGCAGTTGGGAAAGGAAGGATGCCTGGGATGACCTTGTGCTCATCAAGGACACCAGCGCGTCCTTTCTGAGTCTCTGCTACATCTTTCCATGGCAAGATGAGCAGGAGCAAAGTCCAGCTTGTGTACAAAGGAGAATAAGGGGAAAATATTGCAGGAAGTTTGCTCAGCATTTTGAATAGAGACACATGTGCTTTGCTGGATATATTAAAGAGAAAAAAATATTTGTACACAAAAAGAAAAGAGATGATAGTTTAAATTGAAAGCTCACATACATATGAAAGAGTCTTGTTGTGCCCCCCCCCTCATTCAAATGTTCCTGTAGTTAATAGATCTTTTAAATAATTCAACCTTTTTTTTCTTCCTTTCACCTGATGGCTCTACCTGATTTATCAGGTCTAATGTGTCAGTGCAATATTTGTCACTGAATTTTTGTATTCCTGAAACCAATTTTATTAGTAGTATGTGAGGAGTTCCATCATCCTGAATCCAATTTTGAGCCCAGGATTAAAGTTATTAAGACCTCCGTTTCCATCCAGAGTTCAGGACATTTTATCCTGAAACGTAAAGGAAGCATTTTATCCTCAAGGTTACGAAAATCTACAGAAAGAAAGATCATCTGGCTTTCATGACACTCTAAAACAGGCTCTTTTAAAAGCTATATTTGCACATAGACACCAAGATCAAATACTGCATGATAAAACCTTTGCCAGGTTAAAAAGCACACATATTGTTGCCATGTAAGCACCGAGCGTTTTCTTGATTTTTACAGGTTATCTCATGCTGAAATGATGCCTATTTGCATGGGTAGTCATTCTTTAAAACTAGCCGCAGATGCAGTCCTAGGGAGCACGTAGATGTTTTTACAGGTGAACCGAGAGAGATGGGAGCCGTTCCAGACACTCTGCACGCTGCCTTTGGCAACAGAGCCTGTTATTGTGAAGATGTGCTCTTCTAAGCAAACGTGAAGTTCAGTAGCAGATAAACCTGGCGTGCAAAACAGTTTTTTTCATTTTCTTCCTAAAATGTTCACTGTAAACAAAAAGATGTGACATCTTACAAGGATACAAAATTTGGGATCAGCCTTGCTAGTTAATGAGTCACACAATATGTCAAGTGCCTTTTATAAAAGGCATGCAAGGATATCCCTGTTTTGTATTCGGTCCCCAAGAATCAAAGAAAGTCTTTCCCTCTCTCACATAGCCGATTGATGTTGTGTTGCCTTCCTCCCATATCTTTCGGTTGGTGTTTTGTTTTTCTGCTTTCTTTCCATTTACTTGGCAGAGGAAATAAAATGCACAAATGATGAGTGTTAAAGGGTTTCTTTAGGCATTTGGAGAACTATTTTGGCAGATTTTTACCCAGGCAAACTAGTACTGAAGATGTATTTATCCTTGCCTCATCCCATGATTTATTATGCTACAATGTGACAACACCCTTCTTTTGCAGTGAATCCAATTTTCTAATAATTAAAGCCATCAGAAGGACAATATGAAAATCTAGAAATGTGCTCCTAGTGACATTTCCATAGAGCAACAGATACCATTATCACGTGTGACTTCAATAATAATAACGTGTAACTCTGCTAAATGAACAGACTTGCAAAATGAGTATTTATGCATTGACTTTGATGCTGAGTTGCTCATTTATGTTTGAAAGGTGCTGAATAGGGTGCTCTTCCCACTTCGCATATGACAAAAATATTTTAAAATTCAGTAATAAAAGGTTTGTGCTGAATATTTGCATTTACCTCAGTCTTCTCCTTTAATAGCATTCAAACCACAATAATTTTAATGCAGAAATGGAATTTATCATCCAAATTTCATGCAGCCTCAAAATTTAACCTTATTTCTTAAGTATAGACCACTTTCATCTTCTTTTATAATATGAATCTCAGAGCCCAAAATTTAATCAGTTGGTTGTCAGAGGCTGTGTTCTTGTAATCTACTGTCTCTTCTGAAGATAAACAGTATCATTTTAGGCATTTGTGAGAGAGAATCATATTACTGGTGCTTAAGCAGTTTTGCTTTTTTTTTTTAATCTTAATCCATCTTAAACCAGTGGAGCAGAAATATTTAAAACTGTTTCATTTCAAGCAGAGTGCATAATAAATTGCAATAATTGTAATGTGCCATAAATCCCAGAGCCTATGCATTTTGCATTTGATTCAGGATTGAGGTCAGGAAATTTGGAGAAATTTAAAGAAAATGATTCATCAGTCCTTTTGTTCTGTTGGCCAGGGTCCCGGGATTCTTGAGCTGTGCCCAGCTGACAAGCTTTTGAAGATGGCACAATAACCGTCCAGTGATGCCTGACCATGACAGCACAGCCCTCTTAAGCCGGCAAACCAAGAGGAGAAGAGTTGACATTGGAGTGAAAAGGACGGTAGGGACAGCATCTGCATTTTTTGCTAAGGCAAGAGCGACGTTTTTTAGTGCCATGAATCCCCAAGGCTCTGAGCAGGATGTTGAGTATTCAGTGGTACAGCATGCAGATGGGGAGAAGTCAAATGTACTCCGCAAGCTGCTGAAGAGGGCGAACTCGTACGAAGATGCTATGATGCCTTTTCCAGGAGCAACCATCATTTCCCAGCTGTTGAAAAATAACATGAACAAAAATGGTGGCGCGGAGCCCAGTTTCCAAGCCAGCGGTCTCTCCAGTACGGGCTCCGAAGTACATCAGGAAGATATATGCAGCAACTCTTCAAGAGACAGCCCCCCTGAGTGTCTTTCCCCCTTTGGCAGGCCTGCTATGAGCCAGTTTGATATGGATCGCTTATGTGATGAACACCTGAGAGCAAAGCGTGCCCGGGTGGAGAATATCATCCGGGGTATGAGCCATTCCCCCAGTGTGGCGTTAAGGGGCAATGAAAATGAAAGAGAGATGGCCCCGCAGTCTGTGAGTCCCCGAGAAAGTTACCGAGAAAACAAACGCAAGCAAAAGCTGCCCCAGCAGCAGCAACAGAGTTTCCAGCAGCTGGTTTCGGCCCGCAAAGAACAGAAGCGAGAGGAGCGCCGACAGCTGAAACAGCAGCTGGAAGACATGCAGAAGCAGCTGCGGCAGCTGCAGGAGAAATTCTACCAGATCTACGACAGCACCGACTCGGAAAATGAGGAAGACGGAAACCTGTCCGAAGACAGCATGCGCTCCGAGATCCTGGAGGCACGGGCCCAGGGCTCGGTGGGGAGGCCAGACAGTGAGATGTGTGAGCTGGACCCGGGACAGTTCATCGACCGGGCGCGGGCCCTGATCCGAGAGCAGGAGCTGGCTGGAAACAAGCCCAAGCGAGAGGGCAGCAACAAAGAGAGAGACCCCGGGCCAAACTCCTTGCAACCGGAAGGCAAGCACTTGGCTGAGACCCTGAAACAGGAGCTCAACACTGCCATGTCGCAGGTCGTAGACACTGTGGTCAAAGTCTTTTCCGCCAAGCCCTCCCGCCAGGTTCCTCAGGTCTTCCCACCTCTCCAGATCCCCCAGGCCAGGTTTGCAGTCAATGGGGACAACCACAATTTCCACACCGCCAACCAGCGCCTGCAGTGCTTTGGCGACGTCATCATTCCAAACCCCCTGGACACCTTTGGCAACGTGCAGATGCCCAGTTCCACAGACCAGACAGAAGCACTGCCCCTGGTGGTCCGCAAAAACTCCTCTGACCAGTCTGCCTCCGGGCCGGCCGCTGGCGGCCACCACCAGCCCCTGCATCAGTCGCCTCTCTCGGCCACCACGGGCTTCACCACCTCCACCTTCCGCCACCCTTTTCCCCTCCCCTTGATGGCCTACCCATTTCAGAGTCCCTTAGGTGCTCCCTCCGGCTCCTTCTCGGGAAAGGACAGAGCCTCTCCTGAATCCTTAGACTTAACTAGGGACACGACGAGCCTGAGGACCAAGATGTCATCTCACCACCTGAGCCACCACGCTTGCTCACCAGCACACCCACCCAGCGCAGCCGAAGGGCTCTCCTTGTCGCTCATAAAGTCCGAGTGCGGGGATCTTCAAGACATGTCTGAAATCTCACCCTACTCGGGAAGTGCAATATCCTTTTATTTTTCCCCTGGAGGAACAAGCAAAAAGAAAACAAAGGGAAAGGTTGCCCCTAAGGCTGGCTTTACACAGGGGTAGGGTGAGGTAGATAGTATCTTCCTAAACATGCAGGCTCCCCTACCATACAAGGTAACAGCTCTTAGCAGTGTGCAGGTGGCATTTCTGATTGCAGGAACGCTTAGACCTAAACAGTCCTTGCAACTTTCACAAGTTGTTAATTGCCTGCAGGAGCTGGTATCTGATGCTCTTTCCAGCAGAGAGAGAGAGAGAGAGAGAGAGTGTTTCTTGTGCTCTTCCTGTTCTCTCTCTTTCTCTGTCTGTAGATTCAAAGATCACACACACAAAATTCTCACTGTAAACACTGAACTCCTCCAGATGCTTCATAAAGATACTGTATGTTTTGCTGTGGAGGACGGAGAAACGCCAGAGTTCAGATCTGTAAGATTCCTGTTAAGCGGAACCCTCACCCTAAACCATCTGCAAATCTCCTGGTCCCCGTAAGGAAGGCCCGATTAGGTCTCAGGAAGCACACATTATTGCTGGGAAGCTGCCGGACTGTTGTAGCAGGAAACAGGCAGCTCTGGGTGAGGAGTTAGAGTCTCTCTTTTAATTTGGAAGCGAGACTTGTTTTCTTTAAGGAAATGCACAGGTACAGATTTATTCAGATGACATCTGCGTCTCTCGCTCACCCAAAGTCTGCTCTTTGGGCCTGGTGCAGCTGCATCTATGCATGATTAACCTCTGCTCAGCCATACACAGAAATCTTTTGTCCTAACATACACAAAGCAAATTATTTTGGAAAGCAGAGGAGCACAATTAAATATAAAACTCAGCAGTATTTGACTTAAAAATGGCTCTTTTTCTGACTCCTTTACATTCTGATCCTGACCTTTATGTAGAGATGCTGATTATATATTGTAGTCGACATACCTTAAAAACCTGGATATTTTTAACTGATTTATTTTTTCTCTGTAAATAAGTCCTTTCCTTAAATGTTTGAAAACTCTTGTGATGGTTAGTCCTTTGGGGAGTATTAGAATAATAGCATTTGGGGGCAGGTGGAGGCATATTTCTTATATAATAAATTACCAGATGGATATAAAATTTAGCAATTAAGTTGGCTGTTACTAAATTGAGGATTTTGAGCAATCATCTTGATGACTAGAGACTGACATTTTCATTTCTGAGCCTATTCCAGAGGCTGCCACGTAAGTGCGAAGTCCCCGTTATGGTAGAAAGATGTTTTCCTGGGTCATCTTCCCAGCCAGTTCTCAGGGTAGCAGTGCAGCCTTTTGGCGAGATAGATGAACCACAGGCGTGAGACCCCTGAGGTAGCTGGACATGGAGTCTCTTTCCATGCTGAGGAAGAAGAGAAGTCAGTTGAGAACGGGAAGAGACAGATGCCGAGGTCAGAGATCTGAGTCCTGGCGTGGCTGCTGATTCCGCTTTGACCTTTCAGAAAGCTAAAGTTCCAAGCACCACCAGTCAAATAGCCCTGCGCTTTTCATGTGTTGCAAGCAGGCAAGAGAGTTTGGTCAAAATGATGGGGACAGAGGTGTTGGTGATGAGAAAGTCAAGTGGGAAGACCCAAGAGGGTGGATGGGTTTCCCCTCTTCACATGAGGAGTATCTTTCAAAGTTTGCATCAGGCCGATGGGCAGCGCTAGACCCTGTTGGGCGTCAGAGATCCTTGAGTTTCATTTTAAAACAAGTAGGAAAGTAGTAGTGATGTTAGGTTCTCCTTTCATGCACAGAAAGAGGGAAAAGGGGAGAGAGGGGGAAGAGGGGGAGATGGAGGCACACACACACACACACACACACACACACACACACACAGATGATGTGAATGGACGCGCACGCCCATTCTGCTGATCGCTTGAAGCCAGGTTTCAAAGTCCTAAGACTCTTGTTCCTTGTGTTCTATTATATGCTTTAACTCAGACGTCTCATTATTAACAACTAATTTTAATTGTGGTTTTTTAAGTTAATCTGGTGTTCTAGGCAAAAAAAATAAAAAACCCACTCATCTTTTACATTGCTTGAAGTGTCAGCCGAGAACACGTTGCATTGCTGGCGGTCTCTTTCTAAATCCCTGGAGGAATTTCCAGGATTTGAATGGGAAGAAGTTCCTTGTGTTTGTATAGGTAGCAAAGGCTGTAAAGAAAATAGTTACTTCTGCCAACAAGTGATTTCTGTGTCCTGCCAATTAGATCCCGGAGTAGCCAGGCTGGGAATCACCCATGCTTGTGTGAAATGTTAGTAACCAACCCACCTGGAGGTTTTCCTTCACATAGCCCAGTGCTTTGAGCCTCTTGCTGCAGTTAATGACTGTGACTTTGGCTTTTTGACCTTCTAACCTCCATGCTTTCTCCGCCTCCTCCACTACATTTTACTTTTAACCATTCAGCTCATTGGTGTATGGTTTCCCAGGAAGATGATAAGCACACAACCTTTTCTATAGTCTCACAATTCTTTTGTTTTGTTTTTTGTGGTCTTTTTGAGACAGGGTCTCACTATGCAGTTCAGGCTGGCCTTGAGCTCACTTTGTAGCCCAGGCTGGTTTTGAACTTGAATGATCCTCCTGCCTCAGCCTCCCGAGTGCTGGGATTAGAGGGGTACACCACCACACCCGACTTAGTCTCAAAATTTAGAAGCAGCTGAGAATCCAAGTATTAGTTGGCGGATCACATCAGATCCACTTTGCTCCTATCTCTGTATCTGTATGGCCATGAGTCTCTCCCTTGATTTACTTAATGGTACACATATTCCACTCTTCTGCACAATTATTTGGTTGGATCATCATAGAGAGATTTCTCAAGCTTGATTTGAAGAAATCTCTGGCATCACAGTGAGTGATGTTTTACCTCACTTTTAGGGATACAGGGCCATGATTGAACCTGTTAACAGTGATGCCTAGAAAGAGCAATAGAAATGAGCTGAAATTGGTACTGCTACAATCACTAGTAGTACATTTCTATTGTTTGAGTTTCTGGTTTTCCTAATTGCTATAGATAATTGAATTCCTAATGAATGATTACGAAGCCAAAGGGCATCATCTGCTTTTTGAAGAAACTTCCAGGTTGTCAAACCGGCCCGTTCTAAATTGAGCACCCTGAGTGTGTCTGCTACAGACGCCCACACCCCACCCCCGTCACACCCCGAGGAGGAAGGAAACCCCAGCTGTGTGCACACTAAGCAGAGAGTCTGTGCACCTGGTCAAAGAACTCGTGTCTTGAGTATAAAAAAACGTGTTCCAGTATCTTTGCAAATGAATCCATTTAACCAAATATTAAGTTTTATTCAAATCTCAAAAGAAACAACACAGCCAATTGCTTTTCTTCGTGATGTTCCTTGTCACTCATCCTCTTTGCATCTCAAGAAAAATAGCCTGGTCTAGGCCTGAGACATTTGCATACCCCCAATTGAAGCACAAGAGCAGTATTATAGCCACTAAGATGTGCAGGTGAAGGAGGCCAGCTTTTCCCTACTCTGCCCTCGGAAAGAAGCTTGAAAACTCTCAAAGTTTAGAAAGGAGAGCTTTTCAAGGGTATGAAATTAAAGTCCAACTCCCAAGACATGGGTTAGAAATGAATTTCTGAGCTGTGGAACAATCCACACAAGTCAATCTTTTCCATTGTTAGGAATCTTGTGGGTCCATCATGGTTTTAGTGATAATGAAGCATGTAGATTCATGACCTCCCACCACCTCAACCTACAGAAAAAAAATATACATATATTATATATATATATATATATATATATATATATATATATATATAACTTTTTTAAAGTTACATATTCCACTGAGGATGCAGAAGTTCTCAGTAGAGTCGCAACCTGCTCTTGTCAAGCTCTTGTCACTGTCAGGAAATGAGAGAATTAAAATCTTAGCTCCCCATCTCAGGTTTCAAGCACAAGCCCCTAGAAAGAGTTAATTCAAGAATAAGGAAAAAAACCAAAATTCTGCAGGTTTCTAAAATGCTTTGGGAAACCTAAAGGGACCCCAGGCATGTATGTGCTCAGAACTGCCACACCGGTCACCTAGCCACAGTCTAGATTTCTCTTGGAAAAAAATGAAAGAATTTCCCCTTGTAGCCTTCACAACCTATTATGCTTCCATTTGCCTTTTCGCTGCTCTGGCTGCTCCTCGCCTGCCGAGCTTAGGTAAGGTTCCTCCTGCCTGGTAAACAGACAACACTCAGATTCTCGGGTTGTTGGGCCCGCTGTAGGTCAGCTGCGCTACCCTGCTTCTCTGATCTTTTATGTTCCCAAGCAGATGTCTTTCATTAATTTATGGATTTATCATCTTTTCTTTTTTTTCCTTTTTTTCTCTCTCTTTTTTTTTTTTTACACCTGGCAGCTGTCTCAAGTTTCAGCAGTTATTGTCTATTTTGCATTACACATCGAATTGAATGTCATCTGTCTTCACAAAGCTATGGCTAAGAGAATTGAAGCAAAGCCACACGGGCTGCGGGGACAGATCTTGTTTGCTTGCGTTCCACCCCCCTCCCTTACCTCCTTAATATTTATTTGTGCTCATTTTCTTTCCTGGCCTTGAATGGAGCTTAGCTCGTGTTCGGTACAGCTGTGTGTTTACTGAATCTCTTCCATCATGAGTCATTGTGCGTGTGTAAGTATCCAGGAAACAGCTAGTGCTTTCTTGGAGGAACAGTTGCTTTTGAGCACAAGCACTTAAAAGGGAAATTAACCAATTGGTCAGTTCAGATTTATTTTGAGGAGAAAAAAAAAAGAGGATTATCTAACTGTTGGCTTCTAAATGTTTCATTAGCTATTTTTAATAGTTTATTAGAAACATATATTTTATGGGAATTTTATCTTAATTACACAATGAATAAGAGATAAAGATTTATTCTGTGTTCCATTTCAATTGATCAGTTCCAAGGACTGCCAACAGGAAACATTTTGAAGCAAAAATGAACTTGAGAAATCCAAATCTGAATCATTTTTTTTCCATTAAGTAAAAAAGACTCTAACTCCTGATCAAAACATAATAAATATTTTTTAAAAAAATAAATAAAAAGAACTAAGACTTAGCACAATTTAGATGAAAGGAGTTCACATCGGGAAGTTTTAGTAGCTCTATGCCTGTGTGAGAAACAGCAAAACACAGCTTCTGTTTTGCACGAGACCAAATTTTGAAAGATTTGAGACTTAGAATTCATGAAATGGGGGTGAGGCGTGTTTTCATGGGTTTGTCTGAAAGAAAAGATTAGAACCCAGGTCTGAGAATATGTGTGGAAGTTCAGACTGGCCTAAAACTCTTATCGCCAGGCACTAGGAGACAGCTTACAACCATTATTTCACTTATCCATTTGGACAGATGGTCCTGAAGAGTGCCGGGATCCTTTCGTCTTCTCTATCAGTCTAATGGAGGTTACGGGAGGCCCTTTCAGCTCTTTCGTTGGCACAAGAAGTATGTCAGTCATAAATTATCGTCTTTGTAATCATTAAGGACCTCAAACAAAACACAAGTTCAGTTAAGCTGCTTTGGCTCACAGAGAGAAAAATCAAAATTTCCTTCTTCGGTGTTTATTTTCAGTTAAAACACACACACACACACACACGCCCGCGCGCACACACACACATGCACGCACACACACACACACACGCACACCCACGATGGTTGGCTTTTCTCTGTGCAAAGCGAGTCGATCTTCTTTTCTTAAATTCCGTGGGATCTGGGAGGAAACGTTAATTGGACAAATTCTCAGCAGAATATTTGGCTAATGACTCCGTTATAAGGAGTGAAGAGCTTATCAATATTAATTTGATTTTGTGCCTCTTGCCTTTATTTCCCTCCCTTCTTACTGTCAGTCGTGCCAGCCCTGACGGAGGTCCCTGGGAAAGCTTTCCTTTTCCAGGCTGGGTTTATCTGACCTTTCTTCAGAAAGCGTGAAATTTCTCTCGGTTGGCTAAGGTGTGTTATCTGTGTGTATGTGTGCACACCTATTTTCTTTTTTCTTCTTTCTGGCCTTATTTTTCCCAGACTCTCCTTGAAGAGGGAATCCTTAGAGAAGCTTCTAGAAAGGACCCTTAATTGACCTTGTGGGGGCCCACATTGATTTTCTCCACGTGCATCTTCATTTCTGATAAATTATAAAGCCATTAATTTGCTGAGGAAATGGCAGGGCCAGGCTGCGGCACAGATGTGACCAGAGCTATCCCAGCCCTGAGTCGGCAGAGGAGTGCCAAGAATCTGGGCGAGAATTGGGAAGCCTGGGTTGTTATGGTTAGCCTCACTTTCTCTTGGGAACTGTTTTCGTTGCTGCTGTTTACAGATCTAAAAGGTAATGATGTTTCCAGATAAATAGGCCTTCTTATTTGGGGTAAGTGGCCATTTATTGATCTACTAACCCACATGTATTGATTCATTAGCCCCACTACTGTGTCACTCTCAGAGGAGTTAACTATAAATCCGAGACAGGCAAATTGTGTTTGGTTTTGGATGGTTGCTTTCACAAAAGTGACACCCCTGCCCCTTTCTGTGCGCCAAAACCACCCCTTCCAAGTCTTAGCTGCTACTTTAAAGGAAACTGTTGAAAGGAGATAATACCCAGATAGGGGGGCAGTGGAGTTGGGGAACCCATTGGACTAGAAATGCACTGAAAAGTAATGTGGAAAGTTTGTGCAGTGGTGTTCAAAAATAATGTTTTTTAGATGCTCGCATGTGTCCATGGGATCATTTTGTGTGAACTGCAGAATGCAAAGAGAAGAAAAATCAGGACCACAATTGCAAAGAAGGAGGAAGAGTCTTGGGATGAGGCTGAGGTGGCACATGTTGGGTGCACGTGTCTTCTTAGCAACACGTGAACATACGGATAGCTCACGGGCCTAGCGCCTAGCAGGGGAAGGCCGCCCTCCCCACCAAGTAACCGGGACTCTGTGAATACATTTTGCATCCTGGCAGGCAACGGAGCAGGGCCATGGATCTCCCTGCATGCCCAGGGCTGCTTGAGGGGACTTCCACGCATTCTGGGGGTGAGCTGCTATGGGGTCCCCAGGATAGGTCCTTGTTGTTTATGGATTTTTTTTTTTTTGCCTTAACCAATTGCATCCTACATGCAGGAAGGATTGTCACCCAATCACTTGAAAAAAGCAAAGCTCATGTTCTTTTATACTCGTTACCCCAGCTCCAATATGCTGAAGACTTACTTCTCCGATGTAAAGGTAGGGACTTTTACTGTTATCAGATTTGTTTTGTTTTTTTTTTTTTTTTCATTTTCTGTGCATGTGGAAATGATTGGAAGTCCGGGAAGCTAATGGAAAGGCATGTGGGATACACCTGTGTTGTGATGGGCTGAGTGTACTTGTTCTTTGTCTAAATGTGTGAGAGCAGAGATGCCCCTCGTGCATGAAGATGGAAAGACCAATGTCCCAGAGCCCCTCACGTGGGTCTCCAGCCTAGTACAGCTTCTCTCTTTATAGGTTTCCGTAGCTTCATGGGAGAAAGTTCCGGTGGTAGTAGATGGGTATGCTCTAGAGAATTCTTTCCCTCACCGCTGTAGCAGTAAACTGTCTCTGTTTTTGTTTCTGTTGGTTTCCCCATATTTGTGCCTATGAAAGCAAACTCTAGCACCTATTTTTCCCCCGTCAGATAGGAGCGTACATTGAAATTCTCTATGCAGTAGCTGCTTAAAAACAAAAGTGATGATTGTCTCTTATTTACAACTTAATTTGTTGTTGATGTAGAGTACACTGGGCATAAGGAGAATGAATAAAGTGACAGATTCAGGACACATTATTCAAATGAGGATATGAAAGCTGTCGGCCTACAGCTGCAGCCTCCCCCATTCCACAGAATACTGGGACCTCCTGGTCCTGTGTGTGTGCATATGCATGTGTGTGTGCGCGCGTATGTGTGCACGTGTGTGTGTGTGTGTGTGTGAGTTTTAAGTAATTGTTTGCATCAACTTGATGTTGTGTTAATCATCTGTAACTTTTTAAAACATAGATTGGGTTTTGATGATAATGACACGCATGGTATCATTACCCAAGGAAGTTGATAAACATTACATTAGCTAAGATTAGTTTATTAGGGTTGGGTGGTTCCCCCACCCCTCCCTGCCCACCCCCATATGTACAAGTTCTTTCTGCCCCCGAGAACTCACAAGCTGCCAGCGCGGGCCTGATCTTCACAGCTCCTCTCCTCGCAGTGTGTTCTGTCCTCCAGGACCATGTTGCTTCCTGGGCCCCATTTTGCAGGCCAGTTCACTTCAGTTTCCTCCGCTGATGTTTTATTTGGCCGTCTCGGAAAAGTTCTGTTTCCCCTCCTGTTTGCTTTTGAATTGTGTATCGACGTCAGCCTTTTATCGTGCTCTTCCCTGGCTGTGTTCCTTAAGTGGAAGGTACATTTTCTCCTCATTTAGCACCAACAGACTGGGGGAGGGGGCAGCATAGGGGAGCCAGAGAAAGTCCGTGATGTAAAAGGCTGGCAGAGAACGCTTCCACGCACACAGGAGGCCAGGAAGAGTCTGAGCTTTCTAATGGGGACATCTAGACTAGGCCTATGGAAGAGACTTGGCCAGCTCGGCCAGCTCGTTAAGGACTGAACAGCTTCTAGAACCTGGTAGAAACTGGCAAAGTCTGTCTTCAGGGCCTCCTCCTAGCACACTTCGTTTCTAAGAGAGGGAGCAGAGAGTTGTGTACACACACTGACACGTGTGACCCCGTTACCTCGTTCATTGCTCTTGGTGCAGTCATTGCCAATGCTGTGATAATTAGCACAGTTGCTGATGTTATTTACACAGCACCTTTCATTCAAAAGGAGGCCAAAGAGCTTTACAGAGCAAGCACCCAGGGCTTACCCACCCACCCCTGAAACGCAGCCACCTGGAAGGGGGCAGCAGCAGCTCCTGAGCCAGCACCCGTGCCCCACAGTAGATGCAGACCCCAGAATCCGCGCTGTGTGTTCCTGTGTGCTGGGGGAGGGGACCCAGTGGCGAAGCTTACTGACCTGCAGCTTTACAAGTTCTGTGCAATGGAAACCTGTCAGAAAACATTCCCATTCCTTCAAAACCTATCTAGGAATTCAGCTTTACAAAGAACTACAAATAACAGTTAAATATCTGGTGGGAGATTTTATTTTTAAAAAACTGTTAATATCTGGGTTTCCAGTTCCATCCATACCTTCAGACTGGAAGAGAAGGCTGTTAAAGTATGCATTTGGTTACATTATAATTGTCCACTCTACTGGAAGGGAACCCACAGAAGGTCATTTCTATTACTTTTAGAATGAATTATACATTTTAAGTTTCCTAATTATGTTTTTTATTTGACCAATAATAAATGAATTTGTATTTCCTGGGCATCCACTGATGATGATAGGAAGCCAAGCATGGTAGAGTGGTCTAGGAATGGTGGTCTAGAGACTTCCAGAACATTCTGAGATTTTCTCAGTATTAAGCGTAGTTCTGAGTCTGAATGTTGACAGTGTATGACACATACACATGTAATATACATATATAATGCTGTATCTACACACACATCAAGCTAGATATAGCATATGTGTATCTTTATCTAGCTGGTAAATAGACAAATGTGGGTACTTCTTTGCAGGGCTGAAAGATCTGGATGGTTCTCAGTATATACTTCAAAGCTTTATTTTGGTTGAGATTTAAGGAAACACTGCAGGACTGAAAGGTCCCTAGACATGAGAAAAGGGTCCTTAAGGTTTTGTTAGCCATGAGACCCGATCAGGAATCTTGAAAAGGACATATTCATGTGTCTGTGGACCAAGGAATGCTGCTCAGGATAACATGAACCTTGGCTTGTGGCCACATCCACAGAAGACAATTCGTAGTTCTAGTAAGATGCACTTCTCCAAACTGGAAAGTCATCTCACTTCAGCTAGTGGTGAGAAGTTAGTTTTCCATGTAAATAAACCCAGAGAAATGGCTTGGGTGGAAAGGATTTTTCAAAGTCACAGTGGGCGGTGATACGAGGTGAGGCGAAGTCCGGCCAGCCCTGAAGGTAAACAAGGAGGGGAGCCGCCCCCTCTTAGTGTTGTTTTCTAAGAGTAGACCCAGTGCCCAACTCTCCCCAAGAGGAGCCACTGGGGCAGGAGGTAGATGCCTTTCAGTGGAACAAGGAGAATGGTGGGAAATCATGTACAGTCTAGAGATGTGAGTTCTGGTGACCCTGGATACGAAGGCTGAATCCCAGCTCAACTAACTTAACCTCCTAGAGTCGGGAATCTCCATAAAGTTCTGTGTTCTCATGGCGAGAGTCCAACTTAATTCCCTCACTATGACATTTCACCAGACACAAAGCTCAGTTCATCGGGGCTTCAAATCCTTTGAGAAGGGCAAGTGGGCAAAAAGGGAGAGAAATGCCAGGGGTAGGTGGACCGCACTGCCTCTCTTGTTCACCACTGGGTGCTGATTTTAATGTGCGAACTAATAACTCCTGGAGCACTAAGTACAACAGATTCAGTGTCATTTCAGCTTTGAAGAACAGACGCTCACAGCCTTTCAAGCCAGCAGTGTTAGATGATGTATCTCCTCCCTCCACCCCTTGAGTCAACCGCTGCCTGGCCAGATTAAGGTGTCAGGTTGATTTGTTTTATACATCTTTTGACCATGCTCATTGAATATTTAGGAAGTTTCTTCAGCCCATATTGAGGCTGAGATGTCCCGTGGGAAGCATTAATCAAAGTCACAGAGACTCGCACACTGTGGAAACACGGGCTCTTTATTGTAGCGATTAGTTTTTGCAGTAACACATTAACACACTACAGAGCTTGCCTTTACAGAACAATTGATCCTTTTCTTGTGAGCCACTATGCCAGCAACTCGGGAAATTAACTCTTTCAAGTTTAATGCTTTCTCTCCCCCAGCGCAAATATCTAGAAAAGAGACTGCTTGGTTTGCTTTTTCTTTTTTTTCTTTTTTTTTTTGCCAGAAGCAAACACTGGGAGGATTTCAGTCCCCTTCTGGTGGAGGGGAGCCCTGTCCCTCAAGCTGCGGTGCTGGTCATTTTGCTTGCCTCATGTTTGGGGCCTCTTGTTCCTGTCCATTCTTTCTCTCTGGTATTTCCATTCTCCAACAATAAGCTTTAAATCTCCCTTTATGTCCCATTCGTAAATAATGGCAAGGGCACTTACTTTTTTGTCCTCCCCCATTAGGTCATTCATGACCATTCTAGAAAAAAAAAATACCCTTCTATTTTTTCCTCTACAGTACTCTTGTCCATATGAGACAATGTCTTGTAACAATACAGAAGCCTAATCTCCATGTCAAAGCAATTTTCATTCCCCAGTGCACAGCCTGCTATCATTTTGTAATGTTTTGTTTCTTATTCTAAAAGAATTAAAAAGGAACAGTAAGCCGTCACGGGGGCCTGTAGTCCTTATCTCAGTGTCTGGAAATTTGGACAGTGTATTTTACTGCTGAGATAAAATGGAAAGAACTCCAAGTTCAGCAAATCGTAATGGGTTTAAGTTCTATTGAAATCGGCAACCAGAAGATCAGATAACGGGGGTCCTTCAGTTGTCTTTTTAATCGGGTTCCCCGCGAGGCTGAATAGAGACAGAGCAGGCATACAGAGTGAAAATATAATTCTTGGATAGGTTAAGTACATGTTTGAACTCTTGCAAGCAGAAGCGATTTGCTGATGACTTAATCATTTTCTGGTCAATTATCTGTAAGGGCCCTTGCAACTCCATGGCAATTATGATGCAAGTTGGCCTTTTGGGAGAAACACCAGTCTCCCTGCTTCTGTTTCCTTGTTACTTCCATTCTCTGCCATAAATTTTCATTCAGTTATTATCTTTGCTAGTATAGAAACAACTTTCTGTGTAGTAATTACAGCCCCAATACACACTTTAGCTGTCATCTTGTTAGGCTCTGGATAGTCTCATGGCCAGTGTTTGATAAGTGCTCTTTGTTGATTTTTGATGAATGTACATCTTTTTCTGGGGGCACAGAGAAGGGATGACAAAAGGCAGGGGGTATCTGTCAGCCTGCCTAATATAAAGCTTTGGATTTATTGGTTTTGACTTAGCAAGTTGAGACACATCTGTCCTTTACACAGAGGGCTGTCAATAAGGAGGGTACCATTTGTGGTGCTCCCAGGAAGCCACCGTCATTGCAAAGGTCATTGGGAAACCTTGGTAAACAAAGTTTTAAAGCTTAACCGTGTACCAGTAACTTGGCATTAAAAAAATGTAATAAAGGCTGTGTCTCGGTGATCCAGGGGACTCTCTTAACCATTCCTCCCAAGGGGTGGGGCATAGGCACCAAGGGAGAAAGTTGGCCACTGAGGGCAGAGGAATAGGTACCAAGGTTGGAGCAGACCACCCCAGAAGCTCCTCAAGTGGGCAGTCGGTGGAGTTGGAGCCCGATGGGCATGGTAGAGACCTTCTGGGACCAAAAAACAAGCAGACACCAGATTCCTCTGTTGTGTCAGAAAGCCATTTCCTATGTCAGAGGGGTGGTTATGTGACAGAGCGAACTATCTTTTCTAAACGTGTAGGGCACAGAAAAATGTAGATCCCACTAGTGGTCCATGATGCGGCTCACTGTCTCTCATACTTGAGAGTAACAACTCTGCCTAGGAGTTGAGGACTTGAATGAGTTTCCAGAAGAAGTGTGCGGATGCGTTTTGTGTGAGGATGCGTTTTGTGTGCAAATGCGTTTTGTGCTACTGAAGCATGAAAAGTAATGTCACCTGGCTCTAGGAACATCTGACATAGGATGTGAGCTTTGCATTGGAACTGTGGAGGGCTACAGTGTGATTTCCATGATTGATACTCCTGCCTCTCCTGCCACCCTTTTGGTGCTTACATTTCCAAGTAAAGAGGGGGAGGGAAACTTGAAAAAATATGTCAAATGTTTTTTTTAAAAAAATGAATGAACAAAATGGTGATATTCTGATTTTTATAAACATTTGAATTTAACAGTTCAACAGATGCATTACCTCTCAGCTGATCAAGTGGTTTAGCAATTTCCGTGAGTTTTACTACATTCAAATGGAGAAGTACGCCCGCCAAGCCATCAACGATGGGGTCACCAGCACGGAGGAGCTGTCTATAACCAGGGACTGTGAGCTCTACAGGGCCCTGAACATGCACTACAACAAAGCAAATGACTTTGAGGTAGGAACTAGTCTTCATTTTGGGGGCCATCTCCTTTTTACCTTACTAGTTTGATTTTCTTTGGAAATGTTTCCCATGAGTTCTTGCAGTGGTTCCTTATATAACCACACCAGCAGAGGAGCAGGAAAAGCAGCATGAGAATCAGAGAGTGGACCATGTCCAGTCCCATTCCCTGACTCCTTAGCCCCACTGGGCCACAGAAAAGAGAACCGAAGAATACACAGGAACAGCGTAAGGGAGCAGACAGAGTGACTTCTCTTCCAGGGAAGTGGTCCTTGCTCCTATGCCTTTTCCATACTTAGATTCGTGGGTATCAGTAGAGTTGATATACGTTCTATGCAAAAGTAGCTAAAAAAAACCAGTTTTCTGAGAAAGTCTAGAGCCGTGGTTTCTAATCTGAATCGACCTTCATTTCCTGGGGGCAGAAATGTTATGACAGTTTACTTACTGAATATATATCAGAAGAGATCCATCCGTACTTTTGTGAGAGTGGTTTTATTTCTGCATTTGTGGTTTGGGAAGGAGAGATCTGTGCGTTGATGGTACATGGGTACCTTCCCAAGCGTGTCGCCCTGTGTTCCTGTCCTCATAGACAGCTTCGTGTATGTCTGCAACATGCACATTCTAGATACGCACAAAGCGGCATGGACAATTCCCGGTAAGCTGTGCCCCTACCCAAGGGACAATGAAGGATCGGAGCTATGACTAAGGCATTTCTTTATAGGCTAATGCAGTGCCTCAGCAAACGGCTCTCATCACCATGTGATGGGTCTCGATGGGACAGCGCTAGAAAATCTCCCAGGACTCACAAAGGCATTTTGCTGAGCCCTGCGGGCCAAAGCAACAATAGCTGGAGGTGGGAATGTGGCAAGAGCTCTGCAGACCAAACCCCCAGTGAGGAAGAGAGACAGATGCTGGGTTAACAAAGTGGGTCCCTGTATTGTGTCATCTCAGCTAGAGACTGCGCCACCCTGAGTGTGGGACCTACACCTGCTTTTAACCAGATCTTATGTTAATATCTTTGTTTGGGTCCTGCAGAAAGGTACCTAGGAATACCCAGAAGCTTGTAGTCACAGGAGAGAGGGACACATTGGTCTGAGTATTCCCTTCCCTGTCCCCCTCCCCTTTTTTGTCCCTTCTCCTTAATGTTCAGGGCAGTGCAGATCAGTGATGGGACTTTATAAACAACAAAGTCTGTGAGCTTAGCCACTGGAAAGCCATTGTTTTTCCTTGGAAATTTGAACGGTTATACTGGAAACTACCAGGGTGGCTTTGCAATTGAAGACCACTGTGTTTCTTGCCAAACACATTGTAGATGAACACTTTCTATTGCCGAGCATATTAAAATGAGGTATTCTTACAGTCCTGGTCTGCTATTCTGAAATCAGTATCATTTTTAAGTCTCTGTTGTAACAGAGCCCTGGTTTATTATGTTGACAGAATAGAAGCAAATTTCTTCTAAAGTGAGAGAATGTGGCCAAACATTTTGAAGCCATTTCGTGGAGAGCTTCATTTCTTCCCTCCCTTTCTGATAAGTCTGTTACTGAAAACCTTAAGCTAAGAGACTTCCGTTGTGTGCTAGTAAATTATTTACATGATATTACGACACAAATATTCACCAGGCAGCCCACACCAGGCTTCATAAAAGAATCGCCTGAGATTCATCAGACGATTTCTGCTATGTAACGTACTCAAGGCAACAAATCCTTAAAGTGCACATTAGGATTTGCAGGGCTGTTTAAACCTTACCTGGTTGGAATTTAATCCCCCACTTTCTGCACAAGGACCAAAATGACATAAACAGGGACGCTGGCATCAAGAGGTCCCCAACAGGCTGCTCCATTTAGCTTCATCTAAATCCTCCTCTAATATGATTAACATCTGATAGTTCTGTCTTTGTGAATCATACCCACTTCCAGCCAGGCCACCTCTCCTTTATCTACAACGTCTATTTTAAGACTGCCTTGCAAGGAGCCTGGGGCCTGGGCTGGAATTTTGTCACTTCCCATGTGACTTTGGGCAAGTTATTGGACTATGCTGGGTCTCGGTCAGTCTCCCTTCACTGAAAAGCAGACCCTTTCCAGAAACGTGGGAAGTATCGTTTTTAATTGAGCTTTGCAGCCTGACACTTTTATTATTACTCTTTATTAGTAATAACAAAAGTCTCAGATAAAGGGACCCCTCGTTTTCTGTCCTGTGGAGCACAGAGTTTGCTGCTTAAGTGTAGTGCTTCAAAAGCCACTGTCCCTATCACTACTGCTTTCCTAGTGTGGACAGTGGCTTTGAGCCAAAAGTGGACCGGGCAGGTCGAGCTGAATACCTCAACTGATAGTGTGGGCTGTGCTTTTCTTTCATCTCAAAGTTTCTTAAGATTGCGTAGAGCGGGACTATGGGTTAGGTATGAGCAAGGACAGGGAGATGACAAAGTAGGAATCCTTTCGTGTGTTTCATTTTCCCAAAAGACCTGCAGTGTGGTGGCAAGAGTGAAGGTGCATCTACCTGCTGCCCCAGGAGCCAGTTGATGCAGAGGAATATATTAGCCCACCCGAGTAAGAGTGGGCTGAAGAACAAAATGTCTTATTGATTGCATGTTTGCATTTCTCCATCAGTTGTTTATAGCAACAATAAAGCAGCTAACGTTTATTGACTGCTGGCTAATGTTCCAGCCATTTTCTGAAGCGTTTCACCAATAGTAACTTACTTATGGGGCAGTAGTAATGACATCTACATTAACAGAATGAGAAACAGTCCAGTTTGATTAAAACTTTATTGTTTTGAAATTTATGCTAAATGGATTGGGGGAGGAGAGCGGGGGTGGGGTGGGAGAGTTACTGAAGATCTCCTCTGCTAGGAATTCTTCCTGCCTTTCTTTCTCTTCTCTACCCCTGGGCTTTTTTCAGCCCTCTGGTCTGTCTCTGCCTCTGTCACAGCTTGCGGAGGCTCTTCTGTCCCTGCTTGGCACCCGCCCCTGCAGTCCCCACTGCTGCTGGGCCCTCCAGGCTGGAGAGGTAGCTGACCCCTGGCCTACGGGAAAATAAAGCAGATGGGGAAGGTTTATCACTGGCAAGGAGGGAGTGGCTTGCGTCTCTCTCTTCTGGACCCTGCATTTCCTGGCTTTTATGAGTCAGAACCTTCTAAGTGACAGGAGAGCTTGTTCTGCCTTTTGTATCAGTTTACACAATTGCCAAGATTCTTGGCACAGTGTCCAGGCTTCTGGTGGTGAGAGTTTGAGGTGTCCCAGGGAATGTGGAAGAAGGGACATTGAAGGGGACAGAAAAAAATCAGCAGCAGCAGCAGCAGCAGCACACTCCTGGTTTGTGCTGGACAGAGGGACGGACAGGGCAGGGCGCAGCTCCTGGCCTCAGCGGGCAGCAGGGGTTCCCTGACAGGCCGTGTCTCTCACTCCTGCCTCTCACATGTAGTGAGGTTGGCAACAGTGACTTTACCTTGCCAGGTGTGCCGGTATATATTGCCACGCTTTGAAGAGCTTCCAAAATACTTCATTTTTTTCTTTAGTTTTTTTACGGAGAGGGAAAAGCTTTGGCATTCCTTCCCAGTTTTTAAATCATTTGGATACTTTTGACTTTAAGGGCAGCTGAGTTGTTTTCTGTTGCTTTTTTTTTTTTTCGTCTCCCTCACAACTGTAGCAGGGAAGGGAGGTCATGGGTGCTGTCAGATTTCTGATGCTGGTCTACCAGTTGTGCAAAGAACTCAGCTGATACAACTCACAAAGGTTAATTGCACCCAAAAAGGAGCAAAAGCCTAGAGATTTGACCTTGTTCCCTGGGTACAGCTAAGAAAGGAAAATGGGGAGGAGGGGTAGATATAAGTGGAGGAGAGATGTGAGGGGCTCCTTCACTGTGCACTTGGAGCTCTGTCTCAGTCTGGGGTACCATGATGCAGCATCCCCCTAACCCGCCATGGAAACCCAAAGACCCCTCAGCAGGTCTGTCCCTGTGGGCGGAGTCCAGGTTGTAAGAATGACTACTTTCCCTCACCCTCAAGAAACATCCGGGGTTTGGGGGTGAAAGGTTTGATTCATTCCTCAGGGGGCTTGGAAATGTCACTCCATAAGGTGCTGATGGGAATCGCGTCATCTCACTAGGACAGGTTCCATCTCAGATTCCAGGTGACACATGACCGTCAAGAGGGGTCCTCCCACCGACCCCTTGGTGTCGTCTCTCACTTTCTTCTTGAAAAGAGAAAAATAAAAAGCAGGCCCCTCCCGCAGACACCCCTGACTGAATATGTCCTCACCCACTTACCGAACAGATACCCTCTCCAGCACGCCCGCCCCCTTCTGCGCTTAAGAAGATTTAATGTATTTGGAAGTCTCTATAGAGAAGAATGAGGACAGGTGGATTTAGGAAGCGCTTTCCCGTCCTCCAAACAGATACTTAAATATGAGCGATCGCTCGGCACACTGGCACGCGGTGCGAACCTCTTGCCGCGCTGCCGGCTCTTGGCTGAGCGGTCGAGGCGCTCACACAACGCACTCCTGGTGGGTGGCAGAGAGGAAGAGAAACACCATTTCTTCTCTTGCCAGTCTCACTATTGACAAGCCAAATTGATCTTTGAAGCGACTAAATGAATGTTCCCTAAATATATGTACACGCACATGGCTGCCTGGGAACATCTTCCTTTTGTAGTGACTGCTTGATATTGGGGGAGAGAGCGCGCGCAGGACCCCCCCAGCAGGCTGGGAGAGGGGCTGAGGGGCCGGGGCCTGGGAGTGGCACCCCGAGGGAGCGCGAGGCTCCCTTTCTGTGCCACCCGTCCTTTGAGAGTCAAGGTGTTCATCAGTATAATGAAGCGGACCCATTGATTTTATCATCTGTTTGGTAATGTCATTGCATTTTTAGCTGCCTGTGTCTTTTTTTTTTTGTCATTGGATTATATTCAAGCACAGTAAGAGCAACTTTAAAACCTTCTTACTCGACAGCTTTATTAGTTATAGCATTCTATGACCTTTCTCAACATTCTTAAAGAAAAAGATACAGCGTAATGTCGCTTTACTTCGCTTATTGTCCTTTGTTGGGGTGAACAAAGCATTTTCTACAGTGGCTATAGCACATAATTATACAGCTTTCAATAGCAGTGTCTTGGCACATATCAAAGTTCAGAGGAGGCTTTAGAGAAAAAAAAAAGATGTTTTGTGGTAGCCTAGGGAGGGTCTCATCTTTCCTTCAGAAAATAGTTCAAGGCTCTTCTGTCAAGCTTCCCTACTTAGAGCTTTTTCTCCTCCTGCTTCATAAAGTTTAAAGGGGGTTCAGTGGAGTTCTATGATCTATTTCCTTTGAAAGATTGTTCCTCAGCACAGAGAGACCCTTTGACTTCAAGAGTTCACAGATTCATGTCTTTAGGTATCATATGTCTGACCTTATCAGTTACTCCATTTAATGTAGGAGAAAAAGTCTCAACTCTTTGTGTTTGTCTGTTTTGCCTCTGTGAAATGATTTGGTGAAAAGACCATCCTTTTTAACACACCATGGAGAGCCCGTTTCTGACTGTAACCTACCCTGTGGCTTTTCTCTCTTTAAAAAAAAATTGTCCTTGTGTTTTGTGTATGGATGAGTTCACAGTGAGAATAGAATTATACAAGGGCAGGCGCACACACAAAAAAATCTTTTGCTTTCCTCCCTCACCTCCCGCACACAACCCCCTCCTCCTACCCCCGATGATCTATCGACTCTCTGCGCTGGCTGTACCCCAACAGGAGAAGCATTTAGCAAACACAGAGGAGGCGGCTGGGGTGCCGGGCCTCCAGTTCTACCCCTAAGGCCTTCATAATTAATTGTGCTTCAGAGATGGGGAAAGTTCAGAATCAGTGTGCAGAGGGACGTCTATTGTGTGACCTTCGGTTCCCCTTGCTTTGCCTCTTTCTCTTTGCCCCACAAAGGGTTATCCATGGGACCCGGCGTGCGAGGTCCCTTCTGAGAACCAGAGGTGGCTAGAGGGTTCCGTGGGACTGGATCTCTGTGCTCAGCGCATCCCGGAGGCGCTGACTGGAGGAGCCCCTAATAGCCTATTGAAATCAAGCCTGTTTACTTCTTAAACAACCTTGTTTAGCAAAACCAAAACTTGCTCCAAGTTGCCGATTGCTTTTTCACAGGGTAGATAACATTTTCAATCACATTTGCTCCCCCCCACCCCTGCCATGGTATTTAGCTCTTAACTCTGGTTCTTTGTGAGTCACAGGGCAGAAATGTTCACTCATTTCTCCAAAAAGCGTGCATGTCAATTTGCGACAATAAATGTTTTTGCAAGCATTTCTTTCCCAGTGATGCACTGGGGTTTAATTCTTAAAAGGAGATTGTTCTAGTTTTTTTTAAATCTGCCTTCAGCCAACCTTCAGGGCTGTTTTGTAACATGACATAAAACAAATACGCTCTGTCCCCACCCCCTCCCGGTTTTTGGCTGAGACGCAGAATAAAGATGCAGTGTGGAGACAGCCATCAGAGACGTCTAGGAAGACGACAAGTGTCCATTAATGATCATTAGACCAACCACTCTTTCTGTTAAATAGGGTGAAGCCAAGAAAAACAAATATAATCATTCTTCCGAGGAGCCGTTGAACTAGCAAATTAGTAAGGTTGAAAATAACTCCAGGGTCGCCTCGTGGCGGCTTCAAGGCTGAAGGGGGGACCGTATTCAAAGGAAATCTGTGTACCCGATTTCTTTGGTGGGGGAGACTCTGGGGATGGCCACAGTCCACTCTGTCCCTAGTGTTCTTTGAAAACAAGGGGCCTTTTGGTATGGAGAGACAACCTGAATTTGGAAGTTGACACAGCTAATATAGTCATACCAAAAAAAGGGGGTCATAAAAAATTAAAGTTATTCTTATGAATCTTTCATGAGAAGCAATGAAAAGGGACACTGGTGTAGCCAAGTCCTTTGTGCTTGGAGCTCTTCTTCCTGCTCAGAGCTATTGTTCTTTCAGCTCCTCAAACAGACTTTCACTTTCAAACTGACAAAAGTCACTTAAAAGCCAGACAGCTGTACTAACACACCCACCTGACTGAGCTGGAGGCACCGGCAGGTGACAGGGCCCTGCTGGGAGACCTTGTTTCAAATGAGCAGGGGTGGCTGCCTCGGCCTCCTGGCTGCTTTGCCACTCACTTTGAGGTGGCCCACTTGGTGCTAATTTGTGTCCCCTCCCCGCCAGGTTCCTCAAAAATATTTCTTGTATTTTCTTCACAGCCTGAAACTCGGACATCCAGGATGCCCTGTCTGCCTTAGGCTGTGCAGTCGGGTTAATCATGCAAGTTATAATAATGCAAGTTACAAGAACAGGGTCACTGGACTCCCCAAAGCGCTCTGCCCGCCCTCCTGGCCTTGCTCCTCTTCATTCAGCCTCTTGCATGGAGTCCTAGGCTCTCTGAAGCTTTGCAGATTTCTGTTGCCTCGTTGGAGGGGCTGGGCTGGGGTGGGGTGGAGGAGGCGAGCAAGGACAGACGCTGGCCACACCTCGGGCTCTGCACACCGAGGCCCTGCCTGCACCCGGCCCCCGGGACCGCAGCTGTTTTGGGCCAGGCAAGTCCTCCCCGAGTGTGTGTGTGTGTGTGTGTGTGTGTGTGTGTGTGTGTGTGTGTTACAGGCCTCCCCTCCCCCGTCACCTTGTGTACAGTCTGGTCTGTGACACTGATGGTGATTATGTCATTATTTTGCTCTGGGGGCCCTGGCACATCTGCAGTGCCCAAGCACATCTTCTTTGTTGCCCTGGCAAGCGTCCCACGCCGCACATGCTTCATTAGCCCGGCTGCCGGCCTCTTTGCCAGCCGCGAGTGCCCGAATCCAGGCTCCTTTCTGCCTGGTTCTTTTGTGTGGCCGACGATCATGTATGCATCTTCCTGCTCCTTCCCCTTTTCCCCCGACTTCTGAACTCCAGATGGCCCAGTTTGCTCGCCCAAATCGCTCCGAGGTCCACAATGAGAAGCAAGGTGACTCTCGCCCCCTCCACCCCTCACCACCCCCGCGCCACCTTGGCGACTGTGCCATCCCTCGCGTGAATTGCGGCTCCCCGCCTCGAGGATGAACACTTCCAAACTTGCAATCTCCAAAGACACCCAGGGGTCGCTTCCCGGCTGTGGCAGCAGACAGGGCGAGAGCAAGGGTTTATTAGACACTGTTTGTGAGGCGGCTGCCCCCTGCCCTGCGCCCACTCCTGTCCCTGCTCCCTCTCCTGTCCCCATGCCCTCTCTCCCTGGCTCCTCTCTTCTCCTTGCAGATTGCCACATTTTACCAATCTTCTGAAGGCAGTTGGAAATGTGAGTACGCTCGCCTTGCTGTGCAAACTGTGGTCATCAGAAGGCTCCTTGTCTCTAAATGGACTCCTCATCTCCACTCTGCCCTCTACCCAAATCCACTGCCCCCTCCTTCTGTTACCAAAGCCTCCCCAGCCCCCAACAATGACCTATTATTAGATACTTAAAGTGATTAACACTTGGCTGTTTTGGAAACCAGCTGAAACATTTCCCCCTGCAAAGTTTTATCCTATATATTTACCAGGGCTCCTGCTTTCTGCTGAGGTGGAGAGTAGTATCGGGGGCTGTGGTGGGTGCTGGACAGTTGGTAGGCTTAATTTCCCCTTCAGTTTGAATTAATTGATCTGTGTTAGTGTGTGACAAACAGCTTTTCCCATAGAGCTGAATCCATTTTTATCTCCTAACTATCGCAACATGTTTCAAAGGACTTCATCTTTGAGTACAACTTGAGATTGCGGTTTTACATGAAAGGAGTAAGTGCATAACCAGGTCATTGTCCTGAATCTTAATTCAAAATCTTAGGACAAAAGACCCTGGTAGCGATTAAGGAAAACCCTTTCTGAAAAATAAGTTGTTTCTGTTGCACCAATTTTCTGAGATTTCCTAACACACACCAAAACCGCACACAGAACTCTACATGCGTGTATTCCATGTATTTATGGAGAGAGGCGGTCAGATCAGTGCTCCACTCAGACCTGGGCAGGCAGCTTTTTGGGCGAGGCTGGTACTTGTCATAGATTGACTCATTTTCAAATGTCTCTAGAATGTTCCTAACTTCCCAGTCCTAGATCATTACAGTTTTATCACCCATGGGTTTGTTGAAACGTTTTTCAACTTAACCCATCCTCAGAATATACTACTTGTCAAGATAATAACTACATTTATCAGCCGCTGTGAAAATAGTACCTTCTCTTCATGGGTTTTAAAGAGGTCCTCCAGGAACCCTGTGGGACAGTGTTCCTTGTAACGCCAGCCTGGGGTTTGTGGGCACGGGGATGGCCCTTAAGTTCATAGACTTGGATCATGACTGCATCTTTCTCTTCATCTCTCCAGGTTAAGGAGCTCTAATGCTTTTTAAAAGCTTCACTCGTACCCAAAGTGGACCGTCCCTTATCATTTTAGCTGCCTTCTGTAATTCGCTTCTGGGCTGACTGTGTTGTTCCAAAGGACAGTTACAGCTACTGAACCACAGGACAGAATTCCAGGTGTGGGAGGCTACTCTGTCCTTTGGCGATTGTGCCTTGTGTGCACAAATCAGAACTTTTTTTTTTTTTTTTTTTAATCATCACACAAGTTTATCCTTCCAGGTTGGATTTCTCCAGTAGCATCTCAGTAGCACTTATTGGTTAAAATGATCCTGCAAGACAAATTTATCATCTTGGCAAGGGTTCTGGCAAATCCGATTGTATTTGCAGGACGTATTCAGTCAAGTAACAAATGGGCCAATCCACCTCGCTTGTCAGATATTGTCTGTGTTCACAGGTAAAGGTAAAGAAAGCCTTAGTCTCAAACTTGACTCCCTAAAAACAACAACTATGGCCAAGAAAACGCTGGGTCTTCTGTATTTGATATGATTCTCAGGCGGGAAACAAAATGCTCCCTTGCAAGTAGACACTGTTTTATACACAGGTATCACCTTGAAATCTTACAAGGCGTATGCTCTGGGGAAAATGCTCTGGACACTGCTAATGGTCCTGGGCCAGAACCTCTGTAGAACTCAAGAAGGTTGATCAGAAACCAGTCACTTCCCTGCCCAGCCACCTTTTTCAGCAGTGATGTCTTGGCAAGTGTCCCGCTCCTTCTGTTGCAGATTCCTCATCTGTAAAGTAGGGGACACGATAGCCCCTACCGTGCAGAGCTGAGTTTACAGCAGTCTCTGTGCACAAAGGAAGGGCCGTGTCAGTGTCCGCGCTACTTGGCCCACAGCGCCAAGTATGTGGGACCTTGTGGCTGCTACCTCATCAGTAGCACAGCTATTGTCTCATTTCCTGCTGACCCCAGACAGCAAAATAAACATGTGGAAGCTCTCATCAGAATGGGGACGGGTATTCACAGCAACCCTGGTTGTAGAAAGAGAGCGTGATTCCTTCCTAATGCAAAACTGGAGAGGACAGGGCAGGCTGGAGCGGCCCCGGGGATTCTGCAGATGCCAGGGCTGGTGGAGGGGCCCTGGCCTGGAGCTGCCCCTGGCCACACCTTGCACTCCACTCTGCTTATCTTGAAAGGGGCGCGATGCAATGCAGAGCTTCGTCTGGCCCTGAGACTCTGGGCTTCTGGAAGAGACGACATCCTGTGTTCTCTCTCACACATCTCTTGAGCCCTGGTCATGAAGCAGAGCTGTGCGCTGGAGTGTGGAAGCCCTGGGAATCCAGATGGCTTCCACGTGAGGCCACTTCTACCCTGGTGACTCCACTGCAGCTTAATTATCTCGATGGAAATCTCTAGAGTACCCACGGTGACTTCCTCCCAAGGCCCTCTTTGCAGATTTAAATCTCCACAGCACCCTTGGAGACATGGCAACTCCCTTACTGGGATGCTAGAGACTCATTTTTCAAATTCATAAGCAATTTATTGTCTGAGCTGGCACTGGGCATTATACTTGCGGCCCACTTTATTTGCCACCTTGGCCAGAGCAGCCACACAATGACAAAAGGGACCGATTGCACCCTCAAGCCAGCTAAAGAGTAGGTTAGACGGAGCGTGCTCAGCCACATAGGCCACGGCTCAGCACAGCGATCTCTGTCCGTGTCTGTGTGATACTCAGCATCTCCTGTCTTTCGGGATAGAATTAGCTGTTGGAGATGACAGAACTCTCGTGTGACCACCTTCACTACTACTAGGCTTGGTTGATAATTTTCCACAGAGAAACCTCATCCTTTCCTTTAAATATTCCTGGTGACAGTAATTAAATTATGAGGGTTTTTTTTTTGCTCCCACTGGGAATTTGTTTGTAGGCATGGGTTTGTGATAGATAGGTATCAAATCCTCATCATGCCATGTAGATTTATTCTTCTCATATTTCTTAGGGTGGTGGCACCCAGACACTGTTTTACTAATGCTGCTTTAATGCTTTTAATTAAAACCTGGTACTAAAAGTGACGGTTAGTAAAAGGCAGTGTTCTCACTGAGAATGAGGGGTGGGGTGAAGACAGAGGAATGACCAGATGTCATGTAAGTAGGGATGGATGAGAGATGGGTGCTAAGGTCCCTGCGTGCCCTTTCGTGCACCGATTTTGTGAAGGTTGATTATTTGCGGTGACCTGAGGTATGTAAGATGACCTCTACACAGACTCCCGAGCCTGCCTTTCAGCAGGACTGGGCTCCGTGTTGACTGCATGCTAAGGTTCCCACTCCAAGTTTACCCCAATCCCCTGAGTTGTTGGCAGAGGTCTCACATGTCTCCAGGTGTCTCCAAGTCCACTACGAAATGCATTTCCAAGTTATTTTCCTGTCTCATAAAAAGAAATTTTCAAAGCCCTTCAGAAATTCTTACATGGCTTCCGAAATTGTCCCCAGGGACCCATGGGAGGTTCTTTCCAGGACCTGCCCTCCCCGAGATGTCAAAATCCATGGCACTCAAGTCCCTTACATGAGAAGGTACAGTGATTGCGCATGATCGATGCGTGTCCTTCTGCGTGCCTTAAATGGCCTCTGAATTTATATATCATAGCTAACACAATGCGAATGCTGTGGGAATACTTGTTGTGCCATATTATTTGAGGAATCTTGCCAAGACAAAAAGTAAATCTGTAAAATACATACAGATTTTTTTTTTCCAAATACTTCTGATCTATAGTTGGTTGAACCTAGGGGGCAGAGCCCACTGCTGCAGAGGGTCCACCTGCTATTCTTCCTGGTTGTAAAGTGTAACCATGCCACAAACACCAACCAAATTCTCTAGAACTGCAAAATGAAATTCCTCCGATGGAATAAAAATCTGGCTGTCTAAGCCAAGAAATGGGATAGAGGTTGATACTCTCTGATCTTTCAACCCTGAGGTGATTTGGGGTGTCATGTTATACTACTGCCAACACAGTGCTGAATCTGCCAGGGTCTGGTGTGCTCTGCCACTCTGTGCGATGCCTCTGTGTATCACAAAGGCTCTCTCGCTGCCCGGGCGGTGGTGTTCTCCTCATCCTGACAGGTCCTCCCTCCTCTCGGCCTCTTCTGAGGCTCCTTGCTTCAGACTGCTCCATCAGCAGGATCCCAGGGCAGCAAACCTGGCTTAATGTTGGCCCAAGCAAAGCTTAATTATGAAGGCAAAGCTGCTGCAGAAAGCAATCACGTAATGCATTCTCCAACGAAACAGGAGTAACTGTGGATGGATTATCTGTAACCCGGCATCCCCTTCTGCAATATTGGAGTCTGTAGGCCGTGTTGGTTTTGGATGATCTCCCATCCCGGGATGGTACCAAGCTTGGCCCTGCTTATTTGATCACCTCACCTGGTAATTATAGCAAAAGTTAAACGCTTGTCTTGAGCTCAGAGACCAATGGCGCTGATTCACGTGCTGCCTTGCTGTGAAGTTGGGAGTGCTCATTTCTCCAACAAAAGCAACTGGTTCAGTGGCCCAGGGTGGCCCACAGAATGAGTGTGGAATGAAAGAGCATTAAGCTTTTAGAAAAGTCAGTAGCCCTCAAGTTTGGCTAAGAGCAGGGGTTGGCACACTGCAGCCTGTAGGCCGCATCTGACCCTCCATCTGTTTTTCATGGCCCTCTGCTGAGAATGGCATTTATATTTTTAAACAGTTGTTAAAAAGAAGGAGAAGGAGAATATGTAGCCCAGACCAAATGTGGCCCATGGAGCCTGGTTAGTTTTGGTCTAACCCTTTGCAGGCTCAGTTTGCTGGGCCCTTGCCGAAGGCTGCTTCTCTCTTGGGGAGGTGGGACTCCCTGAGAACCCTCCTGGGTCCAAAGCTCGGAAATTCTATGGCTGTGTGATGGAATAATCTCGGTGCTGCTCTTAGCTTAACAGCCTACCGGGGATGCAATTCTAACAGAGACCCCCTGTGCTTTTTAAGATATTAGAGTACTTTCTAGTGTCTCCAAGGCAGTGGGGAAAGTACTCAGTTTTAGTGTTTGAAGATTTTGCTTGAATTTCATTTGCGTGTTTAAACTGGGAGTCCTTTTTTGAGACAAATGCAGTTTACGAGAGAAGGAAACTGGACCCCATGAACGAATAACGAGATAATCATTGTTCCCCGACACTTCCACCAAGACTTCCGTGCATGAGCAAATAAAGTTGCTACCTCACGTGTAGTCAGTCAGTGACCAAATTTCAGCCGACGAGATAATATTGACAATCTCTCAAAGACATTTGTCAGTCTGCTCTCAGCATGCTTGTACGCTTTGGCGGGGACAAGGAAAAAGATGGTTTTATTTATTTCACACGTGAATTCAGAGTCGATGGTGGAATGTTTACCTAATTGAACACATGTGCACAACTTGTTGCAAGGTAGAGCAGAAGGTGTTAGGAGGCTCCTTCTCTATTACCTGAGAGTCACAGTTATTCAAACACTCAGCTGTAGCTGAGTCGATAATTATATATGTATATGTACATGTATATATATATATGTATATGTACATGTATATGTATATGTACATGTATATATATGTATATATATATGATCAGCATCTTAGAAACGCACTTTTATTGTGAACTCTATATTTTCTAAATACTCTTAAAAGATAAAGGATTTAATTCAGGTGAGGAAGCGAAGTACCCAACGACATGTGTCTCTGTCCTTCAACCTCACTGTCATCAGAGTGGCCAGGCCAGTGGCGTGGTCAATAGCAGCCCTCACTCCCCTCTGCAGGCCAAAGTCCAGTTCCTGTGATTCTTTCCCAGGAGTCCAACTTTCCCTTCCAGGGCCACCCTTCCCCTCCCTCCTGGGCAGTCTCCATGGGGCACCACATACTTTTATTACCTGCCCTCCCGAGACCATTTCCACCATGTCCTCGCTGGTTGCTACTCGACGGGCATTCACAAGGGCTGCTGTGGCACTGGAGGAAGTTGGAACTCAGAAGTGTCCAGCCACCACCTCTATGTAGGTCCCCACTGTGGCGAGAGACAGGAAAACCTGCTTTCCTTTCACCACTTTCTCTAGTTATCTTTGCAGCTCTTTGAGTCTGGCAGAGAGAGACCTGGAGGTTCTTGAGCAAATACCCACCACTTCTTTCTCCCGCCTTTGCCTGGGGTGCCTCCCTCACCCCGCAGCCCGCCCACATGAACCCGACTTTGCCTGCTGGGCAGAGGGCATGTGCAGCTTCTGCCGGCTGAAACCTCTGATCCCAAACCCACTCGTAACTTTGGCTTTTGGATTTTGGCAAGAAAACCTATTGCCCATCCAGTCAGCATGAATAAAGATTTCTCTCTCCCTTTCTGTTTTAAATTCAGATATCAACTGAAACTGGTCCCAAAGCTCTTTCTGTCTCAAGACAGCTTAACCCCTTTCTCTTCAGCATAATTTCTATTCTGAGCCCACAATATTTTTCTTCTTCTTCTTCTTGTCCTACGAGACCACCAAGAAATCTACCATATGTAAAATTTTCAAGCCAACTCAGTTCCCAACCAATCTTATCATTTTTAAAGTCTGTTTGTCCAGCTTTGTGGGAGGAACAGACAGAATGTGTGAAGGCCACATACTTTTCAAACCTTGGTTGCAACACGTCTGCCCCATTTTGAAACTGTCTTTATCTCGCCGAGAAAACGAAAATCTATTTGACAAAGTGGCACTCTGGCCAGTTTATCTTGCAATATGGCTTTAGCTCACTGAGTCTATTGATTTCCTTAAATTAATGTTTACAGAATGCTACTGAATTTTGTTCAACAGAACATTGTTCTTTTGAAGCTTTGTAGAAAAAAAAAATGACACAGACTGTTACTGCCATGTGTTCTGTTGCTTGGATGGAGGAAACATAGTGGTTTTTTTTTTCTAAAAAGACAGCCTTGAACTGTAGCCACTGCCTACAAACATTTCCTCTTCATATTTAAGTACCAAAACATGTAGCTAGGAAGTAGACCTGCTCTAAGGACCCCACACATCATGGGTATTAAAATGATTTAATCCTCTAAGGGACCCAAAAGCTGAGTGGCCCAGCAGGAGGGGGGCGTTAGGCCTAAGGACAGTTGTTATGAAGAATCTTCCTCGGCTTCATTTGCTGTCACCTTGCAGGCATCTGGAAGCCCCTCCGCAGCCAGTGCTGCCTGCCCGTCCTCCCAAATGTAGGTTGGACCATCCTAATAAACTTCAGAGGCCCTTCGGCCACTCAGCGACAACTGAAGTGTAACATCTTGCTCTTTGACCGTGGCACCTGGAGTTTCATTTGCAAAACCTCATCCCTAGAGAATGGTATGAAAACTGGCTTTCCCAGGGGAACACACGCTTGCGTTCGGGTACAGGTAGCGCAGAAGGCTGGGATGGGGCTCAGAATTCTGAAGCAAACAGAACAGAATCTAGGAAACATGAGGCAACTTTTCTCAGTTTGTTGACTCAGCCAACACAGTTGCCCAAGGAAACCACCTCACAGTACCTCCCAGAACAGTGCTTTGCACATGTTTGTTAATCACGGCGAGATGCTCCCAAGGAATTAGGGCTCCTTTTTTGACACCCACACTACCACTTTCCATTGAGATGGTGTTTTATGCCTCCCAAAGCACATTCAGTTTGCTTTCCCATCTGACCCTATCTTGGAAGGGGGGTGGCGAGAGACCGGTAAGCAGCCCGCATCGCTTCTTGTTTCTGAAGGGCCGCTTAGGCCCTGCCTCTGCACACAGATAAAGGCATGCATGAGTGCAAAAGGAGGCCCTTCGTAATAGCATCTTGGGACCATATTTCATAGCTCTGTGATTCCTCTTTTCTGCCTCTGGCAGCAGAGTTCAGCGTGAGTGAGATGCGAGAGGAGCAGTAATAATGTATCTGTTCTTGCCTTTCCATCTGATAATCCCTACAAGGAGTCACCAAAGCCTCCGAGTTTATCCATTTGAGTCCACTCTGTCTGCTGTACAAGTCCCTGGCTTGTACCACTGCCATCAGGAGATAGGTCTTTCCTCGATCAATATTGACTTGACAAACAGCAGGGACGGGCAAGTTTGTTTAGAGGAATCATGCTCACAGCAGGGTGAACGAACGCCCAGGAAAGTACTTCAGTGGTTTGTCTCCTTCACCAAGATCTTTATGTTTTATGTGCTTGTGTGTGTGTGTGTGTGTGTGTGTGTGTACAGGCATGGAGGTGCCCTCTCTCCTCTGAACTTCTCCAAAAATGCTTAGAAGTCACCTAGAACAGTGTTTACACCATCACGGTGTAATGCAGTTTTGCAAAACAAACCCAGAGCGTTTGACTTTCTCTTTCTCTGTTCCTGTGTTGGCTGAATATTTTGGAAAGGCTTTTGGGATGAGCTAAATACACCAGCCCCTGACCCCTTCCAGATGAATGGAGGGGAAGAAAATGCAGATGGAAACAACAAAAGCAGCTTCACTGGGCGATGCTATATATTTCTGATGCCCTTATACACACACACAGGGACAGGGAGAGACACAAACAGACAGACAGACAGACAGACAGACGTAACACTGAAGGCTCAAAAGTTTCCAGAGTAGCTCTCCACATCTTCAGAGCTGCTGCCAGCCTGCAGCCTGAGATGCACTTCCCTCTAATAATAAGTTTGGATTCCGCACTGTGAAGTTGGGCGAGCCTGGTTCTTTCAAGTTTGCTGAAACAATTGCTGGGAGGCTCAAGTCGGGAGCCTTCAGTGAGGTTAACTTGGAGGCATCTGGGCCTAGTTTGAGGGGTTTTGTTTCTGTGGGAGAGGAGGGCCCTGGGGGCGCTGGAGGAGTTATTTATTTATTTGATTTTGTGAATTGGGGTTGTAAAAAGCCATCTGAAATATTCATGCAGAAGAGTCTGAGAAGCCCGTCTCTGTTTTATTGACTGCACAGTGAAACAGCCACAGCGGATTAGCTCGACAATACCCGTAACAAAAGCCCAACAGCTGATGCATGTGATGTTAGGAGGTGACAGAACAGTTAAAGTATGCTGCTGGCTACAGGCAAGCAGTCAGCAGATGCAGACAAAAGGGTTGTGACAAGAATAACTCCCTCTCCAAGGCGAGCGGTGAAGAGTATCCAAAATACCAGTACCCTTTTCTCCTTGACATTGTCTTCTTACAGTCAGCATTTTACTGCCCTTTTATAGTATTAAAAAAAAAATGGAGGTGGGTGAAAAAAAAAAAGAAAGGCAACCTAGTGCCAACAAATTCACCAAAACACCACGCAGGGTTTTACTTTCTCTTCCCTGGGCCACTCCCACCTGTGCGGGCGGCCCTCTGTTTTGCCCTGGGCCAGGAAGTTTGAAAACGTTGTTAGCCTGAAGGATGAATTGTGTCAGTGAGCTCCCTGTATGCGACTGAGACCCATCGATCTGCTGGGGAGGCCCCCGAACCTGCGGTTTCTCGGGAGGGTTGAGGCTTGTTTTCTGTCCGGTTCAGTGAAGGTGATTTCACTGATGAAGTGATGCCGTGGACCGGTTTTTAAAGGGGATGGAGGATGGAGGGATGTCCGTGGAGACCTGAGCAGGGGCCAAGGTTATGGTCCCCGCAAGAGGCTGATGAATGAGCTTATGGATGTTTCAGAGGAGTGAAAAATCAGCTTCTCTGTCTCCAGAAAAGAGGAGAGGCTGTCTTCTTTTTAACCTTTGTAATTCCCCTTCTATTCTCTGTGACATTCATTCAGCTGCCAAGAGCGTTTGGCAAGGTTTGGGCCGGCGAGCACACTTCCAGTGACCGCTAACCTTGGTATGTCCTGACACTTATGATGACTATCTGCAGGACACAGAAGGCAGGCAGCCTGCTATGTCAGGCTTTTATTATGTACTGCAGAGGCTAGGGACAGTCAGTTTAATAAAACAAATCATCCTTGAAGGTAAAGCAACTGGGAAGAGGAGGAGGAAGACAGGGGGAAATGTCTTTGCCACTCATTCTGATTTACAAATAAAAAAGGGCAGTAAAATGACCAGGGACCCAACACACCACGTGAGTGAGTGTGACCAAGGTCTGAGAGGAGTGGACCTGAGACCATCTCCCACTTTTCCATCTGTCCAAAGTCCCAGAGGCCCTGGATTGCTCTGAGGAGTCTCAAGTACACACGCTAGACGACCTGTGCTCCACAAAGGGATGAGTGTGTTCAAGTACCCGGTTTGCAGCCCGCTCTGCTGTGCATACCAAGGCGAGACCGTGTGGGGTGAGGTGCCTAAATTGGGATGCCTCTTTATCACGGCAAACTTTCCACTCGCTTCTCTTGAGGAACGCCTGCCTGCAGGCAAAACAACTCCCACAATAGCCTCCGGAGTTCCAGCCAGAGACTTTGGGAGCCTTTTGTTTGTCCCCTGTGGCCTGTCCAAAGGCATGGCTCCCCTCCCCCGCCCTCAGCAGCCTGCATTGTCTTGCATTCCAGTGGCTTGATTGACCGTCGCCACCTGATGCTGAGGAGATGGACTCTAGGGTTCATTCTGCAGATTGTTGGGTTCTATTAAAAGAAACCGAGATAAGGGATTACTTGTCACCAAGGGATTTTCTGCAGATGTTTATTAGTGATTGGAAAGCCATTAGGTGTGAGGAGATGCCCAAAATATGGCAAGATCATGCCCATCCAGAACCCTGAATTCTAAGACACCCCTGCAAGACGTCAGAAGGACCTCAGGTAACTGGACTTGGGGGAAGAGTTCAGACAGAGAGTGCAGGGTGATATTTCTACCTGTGGATGGAATTCACTGGCGCCCTCTCAGCAGATCAGTTGCTACCCAACACTGGAGCCACTAGAAAAGATTAGTTGCTCCCGTCTTAGACAATCTCATTGTAATGTCCTCTTACCAGCTCTCCCTGTTGCAAGAGTATTAAACATTTACTGAGCAACTCTTCTTGTTTTTGTTCAAAGAATTCTTTCTTTCCCAAATAGCCAGGCATGGTGGCGCATGCCCGTCATTCCAGCACTCGGGAAGCTGAGGCAGGCAGATCACTGTGAGTTCGAGACTAGCCTGGGCTACCCAGCAAGACCTTACCTCAGAACAAAAGTCAAAACAAACCAAAAAAGGAATTATTTCCTTTCCCAACAAAAAACAATCATCAAAGTTTCTTCTGGGGAGTCTTATGCCATTTCCATTTATTTTGAAAGTGTTAACACACTGGCACTTTTTCTTGATTACAGATCCACAGCTTTTATGAGGGTTTCATGCCTCTTACAAGTCAAAATTGCTTTAAAACAGTATTAGAAGAAGGCCACCACAGTTTAATGGCAGGGTAGCTTGTGTCACCCTACTTTCTTTGTTTCATAATTTCTTCATCTCAGAGAATGTGTCTTAGCCTAGAAAACGATGATTTCTAAGATCTGCAGCTCTCGAAATTCTATCGTTATTTTAAGTTTCCTATTCTAAAAGCATAGAGGAAGAATATAAGTGCCGCTTCTGAGCAGTGGTACACAGAGCAGAAGCTGAGATGTCATTATGAAGCACGGCGTTTATCAAGCGACTCTGGCAGCGTTACTGAGCTGGACGGCACAGAGTCAGAGCCACGGCCTCATATCTAAAGACACCCATGACAGGGCCACTGCAACTAGATATAAGTTGGTGCAAAGTCAAATAATCTCAGGACACAAATACAGAGGGGACTCCACACAGCCCATGGTGACAACTGCAGGAAATAAATGTCTAAGATGGGGTAAAACCCACTGAAACCATTAAAGAGTGCAGTAAGCAGTCAGAACAAGGAAGCCAAACATAACCTCTGGTGTCACCTAGATACATTCTCTGGACCAGCCTGTATGGAGGCTTGCCTCCCTCCCCCAGCGCTCCTCCACCCTGCATGTGTCCCCCTCCTCTGATGGTGTCCACGGTGTTCCTCTCTGCTGGCCTCTGGCTCCCCACACTCCTGTGGGGTCCTTGGAGTGGGCAGGACTTCCTTGGGAGCCGCCACCCTGCAAGCTCTGAGCCCTCCTGCCTTCCTCAGTATTCAAGGAGCATAGATTTTCATCAGGGCTGTGTTGCTAATGGCCCTTGAGACCACACTTCTTGAAATGTTCATTTTAATAAATGCCAATGATTATGTTTCTGTAGCATTTGGCTGACAGCCCCCAAACCAAGTAGTTAGAGTGGGTAGGGGCACACTGCCCTCCTCTCTCGCCAGATCCCATCTCCGTAATGCCCATCGGATGGGACGTGGATGGTTGTCTTTGATGGGTGAAGGGAGGAGCGCTCACAGCGATTGCTTCACAATCATGGGTGCTGTTTGGGATAATGTGAGTGGGAGGGCTCAGCTCTCCTCCGACAGGCCCCCCAACTGTGTACACTGGAGACTGGGGGGAAGCACCGAGGTTCTGTGGGAGATCCCCATGCATCCTCAGCAGGGAATGGTCATTTGCAAACACCCATGGGGGACAATGATGACCTTCTAGCAGAGCAGGAGCTGCACCCTGGTAAGAGGCCAGTATGCATGTCTTTGGGAGAGGCTGCTCAACATTAGACCTCAAGCGAAGCCCCTTTTTCCTAGGGATTCGTTAGGTTTTTCCATAAAAAGACAATGGAATTTGCTGTTGGGACCAGTGGACTTGTTTGTGCGATTTTAAATGTGAAAACCAACGATGTGAATTTTAAATGTGAAAACCAGTGATCATCCTAGTTTGCTTTACCAGTGACTAGCCTTACAATAGGGGCCATTATACCAGTTGAGAAAAGGTGGGGAGAATGGAATTGAACATACACAGCATGACAGTGTCCCCTTTACACTTTGATAGGTGGATATTGAACTGTAAAGAGAATCTTTCCTCTGTATATATGTGTAGATAGATGAGTTTACATGTATTACTGGTACATTACTGTACTTAATGTAAAAATAAAGCATTACCAAGGCATAAGTACCCCACTAAAAGAAATCAACTAAGTATCAACATATACTTAAAAAATTAGGAGTTCATGGAAATATTTTCTGTGAATCCATTATGTTGGTGTAGGGATGTTATGCAGTACTTTACCATGAGTAGCTTATAAAAGACTGTTAAATATATACCCTAATTGCTACCCTTTTGCCTGGTTAAGAGATCATTCTGTTAAATCAAGAGAACACAGACACACACATACATATACATGGCAGATACCGATTAATTGCTGTGGAAGAAAAGGCTTAACAATAGGGATTCTAAAAAGAGTATTTGAGGAATGTTTGTCTTGGAGCATAATGGCTTTGTGCAATTTCCTTGATCTCTCTGAATCTCACTTTACCTGTTGTATAAGTGGGATAATAAGAGCTTTGTCCTGCAGTTGGGAAGATGGAGTGATAATCACATTTAGTAAGTCACACAGTGCCTGGTACATAATTAGCACTCAATAAATGTTTATTTTTATAATTATGATCAGCTGCCTGCATCGATCTTTTATGGGTCCATTTTAATCTCAAGGTAAAGTAGTTCTGATGCAGTATTTTAGGATTCAGTTTGCACCTTATATTTTATGGCTTCATGTTTATGCCATTATCAGATGCAAATGGGACAGTGAGATTTTAGAGGAATTTCTTTCTCTTTTTTTTTTTTTTAACCAGGGATCAAACTCATGACCTCATGCTTGCAAGGCAAGTGCTTACTCTGCTGAGCTAAATCCCCAGCCCTTTAGAGGAATTTCTACATTGAAAATATAGTTTTACTTTGCATAGAAGCCCAATATTTAGAATTAAATTTGATGAACAGATTTTTTTCACAATAGAAATCAAAAAGAAAGAGAAGAAATTCTAAGAAAATTAGTTGGACACTTTCTCCTTGAATGCGTCCATTTAAAGAAGTGAGGAACCCCAAGCCCTCCGCCTCCATATGCCCAGCGAAACCCTGGCTTCTTGGTAAGTCTGCTTGTGTGCCTTGCACACGCCTCTTTCTCCGACCTAACAAAGCCGTCGGGCCCGCATTACGAGGCTACTCTCTATAAGACTTTACATAAGAGAACAGAGGCCTGGCCATTTTTAGAAAGACGTGCAGGTGCCACATAAGCCCCTTTCTGAAAGAATGAACTTAGCTCAGTTTCCTTTGAAGAACTAAGGACTTGAAACTGAAAACTTTATTAACGCCATTGTCTCCTTGTATCAGCAGGTTCCAGAGAGATTCCTGGAAGTTGCGCAGATCACATTACGGGAGTTTTTCAATGCCATTATCGCGGGCAAAGATGTTGATCCTTCCTGGAAGAAGGCCATATACAAGGTCATCTGCAAGCTGGATAGTGAGGTCCCTGAGATATTCAAGTCCCCGAACTGCCTACAAGAGCTGCTTCACGAGTAGAGAGTCCAACAGCTCTTTGTGGATGTGTGAATAGCAGCAGTGCCCTTTGGATGTCTGACTTCCTGTGTGTGTCTAGATTGTGATTTCATCTGTGAGTGTATGGGAGACATGGGTATGTTATGAAATCAGCTGGTTACTCCTCCTCATCTTTCTCTCGTTTCCTTTATTGTTTTCCATCACAAGGGGATGGTTTATTTTCCTTCTTCCTTTAGTTTACTTTTGCCTGAGGCCCTTAACATTTGGAGACTAAAACATAGGGTTAATTTTCAGGGAAAAAGAATGCCGGAGTGTGTCAAGTATGTTCGCAAGGAAGGGCATCTGGCAAAGATGCCTCCGCTTGTTTGGTGGCATATTGCAAATGGTGGTTGGCCGAGGTCATGCCATGACACTGCACTCACTGCCCTACAGGTGGTGACTTGTCTCTTCTTTTCACTGTTAAGGAGGTCTAAAAATGCAAAGCAACCACTTCACACATTTAGATATTTTGTTTGGTTTGAACTCCATAAGTAGCTTTTTCTTTCTTAATTAATTAAATAACACCAATGACAAATGAGGAGCTCACTTTTCAAAAATACCCCCAAAGGCCAAATTAAAAGAAAAATAATTGCTCTCAAGCCCTTCCTCAGAGAAATGGTAAACACCCCCTCCCAAACTAGCAGTACAGTTTCTAATGGAGGCAAAGCAATTTTGTGCAATGCTGACTCTTTCAAGATGAGACTCGAAACCCACATTTCCCCTTCTAGCCGCCTCTCCAGACTTCGGAGTTGGTTTTGCTTCATACTAAGTGAGATTTTAGATCAGTCTTCATAGAGAAAAACACTGTGCTTTGCTATCATTTTCTCTTTATTTTGCTTCAGCTATTAAAAAAGCATGTCCATCTGAGATTTGCTCTGCTGCACTTTGTGGATAGGCCTAAGAGAATTGTTATTTCTGTCCAATTAACTTTTTTCTGAAACACCGTTTTTCTGAATACCTTTCTGGGAATAAAGGAATCCCCAGTGGACCATGCAATCCTCACCTACACTAGACTTTGCAGCTGGTCTTTTTCCATGTGTGATTCCATACTACATGGATGGGTGTTCAAAGTGCTGATGGCCTAAGTGTTTCTTCACTGTAGTTATAACATCTTAAAGCAGCCTGTTCTATCTCTTCTGACTCAGAAGCTAATATTGACCAAAATGTGAGAAGCATAGGAAAGTTTGGGGTTAACCCAAAAGACAATTTCAGCACAACTAAGAAAGCAAGCTGCTGTGCCATGCGTTCTTCAATGGGTCTCTTCTTTTTTTCCAGTTTTCCAATGATGTAGTGTCCCATACTTGCGTTTTAAAAATCAAGCAGCATTCACACTTGTTTTTTTGGGTGGGGTTTTGTATTCAGACGCAGCAAGAATCCAATGTTCTCTCTAACAGTGTTTTCCAGGCCCCTCCTTCCCTTTTGATCGACAGCCCTTAAAATGACACAGTAACAAACTTGGTATTTAAATCACACAGAGTCGAAATGCCATTTCCCCTTAATTTCCATAAAAAGATGCATTTGACTTTGGAGAACACGGGTAGACCCGTGTGACCGCTGACCGACCCATCCTTGCCGTTTAACGTCATTTACAAATTCTGCTGATGGATGGGAATGTGGGAACACAGTCGTTGTCAGCACAAAGCCTTCAAACCTGCTGACTTTAAATGGTGCAGTGCTCCGGTGCCCTGCTCACCCGGGACACCAACAGGCACTCCAAGTGTGGCCAGGCCCGGCAGTGGCTGGGGCTGGGGCACTGACCCATCTACCCAGGGGCACCCTCCCTCACATGCGCACAGAAGCATTCCAACGAATGTGTCCTTTTCTGCCTTGCTTAAAGTATTTCCTGCTAATCAGTACATTGGAGTAAAATGGATACATATATATCTATATATATGAATAAAGATATCTCAGTCAGCACCTAGTAATCGCCACTTGTGGCCACACTCTTGACTTGCTTATTTGGAATCACCTGGTTTCATCACTTGCGTCACTCTATACAACTGGATCTTTGCTATTCCGTGTAATTCACATCAATAGCATGTTGCCCTTTGCAAGGTAAAAGGCAAAGAAGCCATAGCAGATTCACCAGGGGGACGGGCTTTGAGTTACCTTCTTAATCTGTGGCAAGTGAAATACTGATTCCAGGTTTATTTGGATTTTGAGTATGATTTTCCCCTGCCTTTGTAGTTTAATTAGGCAAGTCAAGCAAAAGTGTGTGTTTGCAGGCGAACAGCTCAGCTACCGAGGAGACCCTCCAAGTTCAGAGTAGAAATTGCAGTGTGAGGATAAACACACCTCTGTTCTGAAAGTTTGCTTTTAGGTGATTCCCTCCCACCCCCTTCTACAATCAGAATCTTGTGCACCGGAAAATGACAAAAGCCTGTCTCTCAAAACTCCTATTGAACAGTTAAAAAAAAAAGAAGAAGAAGAAAAGAAAGAAAGAAACCACACCTTCCAAAGTTCAGGTCAGCTCTCACCCAGTGAAAAGCGGGGTGCACAGGAGAAAGTTGACTTTCTGTGGTGGGAGGGGAAGGATAGGGGACAGTTTACATAGGAGAGAAAAAGTCTAAAGTCCGAGTTGCAATTCCACACTACCGCTTACTTTCTGTTGACTCTAAATTCTTTTTTGCGCGTACACTTGAGGTTATAGTCTGTGCCTAGATCTAAAATGCACCAGCGGGGGGATTTTAAAAAAATCCTTCAAAATACCAGTTTTCTCCCACAAAGTACAATTGTTCTTGTGCCTTCCGTGGCTTTCGAATTCATCTTTTTGACTTTATTTCCAATTACTACAGCTGCAATAAACACTAGATTTTTTTTTCCTGGCTGTTTGACGTAACATTGATAGCTATGCATATTTTGTGTCTTTTTAAAACAAAGCGGGAGAATACGTTTTTGAAGAAGAGAATTTTTAGAACCGTTTGATACCGCAAATTATTTTTTCCTCAATTGTTCGAGCAGCATCCGAGTTTTGAAAATTCTTGTAGAAGCCAATTTTTTGTAACTGTGGTGCAAATCTTGTGTTTTCTTAGCCTAATGGAAAGTAGTATAGAAGCAATATTTCATACCATGTGCTATGTATGTGTGTGCAGATGTGTGGGGGTGAAAACAGACCCACACATATACACACATGTAAAAATATATATATGCGTGTGAAGTGGAAAACTTACCTTTTCCTATTTAGATTTGAGAACCTATTTTAGACATTTGTTATGTTTTGTGAGAAGAATGTTCTATTTGCGACAACAAAACATTTAATTCTTACCGTCTCTCTGGTTGTTTAATGAGGATGTTTCACATTAAATGGTAAAACACGTGTAAGATGTTAGAATGTAGCAATTATTTAAGTAACTCTTCACCCACAGATTCCTAAAGTTTGCTTTGTGCCTCCGAGTATTATTTAATTAAAGTGTTTTATGTTTGCAGAATCTTTGTTACTGTACTGGGAATGTGGGTGAATATCATTTAAAAGATTTAAAACAACAGTTTAAAAAAAAAAAGCAAAATGGAAACACTAAAGCAAGAGGGGAACTTTTATAAAGCAATGTAAATATTTAACCTCATGGCTGTCGTTATGTAAGACATGAGATTTTAATAAATAACTACATTCTCACAACATCTGTTGAATTTATTAGGAACACTACAGTGACTGTATAGACAGTTGAAAGCATTCTTGAAAATCCTGCTCTCTACTTTTAAAATATAACAGTCTCTTTTATCAGATGTCAAGGGCAAGGGTAATGCAGTTTCTGTAAATTTATCAAATTTCTTTTCTATGTACATGAAGACATTTAGGAAGTCCCCCATGCCCACACACGTGCAGGTTAATATAGAGTCATTAAGCTAAAGATTTGGGTGGGGGGTTAAGATAGGATGCCCCCCCAAGCAATCATAAATTCATCAGCGAACAAGTGGTTTACAGACTCCCCTGAAAGAAGCAGTGTGTATCTGAAGAGAGTACAAAATCTCTTTGCCATGTATATTATAGAGTATTCATTGGTGTGACTAGTACAAATGTTTCCTTCTGGTACAAACTCTGTGTTTTCAAACTCCAAGAAGCATTGTTTTCAAAAGGCTCCCCTTAAAAACACGTAACTGGTTGATATGAGTGAGCGTTTACCGTATTGCACTTAAATGTTCTGTTGAAGGAAATGCAGTTTTGTTTTCTGTAGATCTGTTGGTTGTGAACCATCCATAAGAACTAAAGTTAAAATGCTCATGTTCAGACTGGGATCAAAACTGGTATTTAACCTTTGCATCTTAATGTAGTTCTCCTTCTAAGAATATAACAGGATGCGGAAGCAACTGGGCTTTGAGTCTTTTCAGCTGAGCGCTCTCTCAAACATGACACCCCGCGAATGCAGACAGATGCGGAGAAGACAGACAGGCTGGCCTTCCTTTGCAAAAATGTACTCATTCTGTATTTTTTCAATACACAATTCCTCCACGTAGAGAGATAAGGAAGCATTTTAAAGTTGTACAGTACCACTTCAGAGGTAGAACAGGAAAACGAATTTGGGGTTGGTCTCAGAGCTACCTAGAAAAATCAAAGATCGTGGCTTCCCCGACGTCCCAGCCATTTCTCATATGTAAATAGTATAAACCGTGACAAAACACTGCCTTTATATTATTTAGCAATATGTTGTAAATAGCATTACGAAGCTCTTTCTTTTGTAATAAAGACCCTTTGATTTGAATATAGTACAATAACTGAACTGATAAAGTCAATTTTTGATTTTTTTTTAGCTAGAGGCAATTTCAATTGTGGATTTTTGTTATTGTCTATTGTTCTGAAGACTTTGCATAATTTATTGGTTTAATTTATCCTAATTTATTTGATGAAGGTGTACAATTTTGTATTACCAAGGATGTACTGTAATATTAATTGATATGATAAAAAAAATGAGACTCCCTGTCCATATTAAAAAGGAAGATAAAAAAGGTGCAGTAGACAATTGATTTTAAAGTAAAAGTTTAAAAATTTTAGTTTGGCAGCTACTAAATTTTAAAACAGGAGAAAAAAAAAACACATTGTTGTGGGGAGGGTGGGAGGGGTTTTCCTTGGTGTGTTTTAAGCTTTTGTATACTCCCCAAACCTTTACCTTTTGCTTTGTACCACTTAAAGGATACAGTAGTCCAACTGCCTTGTGTGCCTTCCATCTTCTCTTAAACTGAATGTATGTGCAGTATATATGCAAGCTTGTGCAAAATAAAATATACATTACAAGCTCAGTGCCGTTCGATTCTTTCTTTCTTTCTTTCTTTCTTTCTTTCTTTCTTTCTTTCTTTTTTTTGCGCATGACGTTCTGTTTTTGCACCTGAGTCCAATTAATTATACAGCGACCGGCTAGTTGTGACTGTAATATCAAATACGGGGATTTTCCCTGCTGAACATCATAGCCCAGCATCCAGGCACTGCCAGTCAGAAAAATGGCCTCTCGATCTTAGGGGTTTGCAGTCGGTGGCTAGATGGTGCCCTGGAAGCTCTCAGACTGCACTTTGTTTAGGCCTCAAACTTGCAGAATAAATACATTAATTAATAAACCTCAGCTTGAGGAAATATTTACTAACCCTTCAACAGTTGGTCACGTCGAGTAATTCAGAGAATGAGGAAAGTCATTGCCGAGAGTTAACAGAGTGACGTTCTGCATCACGTTTGCACTGGCTGGACTCGGAACTAAGCATGAAGGGAAAATGTCCAGCTCTCTCTGAAACGTTATTGGCAGCCTCTTTCACACTGAGAATACTGACTGGAGGGCGTTAGACACTTTTGCTCATCTCCTTCACTTCGTCTTAGAGCTGCGTCTCCTCACTTGACTTAGGCAAGTGGTGTGAATGTGCCCTTGAAAGCCTCTCGCGCCAGAGGCATGGGCCTCAGAGCCATGGTGCCGAGGGGCAGAGGAATCAAGAGCTGGCGTTCGGTGCGTGGTGATTCCTCACTGGGGATCTGTCCTTGGAAGGGGTTGACGTGGGCGCTTGGGAGCCCGATGGCTTCTTATGAGGATCAGCTGCAATAGAAACACCAGGTCTGGCCACTCCTTTCCTCTCTTCCCGTCCTATCGTGTGATCTCTTCCTCCCACACCTGCCCTAACCACAGTGACACCGCTTAGCAGGACACCTGCAGAGGGGCAGAATTGACCGGGCCACCCAATCTGGGACTTTTGGCCTCCAAAACTGTGCACCAAGTAAACCTCTCTTCTTTATAAAACATCAGGCCTCAGGTATTTTATGAAAGCACTTCAAAATGGACTAGAGCCATGTGTGGGAACAAGAAAAACCAGCAGAAATCATTTTCCTAGTGAGACTCCTGCTACCACTCACCGCGGGCCGTAGCTACAACGCCGCCCACAGGTGCTGCTTTCACCAAAATGAAAAGAACTTTCTATTTCAATCCTGTTAATACAAAACGACCTGGAGTCCATGCACTATCAAAACCTTATTAAACAGTGTTTTCCCTTTCCGATTCCTTCGTATCAACACCACTGCAAAGTTAAATTCTAGTCTTCCTAACTAAAGTGGGCAAAGAAATACCTCTGTCCCCCTATGGCAAAATATGTATTCCTTGATCAGATTAAAAGTGCTTCTCCACCCCCTTTACTAACCACTCTGTTCCTAAAGAAAGCTTTGGTAGTTATACAGTGACTCTTCCATACACAGCAACTTAATACCAACCTGCTTTGAAACCGGCTTGGATAATTCACATGATAGCCTAATCATTTAGAAGTTACAGCAAGTAGCAATGTTTTCTGGCCAGAGGTTTAAAGCTGTGACTCAGGGCTGGGGATTTAGCTCAGTGGCATAAGCACCTGCCTAGAAAGTGTGAGGTTGTGCGTTCGATCCCCGGTACCAAAAAATAAACAAACAAGCAAATAAGTAAATAAATATATGACTTCACATAGACAATGGCATAAAACACAAATACACACTGGAACAACTTGTAGTTAAATGAACAGCTTCGTAATCACTACCCCCTGGGTGCTGCCATCCCCAAAGCGCTTGGTCAGGTCCATCTTCCCTGATCAGAGTCTGCTCCTCCCCCTCGGAAGCCGCGCTAACATCTGCAATGTCCTTCCTGTAATCTTTGTAGTATTAGCGTCTGTGTTAGATTTCCATCGCTGTAACAAAGGCCCCAGCTATCAGCTTACAAAGAGGAAAGTTTAAAAATATAGGTATCTAGAGAAAATAGTTAAGATAGTTACACTAACTACTGAGTTCTCTGAGTTCGCTGAAGAGAAAGATGTGTGCTGACATTGTTTGGATGATTGAATGCAGGTGTCCTGTGCTCTGGGTGAAGGATTTGGGGGCAACAGTGCGCAGTGTAGGTGCCACTGTTGTCCTGACTGGCGTATTTTGAAATGTTGTTGTTGTTGTCCTCCTCTTCCTCCTCCTCCTCCTCCTCCTCCTCCTCCTTCTTCTTCTTCTTCTTCCTCTTCCTCTTCCTCTTCCTCTTCCTTCAATCCTTCTTCTCCTTCTCCTCCTTCTTTTCTTTTTATCCTTGGAAAAAATAGGTTTGGAAACAAAGAAAGCTTTCTTTCCACATAAATATTTTCTGCTAAAATATATATAAATAAATAAATAAAAATAAAAGAGGATCAAAAAAACAGGAGGGCCGGGGGTTTAGCCCAGTGGCATAAGCGCCTGCCTGGCAAGTGCGAGGTCATGAGTTCAATCCCCAGTACCAAAAAAAAAAAAAAAAAAAAAGGAAAGAAAAAGAAAAAAAGAGGAACTGAGATTTATCTTGTACAGGTACAAATTCTCTATGATGAAAATGATCATTATGTACCAATAAACTTAATTTTTTTTTTTTTTTGTCTTTTTGAGACAGGGTCTCACTATGCAGTTCAGGCTGGCTTTGAGCTCACTTTGTAGCCCAGCTGGTCTCAAACTCACAACGATCCTCCTGCCTCAGCCTCCCGAGTGCTGGGATTACAGGGGTGAGCCACCATGCCTGGCTAATAAACTTAATTTTAAAACATATGCATATATATCTTCAGATCTTTACATTTGTGACTCTAAACTTGCCTGCGGCATTGCCCGGAATCCGCAGTCGACTGCCCTCAACCCTGCCCAACCCTGATTGGTCCATGCAGCCTCTCCACACATGTCTCGAGGGTCCAAGTGCCCGCTGCACAGTGGATCACACAAGCTTCACACCCTGATAATTCTAAAAGGCCGTCAGCATTCGTCTTTATCTCCTTTAAAGCAATTAGAAGCAATTTACACACTTTTCTTTAAAACTATTAGCTAAAAACCCACACATATTCATAACGAATTCACTGACTCGTGCCGAGGTGAGTACCCATAGATGCTCCTTGGTGCACATGGTAGAAACACATCAAATATTTGCCAGCTATTGCCACATTCGGGAGTGCAACAACATTCTCGTGAAATAGAAAAGAAGTATATCAATAAATGTGACGGATTAGATTTTAGAAAACGGCCAATACATAGCTAAGCAAAATTATGGAAGACAGTAAAGAAGTAACAGTTCCATGGCCCCTCACCGACCAGAGGGACAGTTTGCACTAGAATGGAAATGCAAGGGCACGTTGTGACACTGAACGAGCCATCCAAGGAGTGTACTTTGGGGGCGTGAACGCCTGCCAGCATTCTATTCGATTCCAATTTTGAGTATCCCGGTGGAATTACAAGACAGTGTGGTCCCTATGCTGACTTCACCAAAAGATTCCTAGGTGCAAAAGCATCCAAACCAACACAAATCCTTAAAATGCTTTTGCTTCTCCCGAGCAGGCCAACCGAGGTCAGAGAGCAAAGCAGGGGCAAAATGCTGCAAGCACAACTGGATCCTTCTCTAGGAAAGATCGTGTCCCCTCCACAAGTGTCTTGGCCCCTTGCCAAGCGCGGGGTGCCTGTGACATCCCAGTCACCTCTCTGTAAAGGGAGCATTAAGATATCAAGGACTCGGTGTGTTTCTCCTGCCAGTGGTACATGCTTACCATGACAGCGGTGCAGGGTTACCTGCAGAGCAGTTCCCTACTGGGTCCTACCTCGCCCCACCTTAGGTGAGCCGAGTGTCCAGATGGGGACCTGGCTGCCTTTCCACCTCACGGGGTCTGATGAGAGGTTTCTGTGCCCAGACTCCTTCTTCTTCCCCTTGAGGACTCGTGTCCCCTCTATGGTCTAAGAGTCCTTCAGAATCACCCATAAGGAGAAACCCTTCTCCACTAGAGACTGGTTTATTTCCCTCATTATGAAGAAAAATGATTCACACTGAAGAAATTTTAGAGGTAATCGAGCTCAGTGACTCTTATTCCTTAGATCTTAGAGCAGAGTAATTCTAGCTCTGTGGCTTCCAGATTGAGACCTCTTTTAGCATAAGCAGCTTCGTCTTTATAAAGAAGCACCAAAAGACATTCATTTAAACAAGACTCCTGTGTTTAGATCAATTATCTCATTAGTTATGATGTTAAAAATGCTTTATTTGGAGGTAAGCACCAAGTAACAGGTAGGTTCTATGGAAACTTCTTTTAAAGAACAGGGTTCTCTGCCAAGCAAGGACCACGCAGTGAGAGCTCTCTCGGGATGAATGTGAAAATTAAAATAACGCACACAAGTTCTAACAGACCTTCAGACAAGAGATCGTGTCGTAGAAATGGCACTGAACTACCACGTGGTTTGTTCCCAGTCACAATTAGTTCTCTTTCTTCCTCAGTCAGTGGCTTTGTCACGTGGCCATGGTGTTTTAAATTTTGATCTAAGAACTGTACCCAGACCCACCCCACCTTCCCAAGACACCCACGTTTTGAAGAATACAGAAGGATCCTAGGATCCCAAAGCTTAGTCCCACATTGGCAGCTCCCAGGCCCCTGCCATCTGCCGGGGCACAGAGCCTGGTGGCCACACCCCTTGGGGCAGGGGCTTTGGTGGGCCCAGGGTAGGAGAAGAGCGGCTTAGGAAGATTAAGGTGCCCTAACGCACTGAAACAGGATCACTTAGGCGCCTCCATCCTGACAAAGGGAGGGTATTATTTGCAAAGCCCCCTGCGGAGTCGCCCAGGTGCTAGCTAGACAAGCTCAGGAGAGAGTTTGGCAGCCGCCCTGGAAAAAATGCCTGCGTCTCTGCAAATAAACCTGCTGGTGTAGAAAGCACTGGGTTTTCCCCGGTGTTTGTGCAAACAGGACCTTGTGCTTCACGGCGATTGGCAATTCCTTGGTGTGCAGAGCTCGAGAGGCTGAAAATTGGAGCAATGGATTTCTTGTCATGACTGTTACCTTTGACCTATTAAGAAACAATTCCCAAAACCAATGTCCCTGTTTCCTATTCATCACAAATGGAAAATTTTTTACAGTTGAGGAGAGAAAATGTGTCCCCTGGACTCCTCCATAGCTTCCCACTTGACACCAAGATTGAGGAAAGGCCTGGAAGCCTGGCACAGACCAGGGTGGGCACATACTGCACACCCCACATGGTTCAGATGCACACATGCGAGTACAGGACTCTGCATTTAGGAAAAATGTCATGAGCGAAACACAGATCGTCAGTTTGATATAATTTATTCAATATCCAAGCATTTATGCCATCGATATCATGCTTATATATAGATACATGAAAAATATCAGTGAAAGGAAGGTTTTTGGAAACAAAAAAGAGGAGGAAATTAAAATGTACTCAGGAAGGAAGGCATTTTGATGTAATCTAGGCTGGAGGAGAAATTGAAATTGTCATCCAAGAAAACAAAGTGGAAATAAAAATTCTCTTTTATTCCCAAAAGGTACCTAGCCTTGATGGTTTTACGGGTGAATTCTAACAAACATTAAAAAATAGGTCATATTCTATGGCTTATACATTATATATGTGTATGTGGATACTCAATTGTTTACAAAGCCTAAATTTATGAGTGCAAATGCAAAGTGAGCAAATTCAGACAAGCAGTGTAGTAAAAGGATACTATACTACAAAGAATCAAAGGTAAAGCTGACGGTAAGAATGTTCTGGACTTTTTTTTTCTTCTTGAGACAAGGTTTCACTGTGTGGTTCAGGCTGGTCTTGAACTCATAGTGATCCTCCTGCCCCAGCCTCCTGAGTGCTAGGATTACAGGGGTGCGCCACCACACCCAGCTCAGACATGCCAGATTTGATCCTAGGTAAAAAGAGGGGGCAGGTCCCCGGTAATAACTTGCCTTTTAATAGCTAATAATGATGGGAGTGAGTCTCACACTAGGGCTGTCAGCTAACTCAGGCACTAAAAAGAGTGTTGCCCCTTGACATTTTCCTTGATCAGGGTCTTTGATCTTCTAGCCACTTTTGCTTGCAGGGTTGCCCCGTCTTACTTTAATATTCTTTCTTATAACTCTGAGTCTCTGCCAGAAGCCAATCTGGCCTAGAGTAGCTTTAATAATGTCCCTCAATAATTAAAGAAGAAGAAAAGAGAAATGTAGAAAAGCATGCCATTCAGGAGAGGCTCACCATGCTATTTGTATTTTCTGGAGCCCTGACTTAAAACTTCAAACCCATTTCTTTATATTGTATGAAGAAAGGACATCTATAATCCCAGCACTCTGGGAGGCTGAGACAGGACAATACAGGTTTGAACCTAGCCTGGGATATCTAGCAATTTAGTGAGACCCTTTCTCAGAAATGAAAGGGGCTGGAGATGTATCTCAGTGCAAAGGTTATGGAGTCAAACCCTAGCCCTGAAATAAAAGTAAGGAATAAATGACCAGGCTCTAAGAAAGTTTTACTTGGGTAACACCTACCACAGGCCATTTGGTGGAGCTTATGAGAAGTGGCATTTTCCCTAACAAGACTTTGGCAGGTAAAATATATAAAATGTGTCTTCTTACTTTCAACATTTTAGTAGCTTTAATTTTCTCAGTGTAAGCAAAATGCTACAGTCACAGTTCAACAGTGTCACCCATTGCACCCTTCTCAGTCTTCCTTTTTTTGGGCTACAGAAGAAAACTGTCAGGACATTTAGGATGAAAATGTCTACAGGAACAGACAGTGGTAAAAAGGCCTGTTGGGACATTTTCCCCCTTTCCAGTTGGCAAAGTGTCTAAATGTTGCTGATTGCAGGGTTCTGAGCCCCTCTTTCTGCCCCTTCCCCTGTGGCGGCCTCTCCATGCCTGAGGTCACATTCTCTGGTCCAGGAGCAAGGATCATGAGCCATTTGATTCCGGGGTCCTCTCCCTGAGCACCGCATTTGCTACATGGCCTTTCTGACCTTTAGGCTTCTGCCTGAAGAGATCCCCAACCCTCGCTGACTCCCTTTCCGGTGCTCCGTGCCTCGCAGGGAGCCGAGCACCTCACTCCTGAGGCTCGTGGCGCGGACACTTACATGTCCTTCAGCACCCTACAGAAGCCACGCCATGCTGCCCAGGGCGCTGTTCCACTCTAGATGCCACACAGGACACAGACATGGCCAGGCATGGGGCACACGCCTGTAACCCCAGCGTGCTGAGGCTGATGCAGGAAGATACCCCAAAGAGCTAAAGACAGCACATGGTGGTGATACGCACACACCCATTTCCAGCCGCACCATTCCTAGCAGCTAAGTCTTGGAAGCAGCCTCTAGGCCCATCCACAAAGGAAAGGATAAAGGAAACGTGGTGTCTACACACCGCGGAGAACCACTCGGCTGCAGAGAAAGACAAACTCCAGTCACGTGTGGGAAACGGGTCTCGGGACCATAGTGTCTGGTGAAATGACTCAGACACACAAGTGTAAATATCAAATGGTTTCTCTTACGTGAGAAATCAAAACTTAAATAAGAGCTAACTGGAAGGCAAATTATAGGAGGTAGGGAAATAGAACAGGTGCAAACGAAAAAGGGATGGAGAGATGGGGGTCAGCAGGGGAGAGAAAGGGCCTGAAGGCAGAACTGAGGTGGGCCTTGTACGGGTACCAGTTCCACACAAGCAATGTGAGACTGTGTGCTGCACACATGAACTGATAACAAATTAAAGTAAATAAATAAACAGTGTCTAGAGATACAGCCGTGGGTCCAATGCCCAGTATTAGGGGGAAAAAACCACAAAAAACAACCATGTTTGGCTGTTCTAGATCCGTCCTCTGCTCCAGGCCCCAGGCCCCAGGCTCTGCCCAAGACACAAGGGCCCCTTTGCAGGGGCAGGGTCTGATTGCACAGCTCTTTGCTGCTTTGCCCTTTAGCCCAAACGAACTTCTTCCAGACAAGGAGGAGGATCGCTCCTCACCTGTTAGCTCTCTGCTATACATTGAGCTTTATGCTTTGATTCTTTGGTGCTTGAGCTTGTGAAACTAAAAACAACTTCTCCTCCTTCTCCTTCTTCTCCTCCTCCTCCTTCTCCGTCTCCTCCTTCTCCTCCTCCTCCTCCTCCTCCTCCTCCTCTTCCTCCTCCTTCTCCTCCTCCTCTTCCTCCTCCTTCTCCTCCTCCTTTTCCTTCTCCTTTTCCTTCTCCTCCTCCTCCTTCTCCTTTTCTTTCTCCTCCTCTTTTTCCTCCTCCTTCTCCTCCTCTTCCTCCTCCTTCTCCTCTCCCTCCTCCTCCTTCTCCTCCTCCTTTCCTTTTCTTTCTCCTCCTCCTCCTTCTACTTCTTCTCCTCCCCCCCTCCTTCTTTTAACTCTTACACATTAAAGCAAAGTCAGCAAATTGAAGGCCTTCACTTTCAAGGCTGGTGTCTCAACATTGAGTTTTAAGATTCAACATCAAAACTTTGGTAGCTTGAGCTCCACATTTCCACTCTGCACCCACTGGAGAACTGGGACTGCACCGGGCTGAACGGGGAGAGTCCCTGGTGATAAGTGTGTGGCAGACGAGACCTGTGTCATTGTGTCTGAATCCCATTCGGCATGTTCCTTGCAGGACTGGATGTGATAATGGAAAATCACGAGCAGAGCAAATGCCATCACTCAGGGAATTGTTAACCTGTGTGGCTTTCTGCCTTTCTAAGGCAAACGAACTCATCCCAAACACCACAGCTTCCCTCTGATATCACCAAAGCCACACAAAATTATACCTGCTCCTTTTTTTAAGGCTTCCCTTACTTGTAGGATTTGTATTTTAAAACCACAGCCTGTATCATTGTATGGATCTGCAGAGATGTAAGGCTGAGGTATAGCCATGCAGGGAAACAGAAAGTTAGCCATGGTACATGGTCGACTTTAAAAAGTAAGCATGGAAATGTTTTTACATAACCTGGATCCCATTTTTGTTTTTCGCAGATTGCAGTGTGTTTATCTGTAGGGTCTCCTAAGCGTGGACACTCACACCCCTGTGTATGGGCGCATGCACACAGTGGACAAGAACACATGACAGCATAATCCGTGTTGCCTGTAAGCAGCAGACAGCAGTAAGGGAGCATGTGGGTCCGGGACACTGTGCCTGCTTATGCACTTCTGTGGGGTTTGATTTTTTTCTTTTTTTCAGCGAGTAAGCACAACTTTTGCTGTGCAAACCACAGTAAGAGACAGCAGCACCTTTGGCTGCCAGAGAAGATGCCAGGCCCTGTCCTGGATATATGAGTCCCCCGCTGGTTTGGGTGCCCTGTGGACAGTCTGCACCTGCCTGCTGCCCCGGGGGTGGCGATACCCCTGAATGAAGCTGGGGGTGAGAGCAGTCACTCGTGTGGGCTAGCAGTTCGGGCAGACCTGCCTCTGAACCTCTCATGAGACCTACTTTCCCAGGCTTTCTGCATCCTGGTTTCTCCTACGCCTGCCCCTCGAGTCTCAGCACCAGTGAGACGTGCAGTGGGGTGAGCCCAGCTACCATGTGCTCCGTAATCTGCAGGAAAAAGGAAAGATTCCTGCTAACCTCCAGGAGCGGAGTCAAGATGCAAAGGTGTGTGTGTGACCTGTCTTCAGAGAGTGTCCCCTCCTGAGAGCAGGACAGGTGTGTCACAGAGGAAGGAAGGACATCAGAAACACGTTTCCCCATGTACGTGCTTGGCTTTCTCACGATGGGTTTGCAGTGGTAAGGGAGAAGTGGGCAGAGGGGGAGATTTTATTCAGGAAAGACCAGGGTGCACAGGGTAAGTGATCAGAAAGAAACCTAGCTTGCAAATCAGACAGTTGGGGCTGAGCATCCAACAGGCCCCGGACTTCATCCCCAGCATGGCCCAGCAGCAGAACAAAATCCTGCCGTGAGTCTGTGTGAGCGTGACCCCAGAGGAGGGAAGGGAAGAGACACCAAAGCAGAGCGTGATCTCGGGCGCTGACGGTGGGGATCACCCACACCGGGCCGAGCGCGGACGGAGACGGATCTGCACGGCAGAGGAAATCGGGCCACACACGCCCCCACCTGCCCTGACCTCAGGAAAGGGGAAATCGATGTGTTACCGAAGCGCAGAAGCCCAGGGTCTGGAGCTAGAATTTGACCCACGCAGAGTGTTTACTGATCCAGAGATGATAGGTTCAGTGAGCTCATCCTTATCTTGAGAGGAAATTGGGGAGTTGAGACCAAGACAAAGCCACATTTTATTCCATGAAAGTTTACCACCACCACCCCCACGACACCCAGGATGCCACAGAAAACACCCCCATGCATAACCCCGTCTCCAAAGGTAGGTCTGAAACAGCAACAAATCAGAAATTATAAGTTCACAGAAAACCAGCAATTACTCCAAAATATCTTCCCCTTACCCTTCATGCAGATCCCTGTCCATTTGCCCCCTCCCCCCTTCCACAGTTTGCAAATATTGACAGAGTTCAAGGGCAGCGGGAAGGGCTGACTTCAGAGCTAGCATGAGGTGAAATACTTAAGATGGAGCAATCCTGGGCTAATGGAGAACACATTAGATCCCACGCTCGGTTCTGGGCAGCTCTGGTCCCCTGCCCCAGTTGATATTTGCTTTATCAAGTCAGGGCCTATTTTTGTCATCATTGTTAATCTCCCTCTTGCCAGCCCTGTTCTGGCCGAGGGCATGCACTTGAGGTATGTTAGAAGAATGGAGGGCAGCGCTGTGGGAAAGAATTACCACTAATTCTGTCTGCTTACAGCTTCCTCAGCCCTGCTGGTCTCATCTTCCCACCGTGAGTAAAAGTGGACCTAGGAAGTATGTGACCTGCTTCTGGAAAGAGGAGTTTTAAGCTGAAATAGCAAAGTAATAGCACTATAGTAGCATTCCCTGAATGATCACAGGGTTTTATTTGCTTGGAACTATTCAACTTGTCCATGGTGGGGAGCTCATGGTAGAATACATTGCCGATAAAGAAGTGCCTGGCTTTGTAGGTTGGTTCCGCTAATTGAGACTCATCTTTGACTTTCACGTTACAGAGGTTTCATCTCCAGGCTTCCTGGAGACCTGACCCAAGCTCTCTGGTACTTTGGAGGAGCTGTAACTCAGAACTCAGGATGGAATGCAGAATGGACCATAGCATCTGACCTGTGGGCTTTGGAATTAAACAGATCTTGGTTCAGATCTTCTTTTTCCTGAGCTTGATCTCTACTTGGATGAAAACCATCATAGCAATACCTTTCTTGCAGGGCAGGAGCATTAATCGTGGTATTGTATCTGAAAACATTCAACAGAGTGCCTGCTGCCTAGAGTGGGATTAATGTGTTTTCGTCTCCTTCCTTCCGCTCGGCCACTCCAGCAGCTGGTGGATCCCCTTTCTCTGCCGCGTACATTTGACGTGGTGGAACCAAGCCAGCAGCACTAGAGGGGACACCATCCCCGTCAGAATGAGCAGAGAGAAGAAAAGACCCGGCGGAGTTCAGAATAGCAACACACATTTTCCACCAGTCTGAACAGAAGCCGTGTGAGCTCTGCCACATGCGAAAGCGAACAGATTTATAAAGAAGTTGGTACTTTCATGACCACTTCCTGGGTCTGGACACAGCTTTAAAAAAAGAGCAAAAAAGAAAAAGAAAGAGGAGGAGGAAGGAAAAAGTCATCCATGTAGATACCTTTGTTTGGAGAGTTTTCAGATCTAATAATGACAAAGGCCACAGCAGTCTTCTTTTGAATATTAATGATGTGACTGGTTACTCAGTGAGCTGATAAATCCCCTTGATGGTTTGCCCAAGGGTGAGACGATGTCTCCTGCTATGTTCTAGCTTGCATTCTACCCAGCCACATTGCTTGTTTAAGGTGTCACATCTACACATTACAACAAATCAGTCGCATCTTTTCTTGGACATCTCAAGAATGCTGTAGCCTCTTTGGGACAACTTGAGTTTGCTCAGGCGTTTCAGGACAGTTTTCCTCGAACCTTGAGATACAATGACTGTTTATAGTATCTAGGGCTAACGGCGTATTTTATGTAAATCTGTGCTCCGAGATACTGACAGCAATGATTTTATCCCAAGTTCAACACACACGGTCCATTCTCTGATGTGGCTGAACTGACCACGGGAAGTATTACTCCGACCAATGCAGAAGGGAACGGTATCTCTGTTTGATTCTGGAAATCAGACGGGTCAGTGTAGTAAGGAAGTAACACATGAGCCCCTGCTGAATCTAGGCTGTGTTTTTACCCTCATTTTTTAGGTAAGGGAGCTGGGGTACAAGGAAAGGCAACTTTTTGGGTGGGAGGAGGCAAAAGGATAAATGTTTTTCCTATTTTACTCTACTACTTTATTCTGTAAATTAATGCCATAAATTTACTCTATAAATTAGTGTAATCTCAATCAAATTTCAGAAAACTGTTTATGGAACTTAAAATATTTAAACTTTACCTAGCAATTTTTTTTAAACAGTCAAGAAAAGGAAATACTGGACTGGGGAAAGATCAATTAATAAACTAACGAAATTAAGCTATTTCTTAAAACTAAAGTTGACAATGTTGCTAGATATGCCCTAGTACTTACATGAGCTCAGCACTAGAGCACACCCAATAAATATTAATTTACTAAGAATTAACATATATTTTAATCAGCTTTTCCTGTGATTTTTCCCAAAAATAGATAATGACAAAATGCAAAATCACAGTAATTAAACATTGTGATACTAACACAAAGATTGAGAAAAATAATTCAAAGAAGCAGATTTGAAAATCCAGGAAGAGATACCAATCTATAATAATGATAACTTTTTATTCAGAAAAAAAGATTAAACTATTCAACAAAAAGTTAGGAAAATTTTCCTACTAATGACCTGGAAAAGACAAAGTTAGATTCGCATTTACAAGACAGGCAAAAATAAGTTCTTCGTAGGCAAAAGGTTGAAAATATGTATATTCTCAGATGGGCACAAACACATACGCAGGCACATAATGCACATGGAATGTTCTGGAAAACTAAACTTTAGAGTCCTATAGTCTAGCAGACATTTTAAGCAACTCAAAATCTAAAAGCCATGATGTGTAATAAAAGATATGGTCACATAAAAAGTTATATCTCAGCAGTAATAATACCAAAAGCATGGGGGGGGAGTTAGAAAAAATAAACAGGGAGAAAAACATATTGAATACATAGAAACTATTAGTCTTACTATATAAAAAGCATATATAGATAAATATCAATTGGTAAAATAGGACAAAATACCAGAAAAGAATTAAAATGACTAAGGGATATTTGAAAATACAGTTAATTTCTTGGCAGTCATAGTGGTACAAGTTACAACCATGTCATTTTTGGCCAATTAGATTAGGAAGGTGGAAAATATTGATCCATGTTTAACAAGGGCCTGGGTAAATGGACACTCAGACACTATTCCACAATTATAAATAGGTATTTTTTATGAACAAATGGTAGTAATGTCAAAACTCAATATGATTAGTAATTCTACCTCTAAAAACTGAAAATATTCAGAAAATATACAAAAATGCATAAGAATCTTCATTTATGTATGCTTCTAAAATGCAAAAATAAGGGCTGTCAGATAAACTATTTTATCTTCTTATTTGGAGTACCATAGAAAAATTTTAACAGTGAAATAAATCCTACAAGACCAACACAGAAAGCTGTCCGAGGCAAACTATAATCTTAAAAAGCTAGGGGCAAAATATGGTAACATAACATTTTCTTGATTCTAAAAATGCTTTTTTTCAGATATTGTTGCCTCTGAAATTGTTAAACTCATGTGATCAACAGTATTTAACAGTTACATTAAGTACATTTTTTTCTTTTTATTAGAGCATAAGACGAGGGCGTGCCTTACAACTGATCTATTTGAGAAGTGATATGAGTGAGTTAATCCTATGACTTCATATACATCTAGCAGAGCGAGTGATGGAGAACTTTCTCAGGGGCTTAGTGGACGCCAATGTTAAGAAGAAATGAAGAAGAAGGAGGAGAAAGAAGGGGAGGCGGAGATTATTCTTCCTTACCCTTTATGGGCAGCATGGTCTTTACATTCTCGAACTTGGCTCAGTCCTTCTGGGGGATTTCCAGGCCTGGCACCCTGAGATCAGATACTGGCAGGTGTGTCCCTGAGAAGGAAGGGAGGGAGGCTTGGTGCTCGAGAGGGAAGCTGTGATATGGACCCGCCGCACGTCCCAGGCCCTGGAAAGGCTGAGAAACCAGTGTCTGGGCTCTGAGGAGGCAGAAGTTTCTTCCCTGAGGTGTGAGGACAAGAGGATGCCCAGGGGGCTGGGTGTTCAGTACATGGCATTTACAGATGGGGACAAGATGAGACAGCTAAGCTCGTCATGGCGGAGCCAGCAGTGTTAGAAGCAGGAAGCACTGGAAACAAACATGCATAGACTAGAGACCAAGACCTATCTGTCTCCAGTCTTCCCGGGTCCCCTGAGCCCTAGGGTTCACAATCAATCTCAAGGGAAAGAGACACCCCCTGCCCCAGATAACAGAGCCTACCTGTCCAGCCCACAGTGGCAGATAGGGCTAGGGCACAGCATTGCAGGAAATGTCCTGTGATTTGCTTCTGAAGATTCTGGACCATTGTGTACCAGAGACAGAAGATGGACAGGCAGGTGGATGGATGGGTGGATGGGTGGATGGGTGGGTGGACGGGTGGATGGGTGGATGGATGGGTGGATGGG
>PVLA01001857.1:0-10303 GCA_004027455.1 Hydrochoerus hydrochaeris
GAAGGTAAAATTTCACAACCAGTCCTCACAAAGGGGTTATCTAGAGGGCCTCCAGCAACCCCCCTGGAGTCTCCACCCTCGACTCCATATTGAGCATTACATAAAAACATACACATGTGAACTACACAAATTACAATTATCAGTACAAAACATTCCAAGATCCCCGCGCCCAATTCCCACATGCGGTGTCCTTTTCCTGAAGAAGCAATTGTCACAAGGCATGGATGGACTAGGATGTGGCATGGACAGAAAAGGGCACCACAAGTACTCTCCCATGTAAAGACAGAAGTAACAACAATGGTAAAGGAGTTGTTGAATACAGCTAAAGAAGAACAAGAGAAAAAAGTACATGAGCATGGGAAACTGATTGAAACTTTGAATGAACAATAGAGAAAACAAGCAGAATTCATGAAACAAACTCAAAGATACATCCAAGAAACAAAAAATCCTATTAAAAGTGTGCAAAACTGCCTAAAGGAAGCTGAGGATAGGATTTCAGACCTTACAGGATCAGAGTTAGTGATCAGGAAAGGATAGAACTTTAAAAAAAAAAAAACAAAGCAGCATGAAATGACAATCCAGAAGCTTCATAATGATGCCAAGAGCAACAACATAAGAATAATGGGCATTACAAAGATACAGAAGTCCAGGCTAATGACAAACATAAAGTATTTACAGAAATAATAGAAAATTTCCCAAACATGGGGAAAGAATCTGATATACAGATAAATGATGCATATAGAACACCAAACAGTCACAATCAACATAAATCCACACCCAGACACATAATAATTAAGATCTCAGACATACAGCATAAAAACAGAATACTAAAACCTGTCAGAGAAAAGACACAACTCACCTATCAAGGAAAACCCATTAGAATCACAGCAGACTTTTCAGCACAAACCCTCAAGTCAAGAAGAGCTTGGAGTGAGGTATTTCAAGCCCTAAAAGAAAACAACTTTCAACCCAGACTCATGTACCTAGCAAAACTGTCTTTCAAATTTAATGGATAAACAAGATACTTCCATGACAAAGAACAACTGAAGAAATTCATGTCCACCAAGCCAACCCTAGAAAGAGTACTGAAAGACATACTACACAGAGATAAAAATGAGCACATCTCCAAAACAACAACAGAAAGAAACTACCAGGTAGGATAAGCAATTAAATAAGGGGAAAATCAGAAAGCAAATAACTGGAAGGTAACATGGCAAAGTCGAGCTAGTACATATCAGTGATATCCATAAATATAAATGGCCTCAATTCACCTATAAAAAGAAATAGATTGACAGAAACAGGATCCCACAATATGCTGTATACAAGAAACACATCTGACCCAAAAGGAAACTCATAGGTTAAAAGTCAAAGGATGGAAAACAGTATTCCATGCAACAGGAACCCAGAAAAAAGCAGGGGTAGCTATTCTATTTGCAGACAACGTGAACTTCAAACCTAAAATGCTTAAAAGAGATAGAGAAGATCACTACATACTTGTTAGTGAAAAAATTCAAGAGGAAGAACTAACAATTATAAATATATATGCACCGAATACAGGAGCATCCAACTATGTAAGACAAATACTAATGGACATGAAAAACCAAATACACAAGAACACAATTATAACAGGAGATCTTAACAGCCCACTGTCACAAAGAGATAGATCAACTAGACAAAAAGTCAGCAAAGAAATAACAGAACTGAATCATACTTGTGAGCAATTGGACTTAGTAGATGTTTACAGAGTGTTCCACCCAACCACATCAGAATACACATTCTTCTCAGCTGCACATGGGACGTTCACCAAAATAGACCATATATTATCCCATAAAACATTCTTAAGTAAATGCAAAGGTATTGAAATCATACCATGCATAATATCTGGCCATAATGGCAAAAGAAATTGTAAAACCTATATAAATACATGGAAATTAAATAACAGCCTTTTGAACAACCAGTGGGCTGCAGATGAAATTAAAGAAGAAATAAAACAAGACCTACAATTCAATGAAAATATAGAAACAACATACTGTAATCTGTGGGATGCAATGAAAGCAGTCTTAAGAGGCAAATATATAGCAATAAACTGTCATATCAAGAAAACAGAATGAGCACAAATAAACAACCTAATGCTCAATCTCAAGCTTCTAGAAAAAGAAGAGCAAGCTAAACCCAAAGCTCATAGAAGAGAGGAAATGGTAAAGATTAGAGCAGAAATCAATGCAATTGAAACTAAAAAAAAAATACAAAGAATTAATGAATCGAAAAGCTGGTTTTTTGAGAGAATAAACAAAATTGACCAACCCCTAGTTAACCTTATCAAGAGAAAGAAAGAAAAAAACCCAAATTCATGCAATAAGAACTGAAAAGGGAGAAATTACTACAGATCCCATGGAAATTCAAAAGATCATGAATACCTACTTTAAAAATCTCTACTTATATAGAGTGGAAAACACAGAGGAAATGGACAGATTTCTAGAAACATATGAATTACCAAAGCTCAACCAAGAAGATATAGCAATTTTGAACAACACAATATCAGCTATTAAAATTGAAAACTTACCAACAAAGAAAAGCCAAGGTCCAGATGCATTCAGAGCTGAAGTCTACAAGAAATTTAGAGAAGATTTGATGCCAATACTCCTTAAACTCTTCAATAAAATTGAGAAGAAAGCAATCCTCCCTAAATCATTCCTGGAGGCAAGTACTGCTCTGATACCAAAACCAGAGAAAGATCCAACCAAAAAAGAAAACTATAGGTCAATCTCACTAATGAACATTGATGCAAAGATTCTCAACAAAATACTGACAAATAGAATGCAGCAAATCATCAAGAAGCTTATACATCATGACCAAGTGGGGTTCATTCCAGGAATGCAGGGGTGGTTTAACAGATGCAAATCAATAAATGTAATACACCACATCAACAGAGCCAAAAGAATCACATGATCATTTCTAAAGATTCAGAAAAAGCTTTTGATAAGATCCAACACCCATACATGATAAGAGCCTTAAAGAGAATTGGAATAGATGGTCTTTACCTCAATATGATAAAGGCCATCTATGACAAACTAACAGCCAGTGTCATATTAAATGGCCAAAAACTGAAAGTCTTTACTTTGAAATCAGGCACAAGACAAGGATGTCCCTTATCACCACTCCTATTCAACACAGTACTGGAAATACTAGCCAGATACTCTACATAGAAGACCCTCAAACCTCCGTTGAAAGACTCCTAGATATAATAAATAAATTCAGCAATGTAGCTGGATACAAAGTCAATACTCAAAAATCAATAGCATTCTTATACACTAACAACAAAATCACCCAGAGAGAAGTAAGAGAAGCCATACCCTTCACATTAGCATCCAAAAAAATGAAATACTTAGGAATTAATCTAATGAAAGATATAAAAGAGTTATACAGGAAAAATTATAATACCCTGAAAAAAGAAATCAAACAGGACCTCAGTAAATGGAAAGATATCCCTTGTTCATGGATAGGAAGCGTAAATATTGTGAAAATGGCCATTCTCCCAAAATTGTTACACAGATTCAATGCAATCCCAATGAAAATACTACTAACATACCTCAGAGATCTAGAGAACTCACTCCTAAAATTCATCTGGAACCAGAAGAGACCTAGACTAGCAAAGGCAATTCTAAGCAGCAAAGGCAAGGCAGGATGCATCACAATCCCTGACTTGAAGTTATACTACAAAGCTAATGTAATAAAAATCAACATGGTATTGGAATAAAAACAGACCTGAAGATCAATGGAATAGACTAGAAGATACAAGTACAAATACACTCAGCCACCTTATCTTTGATAAAGGGGTCAAGCATGTTCACTGAAAGAACAATAGTCTCTTTAATAAATGGTGCTGGAAAAACTGGCTTTCCATATGCCAAAAACTAAAATTAGACCCGTCTGTCAACATGTACTAAACTGAAATCTAAATGGATCAAAGATCTAAATATTAAAACAGAAACACTAAATCTGTTGGAAGACAAAGTAGGTATAAATCTTGAAGACATAGGGGTTGGTAAAGAATTCATGAACAAGAACCAAACTGCATGGGAAATACTTCCCAGAATCAATAACTGGGATCACGTCTTATTAAAGTTTCTGCATGTCCAAAGAAATCTCCAGCAGAGTGAAAATAAAACCCACAAACTGGGAAAAAATCTTAGTGAACTGTCCCTCAGACAAAGGACTTCTGTCTAGAACTTATAAAGAATTTTTAAAAATCAGAGCCCCAAAATTCAACAACCCAATCCAAAAATGGGCAGCTGAGATGAACACACAGTTCTCAGATGAAGAAATACAAACGGAAAATAAATACATGAAAAAATGTTCAGCATCATTGGTCATTAGAGAAATGCAAATTAAAACCACACTGAGATTCCATCTCTCTCCAGAAAGAATGGCCAGGATCAACAAAATTACCAAAACAAATGCTGGAAAGGCTGTGGGGGAAAAGGAATTCTTCTGCACTGTTAGTGGGAGTGTAGACTGGTGCAACCACTGTGAGGTCAATCTGGAGATTCCTCAAAAAGCTGAGGTTGGAGGTCCCATTTGATCCAGCTATTCCACTCTTAGGCATATTCCCAGAAGAACTGAAAACATCTTACCACAGTGATATATGTGCACCCATGGTTATAGCAGCACAATTTGTAATAGCCAGATCTTGGAAACAACCTAAGTGCCCATCAACTGAGGAATGGATAAAAACAATTGTGGTACTTTTATACAATGGAGTACTACTCAGCTATAAAGAATGATCACATTGAGATATTTATAAATAAATGGATGCAACTTGAATCCATACTCATAAGTGAAATAAATCAAACTCACATGTATAAATACCGTATAGTCTCCCTCATGTAAGAAATGGTAAGAGTACAGAAGATTTTATGGTAATCATGGTTCACCACTATATTGCTTTGATACCTTATGTTTTCATTCATTGGTTGGAGTGGTTTTATTCTGCTTTGTTTGATCTTAATATATGTGATGGTATGAATAGGTACTTTGAAGAAAAGACAATATGGCACCCATTGTTGATTTAATATCATCTTGCTCTGAAGTCCTACCATGCTTTTGTTTTTCTATTACCATTAGTTCTATCATGTTGTGTCTTATTGGATTTTAATATGTATGATAGTATAAACAAATTTTTATGGAAAATGAGATAATATAATAGCCATCGTTCATCTTCAGTTATTTGGTTCAAAATGCCTTGCAATACTTTCATTCTCTTGAGTGGTTTTATTCTATTTTGTTATGTTTGACATTATTGTGTGTAAAGCTTAAGCTCAACTATTTCAAAGAAAGAGACATTATGATAGCTACTGTTAATATCCAATTGTCTTGTTGTGAAGTGCTGTTGCTTATATTGTTCTGTTCTGATCTGCTTAGATCTGTCCTCTTTTGTTTTATTCTCTTTAAAATAAAATAAAAATTAAAAAAAAGAAATGCAAATTAAGACAACATTGAGATTTCATCCCATCCTGGAAAGAATGGCTGCCATCAAGAAAACAACTGATAACAAATATTAGTGAGGCTGTGGGGAAAAAGGAACATTTCTCCACTGTTGGTGGGTGTGCAGACTAGTGCAACCATTGTGGAAGTCAGTATGGAAATTTCTTGAAAAACTAGGATTATAAGTTCCATTCAACCCAGCTATTCCCCTCCTAGCTATTTTCCCAGAAAAACTGAAAAGGTCATATGACAGTGATATATGTGCACCCATGTTCATAGCAGCACAATTTGTGATAGCTAAATCTTGGAAACAACCAAAATGTCCATCAACTGCTGAGTGGATTGAAAAAAAAGTGGTATTTTTATACAACAGAATACTACTCAGCTATAAAAAAGGATGATCTTGAGGCTTTCATTGGTAAATGGATGCAACTTGAGAATATCCTCATTAGCAAAATAAACAAGACTCACATTAGTAAATATCACATTGTCTCTCTAGTGTAAAAAATAAAAAGAATGGACAGAATAATGGTATCCAAAAAGTATAACAGATATAACTATTGTAAAAGTGAAAGAGAAGGAAAGTGCTCTAAAGGATATAACGGTGTGTATAGTGTGTAAATAGATGACCATATTACTGAGTTTTTGTTAGAGCACTGAACAGAAGAGTTTGTACTATCAATGTTTGAGTGTCTAGCCACTTTCTATGCTTTGACTTTGTAACTTTAACAACTATTGTTAACAATATGTAATATATCAACTAGTTATTTTATGATGTTAATTTTTTGGAACTCTGTATTCTACTTTTCTTCTTGTTTTTTGTCTTTTTAAAATTCTTTTCTTTCTCTCTTAAAATAAAAAAAATAAAAATAAATGGCAGGATCAAATTTAAAGAGATGACCAAAAATTGATTATTTTATATTTAATTACTAGATACATACTGTATAAAACAGAGCACTTATTAGTTATTTGCATATATTAAACTTACGTAGTTGTGCGTGTTTATTTGTTTGTTTGTGGCAGGGTCTCACTATGCAGTTCAGGTTGGTCTTGAACTCACTGTGTAACCCAGGCTGGCCTCAAACTCACAGCAATCCTCCTGCCTCAACCTCCCGAGTGCTGGAATTACAGGTATGTGCCACCACAGCAAGCTTAAATTCATGTGGGCATAACTCCATATAAATTTAACTTCAAAACTTACACTCACAACATGTCTTGTTTTCAGTAGAGTGTGTGTGTGTGTGTGTGTGTGTGTGTGTGTGTTGTGTATGTAGTTTCAGATATAGTCTTATATATATAGTCTTATATATATATAGGGTGCATATATATAGTTATATATAAACTAAGATAATAGTTCATAAATTGATCATTAAAAACACTTTACAATTCAATCCCCAGAACAAAAAAAAAAGAAAAGAAAAGAAAGAAAACAAAAGAAAACAAAAGAAAAGAAAGAAAACACTTTACAAGCCAATACTTAACCTTCAACTTTTTTTTTTTTTTTTATCGGGACCGGGGATCGAACTCACAACCACGTGCTTGCAAAGCAGGCACTTATGCTGCTGAGCTAAATTCCCAGCCCCTTAACCTTCAACTTTTAAAATTCAACTTTTTATTATTTTTATTTTTTTGGTATTGTGGATCGAACTGATAATCTCACACTTGCCAGGCAGGTGCTTATGCCACTGAGCTAAATCCTTGGCCCTTAAAACTCAATTTTTTAAGTAACCAAAAGCCTAACAATGAAAATCACAAGAAACTATCTTAGTAAAATGTAGAACCTTTGTCTGTTAATTTAAGCAAGAGCATTTTAAGAAAACCTGACTGCTTTAGACCTAGAAACTTTTTTTTTTTTGTCTTTTTAAGACAGGGTCTCTCTCTCTATGCATTTCAGGCTGGCCCTGAGCTCACTTCGTAGCCTAGGCTGGTCTCGACCTTGCAACAATCCTCCCGCGTCAGCCTCACGAGTGCTGGGATTACAGGCATGAGCCACCACATCCAGTGAAAGTGTAACCTTTTAATTATAGCCAAATGAAATATTTCCTAATAACTGCTTTAGATGACTCATGAAAACCAAATCATAGCACTTAATACTTTAAGCTATACATATCGTCTTTTTTTTTTTTTTTTTTTTAAATAGGGTCTATGTAGTCTAGGCTGCCTTGATCTCACAACGATCCTCATGCCTCAGTGCTGGGATAACAAGTGTGTGCCACCACACTTGGCCGTACATACTATCTTTAACCAAGGAAAAACTCTTAAATTGATGTGCAAAAACAATAGGCACTGCATTTATAAAACCAAGCTATTATCTCAGCTAACAAGTTAGATGGAAATATGTTACCCACTGTAAATATGTCTTTATTCTTAGCTTGTTAACTCCCTGTTAAGCCATGAGGAAAGGTATTTGGGCTATATCATGAGTGTCTACTTATCTATATGCCAAGTAAAATAGCAGATTTGCTTGAAAATTGACACACAGACACAACACAGCAACCCAATCATACATAACCTTTATGCTGCACAACCATCCTTTATTTGTAAGCTACTCTGAATACCTTTTCTGTTAACACTATATACTTATCAGTAAAAGTGAGGAGGTGAGAGAAGAGCTTTGAGATTTTGTCTTTTTTACTAATTCATCTAAAACTAATCAACTTTTTAAAAAACTAATCAACTTTTTAAAATCTTGTATCTTAAATTGGTCCCAAGTTCATAAAATATAACTTAAAGGTGACGTTTTGGGTATAGACATGGAGTTAGAAATCATATAAGGTTTACTACATACCTTTGAAGTCTCTCTTGTATACTTCTGGAAAGAGATAAAGACCAGAAAAAGAAAACATGGGAACCAGGGTCATGCCGCAGGTGTATCCCAAATGGGTGCCAGACTGCATAAGGGACCTGTTCCAACCAGTCACACTGCAAATGCACCCCAATCCTGGGTCACTCCACACATACAGCCACCCCATTTCCCAGCAGCTAACTGCCTGGAGCAGCCGCTCTGTGTGTGTGCGTGCGTGTGTGTGTGTGTGTGTGTGTGTGTCAGTGTGAGTGTGCATGCATGTATATGGGTTTTGTTTCATGCCCAGAACAGGCTCTTTGTTCCCGGTACATTACTATTATCAGAGAATCAAAAAAAGAAGTCGTACACAACAGCTGAGCTTTACTAAAAAATCTACCCCAAAACTCTGTGTCCATTAGGGCCTGTGACACATGAGAGGACCTCAGTTTCTTAGAAATCTGGAGGTTTTAGCTAAGCAAGAAGGAAAGCAGAAGCCACCACGCTTCTCCCCCCACCCCATCCCCAACCCCACCCTGCCTGGCCCACGCGTGGCAGAACATACCAGGCTCCTCTCTCCTCTCCACCCTCCCCATCCTTCCTCACATCCTAGCATCAGCGTAGGGAAACATTAGAGGGTCTGCGTTATCTGATAGGTGAAATCCCAAGTGGGAGTCAAGGACAAGTAGAGCACTGATGCTTCATTTGTAAGCTACTCTGAAGATAGGAGAGAAAAAGACACCATTGGGCTCCTTCTCAGTCTTAGACCAAGACTTCATCAAGTCCCATAGAGAGCATCAGCTGTCACTTGAGCAACCACTTGAATCTGCACAGCCTAGGACATGTTCCCAGTCAGAAAGGGAAGCCATGACATCACATGGACTGAACTATTGCCCTTGGGGCGGGGGGGACTCAAAAGCATGGTTTAGAGAAACTCCTTTAGACTGAACATGCTAGGTCCCCACAGATGCACATGCTTTGGACACAGCCTCCTGCAGTGTAACCAGGAGGCCAGTCCTCTCCAGTCTCAGGATTGAACCGCCCATGCCAGCTGCATGAGAAACTGCTCCTGACACTGGCTAGGGGCTTCATCTCTCTTTGTGCCTCTCCGGGTAAGCAACATTTTAGGTCCCATCTAACCCAGGGATGGGCCATGGTGCCAAGCTAGGGGAACCCCTAGTGAGGCCGCTACCATCTTGGTAGGTGCCTCCCGAAACTTCCTCCTTCTATTGTGTGAACAACAGGCAATGCCAGTAAGGTGGGCTGCAGGAGCAAGGGTGTAAGTTCTGAGATTTAGATACTAGAACATTGGCAGAGATGGCTGTTGCTTCCACAGAGCCAATATACAAAGAAGGAAAGACTTGGAATATGTTCTAAAGATAGAATCAGTGAAATGCGGTGGTCGGATGTGCAGAGTGAAGCAGTGTGTGTCACTGGGATGGACAATCTCAGAAATTAAATAGGAAGGAAAGTTAAGAGAAAGGGCTGCTATGTCATGGAACTAAAGGAAACTACCTTGAATGCCCCAGCACATGAAAACTGCACTGGATACAGGATTAGGAAGCAGGCCCAGTGACCCCACACCCCTCTCTTGCAGTGAAGGCCTCCCCAGAAGCGCACTGTCTCTAGGTCTTGTGGCCTATGATACGCTTCTGGGCACCAAGCTCTTTGGCAGAGCCTCAGATACTCAATTATCCATTTGTTCATTCTATTAACCATGTTGGCCACCAATGTGAGGCATTATGAGTACCACAAACATGTCTATAAAATACCTTGTGAGTCTGTAACACAGTCACGTCAGTACCCGAGGACGAGAGCAATTCAAGGCAAAACAAAACAGCAGTGAGAAAAAGGGGGAATTCTGGCTCCTGGCATGCTCTGGGAGGTGGTGAGACTGGAGGAATCAGACTGTAGGGAAATCAGCAAGAAGGGGCAGCTGCAGGAAAGGCCCAGGAGAGCCTAACTGCAAGGGAGAGAGTACTGTTGTCACCAGCTCAGCAGCAGAAGTGTGCGGCGCCCTTTTCTGTCCATGCCGCA